>JABXJD010000111.1:1740000-1889683 GCA_013375575.1 Percina caprodes | reverse complement strand
ACCTAAGAGAGATACTGATGAATATGGGGGAAGTAGCTCAGAAATATGCAGGTGTGATATGTTATGTTTGTGATCTGTATGTTATACTGCAGTCTGTGTGCAACATGGAGCCAGTGACAAGATATGGCAGTTTAGATAACATAAACTCAACTGTCCTGCTGTTATTAAAGATGTTAAGTAATCACTAGGCTATATTCTTCATGTTATACTTCCAGGATTGCTCTGTTGCCCCTGGAAAATCTGTCGGATTTCATTCATTTAGGCCGGATATCCGTTGCCTTGGGCTTACTTTGTGTTGGCATTTTAAACTCTGGTTTATGAGGACTGTAGTTAACCTTTTCTCAGATTTATGCAGGGTCTGTCCAATCTGAGTTTTCTGTTGGACGACTACTACCATTTTTAGTCACTGTTCCATTTTCTTTATTATGACTGTTATTGCCATTGTGCTTCACATCACCAACCGGCACCGTGTCCCAGGTTTCTTCCTAAAAGGGAGTTTTTCCTCGCCGCTGGGCATGGTTGCACTGTTGCACCATGCTTGCTCTTTGAGGAATTACTAGAATTGTTGGGATTTTATAAATTATAGAGTGTGGGCTATTCAATTCAATTTTATTTATATAGCGCTAAATCGCAACAACAGTTATCTCTTTGCGCTTTTCATAAAAGCCCATACTATGTGATGTGATTTACAGAAACCCAACAGTTCCCACCAAAAGCAAGCACTAGGCGATAGAGGCAAGGAAAAACTTCCTTTAAGAGGCAGAAACCTCAAGCAGAACCATGGCTCAGGGTAGGCGGTGTTACGCCCCAGTCTAGGGGTGTCCAGGACGCAACATAAATAAAGGCCCCATCTTCCCCGTCCCCCCAAGCAGCCACAAAACGTAATATTAGAGTCCAAATATATTTATTGGACATAACAAAAATAACATGAAAAACATATCTATATATAATCAAAACAATTGGTGACCAAAACAACATGTAACGTAAACTGAAGCTTCAGGGTGGACTACTACCAAAACAACAAACAAAACAATACTATCTAGAAAGTAAGAACCTAACCTAACAAACCAACATAGGGTCAACAAAACAACAAAGACTTACCTCCCTAAACTAAGAAAACAGGAGAAAACTAAACACATTGTTGTGGTCCACCCCTACACAGGAAAACAGATAAGTATAACTAGAATCAGTCTAACAGAGTCTACATGTGGCCGGCTGGTTGGGAGGTGAGGAGGATGAGGAAATGCCTGCTGCTCTTTTCCCCACTCTCTCTCTTGACGTCCGCCATCTTGGTTCTTTATACATCCCTTCCTTCACAGCTGCATCCAATCGTGCTAGGGCGTGGGCTGCCTCCACCAATCATCCGCGAGCAATGGCACAGAGCTATTTACATACAAGAAAAACACAGAACACATGCGGACACACACTGCAAAACCAACATACGACAACAGTCGTAACAGCGGTCATCTGCCTCGACCGGTTGGGGGTGAGAGAGAGAAAGAGAGAGAGAATGAGAATTGCAGCAGAGTGTGTCGAGCAGGAACATGGAGGCAGCAGGTGACTCCAACCACAGATCCAGAGCCAGAAACACCTGCAGGAAGCAATAGGAGGAGAAGGCAAGACTCCGGGGGCGAGAGAGCACAAGACTCTGGGAAAGGGAAGAAGTTGAGTTAGTAACATGCATTAATGGAATGAGGTTGAATACAGATGGAGAGAAGGAGCAAGAGAGAGGTGCTCAGTGCATCATGGGAAGTCCCCCAGTAGTCTAGGCCTATAGTGGCATAACTAAGGGATGTTTCAGGACTTTCCTGACCCAGCCTTAACTATAAGCTTTATCAAAGAGGAAAGTCTTAAGCCTACTCTTAAATGTGGAGACGGTGTCTGCCTCCTGAACCCAAACTGGAACCTGGTTCCACAGGAGAGGAGCTCTGGCTCCCATTCTACTTTTAGAGACTCTAGGAACCACAAGTAACCCTGCATTCTGGGAGCGCAGTGCTCTGGTGGGGTAGTAAGGTACTATGAGCTCTTTAAGATAAGATTGTGCCTGACCATGAAGAGCTTTGTAGGTGAGAAAAAGGATTTTAAATTATATTCTGGATTTTACAGGAAGCCAATGCAGAGAAGCAAAAACTGGAGAGATGTGATCTCTTTTCCCGGTTCCTGTCAGAACACATGCTGCAGCATTCTGGATCAGGTCTAGACCTACTCTATCTGTAAAGTGTCTTGAGATAATTCTTATGATTTGATACTATAAGTAAAATTGAATTGAAATGAAATTGAATTGACTTAAAATAACTTTAACACGTACACGTTCCACCAAAACAAGTTCCTTCTAAGCCTATTTTGCAGCAGCACCACAGCATTTCTCCGGTACTTAGCACTGCCCAAGAGGATTGTAATTGGTTTAAAGAAATAAACCATAGCATGTTTTCCATCCCCAAATGCTATGTGTAGAAGCCAGACTCTCCTCCAATATGCATTAATCAACCACACGACCAGGCACGTATCTTTAATGGAGAGCCAATTTATGCATGCTTCTGGGACGTGCGTTGTGTATCCGAGATGACGCTGTCTTGTAACTTCTGCTTAGAAGTTGTTCATTTAAAGCTCACAGCAACTTTTAACAATATAGTGTCCGGCTAGTGTCTGCAAAAAATACATTTTTATTGAGTTTCCTGTTAGCAAAATGCTTTGAGTGAATTTAAGAATGGTTTTTAGACACAGAAGAAAGTGAAGCCAGCAATATGCCCGATTTTTTATCACCTCAATCTTCATTGTGCTGTTTAGTTTTATTAACAGTTTATTAATATCCAATATCTAACACTATGCAAACTGATCCAAATTTCAAACGCCATGTTCATTGGGTACCCAGGAAGCAAAGTGTGAAGAAAATATCAAATGAGGTTCTTGAGATATTTGAAAGACAATGGACACACAAACTACTCATTGACCACACAATTGTAATCATGGAATGCAAATAATGAAGCAATGTGGAGCAATGATCATTGGAAGACTGCATTATAAGCTCTACATTGTTGACATTAGTATTTATATCACAGCCATATTCTGATGTCTGAGTATGATGCAGGATTGGAGGAGGTCAATAGATTAACAAACAATAAAACGTCTCTAGCAGACCTAGACGTGATCAGCTCAACAGAGATGGCTTAAGCTGTAGCTCGGGCCTAACCTTGCCAAACAGTTGTTTTTATGGTTCCATCTCTGATATGTTGTCACTTTGTGCTTGATAGAGTCATCTGAAGCAGAATGACAAGTGAGAACAAAACCCAGCAACGGGTGCCATTGCAGATGCATTACTGGAGAGACAGAAGAGCTTGAGCCATGTTTCTCTCAGAGCGACGAACTGCTATACATGCTCAGCTAGCATCCCTGACTGCAAGCCTCGGCACTATCAGATCTGATGTGGACAATCTACAAACTGCCGTGGAAAGCCACTCAAGTACTCTCGAGGGCTCTGGTCACACTTTTCAAGAGCTGCAGATGAAGCTAGCAGATATGGAAGATAGAAACCGAAGATGCAATATCCGCATTGTCGGGCCAAAGGAGGGCTGGAAGGCTCCAGCTATTCAGTAGCTCTTGCGCGCTCTGCCTCAGTGGTTCCCAAAATTGGCAGATGTCCAGTTTGAAGTTATGAGAGCTTACCGAATTTACAATGACAACGCAAAGAAGAGCACCACTGCTAATCGCACGCAGATTTTAAACGCCATTGGTTACACAACCAGACAGGCAATCCTTCAGGCTGCACGGAGATCCCTGCCCCCAATCCCCAGGCAGAAAGATCCGTTTCGCTCCGTACTAAAGCAACTTCATGGTCAAGCATCACCAAGCCTTCTTCCTAACCATGGATTCTGCGGGCCAAAGGGTTGGACTTCTTCCTGATCTACCCTGAAACTTTGAAAATCAAGGAAGGCTCCCAATACAGATATATACTGAGGATTATGTGATGCGGGCTGCTATTGGTAAGACGGTCAGCACTGCAGACACTATCGGGAGAACGCCATGGAAGAATGTTGCTTTTTCACATCTGCTTTCATTTGATATTTTTTGGTAATGAGTGATCTTACAGTTTTAGTTTGGAACTGTGGCGGTCTGAATACAACTCAAAAACGTGCCAGCACCCTAGCCCCACTTAAAAAAGCAATATTGATGTTGCATTACTACAGGAGACACATTTGATACAGAATGATTGCGGCGCTTAGGCAACAAAGTCTATTATGTGATTGCATCCACCTCAGCAAACTCCAGAAAGGAGTGGCCATTGTTATTAAAAGGAATCTCCCGCTTAAAGTTTTGTCCTCTTGGTCAGATGATACAGGCAGAATTGTGATCGCTATAGTTAAACTCTAGGAAAATGGAGCTTTGGCGTACAGTTAACCCCCCCTGTAAGGAGTATTCATTTTCTCAGGTAGACATAAATCTTTTTCCAGAATAGGTTTTCTTTTGCTTCCCCTCAATTATTTAATTCAATTGATAAAGTGGTGTTACTCCCAATGGCATTGTCTGACCATAAAGGTGTCCTTTGCACCATTACCCTAGACCGTCTGTCTCAATGTGCTGCTAGATGGCGCTTTAATACTTCCTTATTGAAAAATAATCCTACATCACTCAGTTTATAATAGAATTCCAGATATTTGCAGAAACTAATGTTGGCTCTGTAGAAGACCCCAGGATATTGTGCGACGCAATGAACGGGTTTATTAGGAGCAATAGCATAATATTCTGCTCTAATAAAAAAGCTACTGTTACAAACAAATTTTATTGATTGGATAGCTTTAGAACGATCATTAGTCAAGAAGGAAATAAACAAGATTTTAAAACAGAAGTTTGAGTTTCTAATTCACAGAACAAGACAGCGCTATTACTTTTAGGGTGCTCGACCGTAGTCACCTTCTCGCTATGAGATTAAGATCCAGTGATTATTTTACAGATATTCCCGTTATTAAATCTCCAGATGGTAATATTAGAACTGACCCTGTTGAAATAAATAAATCCTTTCAGACATTTATTCCAATCTATATGAATCTGAGGTTACAGGGTAAATCCCACTGTGACAGCTGATTGAATCAGCTTGACTTGCCTCAGTTATCAGCAGAAGAATCAGATAGCTTGGACAAATTGATTACTATTGAGGAATTAAGGGTGGCAGTACAGAGTATGCAAAAGGAAAATCACCAGGCTTTAATGAGATTCCCGGAATTCTATGCATCTTTGGGAACAGTTGGGCCCATTCCTTCTTGACATGATGCACTTCTCTATTGAAAAGGGTGAATTCTCAAGGGATGTTTTGCTTACTCTTGAAAAGGATAAGCATCCTACAGAGTGTTCTAGTATGAACATCTGAGCTTAACAGTGATATAAAAATCTTTGCAAAGCTCCTAGCCCGTTGTTTGGAGTATGATATGGCAAAATTAGTGAACTCCGACCAAACAGGATTCATAAAAACAAGACTAACAGCAGATAATGTTAGACGCCTTCTCCATTGTTGATGCAGTGGAGGACAGTAAGTCAATGTCATTTCTTTTTCTTGATGCCTTTGACAGACTTGAGTGGCCATTTTTATGGTCGGTCTTAGAGGTGATGTGCTTTGGTAAAACTTTCATTGGTATGATTAAAGTTATGTATTCTAATCCCTCAGCCAGAGTCTTACCTGGACGCACCTCCTTCTCTCTTATTTCTAGTTTCTAGATCCTCCCGCCAAGGCTGCATTATTTGTCATTTCACCGCTGGCTCAAGTCTTTCAACAGTCGATTATGGTGTCACCAATATGCATTCATAATACACAGCATCATCTCTCATTATTTGTGGATGATGTTTTGGATCTTTGAAAACCCATCCCAGTCTCTTTCTCACCTTCTATCTTTATGCGAGGAGTATGGAAGCTTATCAGGCTTTAAAATTAACTGATCAAAGTCTGCACTACTTCATTTAAATGATTCTGCTCGCAATTCAATCATCCCTGCTAACATCCCCATTGTTAAGCAGTTTAAATATTTATATTGAGGTCTTCCCCTGCTTAAACCAGATTGTTTAACTATTCTCTTGCTCTAAACAATGTTTTGAAAGATAGGTAAAAATGGATGGGTCTCCCCATGTCGATTCAAACCTGGATCTCAGTGACTAAAATTAATGTTTTACCTAATTAGCTAAACTCTATGCTACCGCGCTCCCCTCCTGCTGGCTACTGGTGTAAATTACAATCAACATATCTAAATATATCTGGAAAGGCAAACAGACTTAAGATGTCTAGTCTACAGAGAAGGAAAGGATGGTGGTCTCTCAGTTCCCAACTTCAAACATGGTCCTGGTTGCCTTCGTGTTGGGGCCCCTCCTCACTTGGTTTAACCCAGATGTATCTGTTTCCTGGTGTACCTTATAGTGTTATGACAGAGCCTTGGTCACTCCATGACATTTTTTTTGCCAATGTTTCTAACAAACCTCCAACTACGCTTTGTCACCATTATCTCACACCTTATCAAGACTTGGAGATTAGTTGAAACATACTGCCATATAGCTTGTAACTTGCACACTTTTCCCCTTTATTCAATAACACAGCACTCCTAACTGGTAGGCTGATAACCGCCCCACAATGGAACATTTGGAAATTTTTAGCGAGGTTGGCTTGTTACCTTTTTCTGACTTGCAGAACACATTCAATCTACCACGTTCCTCTTTTTTCTTTTACCTTCAATTGAGATCAGCACTCAAGACATATAGTGTCCCTTGGCAGGGCCTTTTCCCATCCACCTTATCCGGAAGTTATTTACTGTGCAGCCTAAAAACTGTGGTATGGTATCCAGGCTTTATCAGCTCTTAGGGATATCTGGCTGCTCTGCCCTTCCTATTGAGAGGATCTGGGCATACGATTGCTCAGGCCTGATTATTGATCTTGACTGGCATGATGTATGGTTTAGCATTCCAGAAGAATCATGCAAAAATGGACCTGTATTGTACCCCTCTTTCTGAGAGTCTTTGTGCACTTTCTACAAACTAAAAGCTCAAGGTCCATATCTTCAAACGATCTGGGATTGTTCTCCTGTTGGTCAGTTCTGGGACAAGCTTGATTAATGTTACTGTCAATGTCTTGATTCTGAATGATCTGTCAGCCTTTCAGCTCTCTAAAACTCAAAGACGTGCTGTATTTGCTAGACTTACAGCTACAAAGAAAATGATTGCAAACCGCTGAAAATCACCTCATGATCTGTCTATCCGTACATGGATACTTTCCTATTTGGATGTGCTGTATAAGACTCTGGACACTTAGCTGAGCATCGCTGAGACCTTGAGGTCGGGCTGTAGCCTTGTGCTGAAGCCTTTGATTAAGCTTGCACGTGTGTTTGGTCCCTTGTCTTGTGTCTGTCTGTGTCTGTGTCTGTTTGTGTCTGTCTCCCTCCCTCGTATTTCCTCTCTGTGTTTTTGGCCCTTGGTTGTTTGTAATTTCAAAATATACTGTATATATATATATATATATATATATATATATATATATATATATATATATATATATATATATATATATATATTATTGCAAAAATAAACTGTCTCTAGCCGACTAACTTTTCTAAGTTGCATTTCAAAAGTAGAAAGAGGTTCTGTTCTCACCAATTAACAATATAACTGTTTATTCCATACCACAGCAAAGCCATCACCGCGGCCTGACAGATGCAGAGTACAAGGTGCACCGTTCATTGCGCATTTCATATTTTGATTTTATTAACACTGTCATCAATCTTTTAAATATTATATATTTCTTTGCCAGATTTCCGTCAGAATAAAAGAGCCAAATTGTCCAAGATAAACAAATCCTTTAGAATATGAGCCTTGGCCTTGGCCTTGCATGCAATTGGTCGAAGCACACCAGGGCGATCACGACCATTACAAATTTGCCGTGACGCTGGTAAGTGATTCTGACTGGGATGCTTATGCATATGGGAGTACAAAGAAGGACAGTGGTAGGAAAACCACCTCCCCACTAGAGGGAGCTAGTTTGATACCGGGACATTCGGTGTGAAAGTCAGTGCAAGGTTCAAATGGAGAGAAAATATTGTCAGAGTGCATGAACCTAGGCCAGTTGGATGGATAACATCCGGGAAGAAAACAGCTATGTTGCAGGCTGCGCCGGTTCATTTCAGCCAAGTGTGAAAGCTCAGTCTGCAGAGAAGTTTGCCTTGTTAGTAACTCTGGGGACTGTCTGGAAATGTCATTGTATCCAACATTCTATAATACCAGGCAAATTTTTTTCCCATTATGTCACACACCTTTGCAGTTCTTTGCGTAACGTTACTTGCGATCGAGTCTCTGTCTCTGTCCGTGGTTGGAGGGGGGAGTGAGCGAAGACTTTCGGACAGCCTGCGTTCACTGTCAGACAGTAAAAACACAGGTCATTGCTATCATGTAACTCCCGATCACACTTGTCAGTCTGATGTGAAGCGGTGCGAGAGTCCCATAAAGGAAACAGGAAACATCACTGCCTTTATAGGTATCTCTATATTGTATGACAACTGATTTTGCCGAACAACTAAGCAGTCAATCTGTCTGCTTCATCTCTCACTTGTCTCTTTTCTTTCTCTGTTTCTTTCATTGGGGGAGTTAATGAGCACAGCAGGACGTCACACCAATGGGCCGTTTCTGTGACACTTCCACACACACAACCCTGTGACAAATTGCCAGATTGCTTTTTGGTCTGAATGGGCCCTAAATAGTGGTATGGAGCAGTGAGCCCTGGGGCAAGAGGAATGCTGGTTGAAGTATTAGGGAAACAGTAAGCTGTTGGACCCAGGGGACGACAGTGGAGATGGAGGAGGTTCCGTTTGCCATGTAGGTAAATACAGTAGGGGGGCATCAAATCATCGAAGGCCAAGTATGGACAAACTGGATGTTAAGTTAAAACAAGGGGGCAAGAGAAAGGGGTGATACAGAGTGTCTGCAGACAGGAGAAGATCGGGTAGGAAGAGGAGGGGTGTGGAATGTGTGTGTGTGTGTGTGTGTGGGGGGTAACATGTGAAAGCTCACTGTCTGTTTTAATATTCCCAGCGGAGAGAGAACGATCGCTTGATTTTTCCTCTGATATGAGAGCATTAGACAGAGGGCTGAGCTTCAAGTCTCACTTTCTCTTTCTCCATCTGCCAGCTTGAAAATCATCTTGTCTCTCATCTATATGTCATAGAGACAGAAAAGGCGTGCCTCAGGGAACGTACAGGTACAGAATGAGAATGCAAGGTGAAAGGAGCATCCTACCTTAAATTATTTTCTTTTCAACCATGACAAGTAAGATTACATTCAACTATTTCCTCTCCATTCAAGAACACACACACTGTTGGGGTGTCCAACAACAAGATAAAAACACTAAATCTGAGGGAAAAGGTACTCAAAACAAGTAAAATGATGCCCATCCAGCAAGATGATTTCACTTGACAAGCTCGCTTGATTTAAGATTATAATGTACAGTTTAAAATAAAAAATTCACTCTTAAAACAAGATAAAAAATTTTTTATCTTCGTAAGAGCAAATAATTTGCAGTGCAGTCGGTCTGTGGCATGTTGAGCTTCACATTAATGCTTACACTTTTTTCTAGTTTGGTCAGTCACATGTAACTTTGTGTATTTGCTGTTTTAAGTAGCCAGCATCTGCTAGTGTCCCCTGGTTAAACTCTTGTGGAACATAGGAAGTGGTGTGTTTTACATGGTCTGGAGTGTTGGTTCGAAACGCCTTTGCGGAATATGTTCTGACGTGGGGAACATATAACTCACATGACTGATCAACTGTTTCCGCTGTCAGTTTTCTGGACATAAGTGTCTTCATATCTGGAGTAAACTATGACTGAATCCCATTTCTCCATCTTACCCCTGGCCCTTGAAACCAAGTGGTAAGGGCTAGGGGTGAAAACATACCCCTATGAAATGGCGGTTCCATCACACACAAGCAATTTAAGAAAAACAACTTTATTAATTTGACAACACATGCGCAGAATTCAGCAAACGCGCTGCATATACACACAACACAAACAAATACATAAACGCGCTGCATTTAAAAAACGATGCAAAAAGAAAAGCACACAAACCACGAAAACAAATGCAAAAAAAAAAAAACGCTGCATTAGATTCCACAACGGAAGTGCTCCAGGCCTCTAGAGGGAGCGCTAAGTGGAACGGCTGGATCTTTGACCCCATGAGAGAGAGAGAGAGAGAGAGACAGAGACAGAGACAGAGAGACAGGACCCGGTCTATGGCCAGGACACGTTCAATCCATAGATTGTATATTATTAATTAATATTTATATACTATTAATAATAATAATAATAATATACAGTCTATGGTTCAATCTCAGAATGGTGTGAAGCAGTGTACTACTGCAAATATTAAGTCCATATTTGAGATATGTTTTCTCTTGTTTGGTGGGTGTGTCTCGGCTCAGGTCCCAGGAGATCCTCAATCAGCAGTCAAGTGTCATATTGTAATTATACAACAAGGGTTACCAACAAAATAAGTAATAAAATGCTCTTGAAAAAAAAAAAAAAAACGACAGACAGGATTTCTCGTCCCTCCCTGTAAACCAGTCATTGAGATAGCTTTATAGAGACTGTGGGATTTATCAAACTGAATAAATCCCGCTCCAAATACAAAACCGCTAAATCCCATCGTGTTGTAAGTAAGACATCTGCTGAAAAAGTTGTATTCATTAGCAGGATTGTCATAGCAAAAACATCCAAAACACCAAAGTAGCCTACAAAGACATAGCGGACCAGACGCAAGCTTTTATTTTGAAAAGTCAAAGCTCGGTGACGGCAACAGTTGGGAGGACATGAAACGGGAGCATAGACTATATATTATTCATATATTATATAAATAATATTAATTTAATGCACTTCCCTTTTTGAATGACAAACTGCCACCTGCTGCCATGGGGAGTTATTTCCTCTCACACAGGCAGAGAGTATGGCTGCAGCCTGGAGCGTCCCATGTCATGCCGTCCCCAAGCTTCTACTTTTCTCAAAGCTCGCATCTGGAATAAAATAAGCTTGCGTCGACTATCATGCTATGAATAAAATACTTAAAAAATGTATGCCTGTCTATAAAACAAATTTAGATTATAGGCAAACTAAAAAATATCTTCTGCCATCCCGCCTGGTGCTGTCCTCGAGCTTCTACTTTTCAAAATAAAAGCTTGCATCTGGAATAAAATACTTTAAACAATAGACTATCTCTCTTATTTTTCAAAGTAAAAGCTCACGTCAGCTGGACACACCTCGGCATGAGACGAGACAGCATGACATAGGACGCTCCAGGCTGCAGCCATACCCGTCTCCAAGCAGGTGGTACTTGGCTGTCAACTCTGCTGTGTGTTACAGTGCTAATTTTTTTAAGACAAAAGAGATTGCCACTAGTTCCTGGTTTATTTATTTGATTGATGGACTATCAGCACTGGCGCCCCCCAGGGGTGTGTGCTCTCTCCAGTGCTTTTCATCAGAAAGGCCCAGCAGAGGATGTACTTCCTGCGCCAGCTCAGGAAGCTCAACCTGCCTAAGGAGCTGCACGTCCATCACTGTCTGGTTTGGATCTGCCACCAAAAGGACCGGAGCAGACTAAACGGACAGTTAGGTCTGCAGAAAAGTCATCGGTGCCAACCTGCCCTCCGTTCATGACTTATACTCTTCAAGAGTCAGGAAACGGGCAGGAACCATCACTGCAGACCCATCCCACCCCGGACACAACCTGTTCCGGCTTCTCCCCTCTGGTAGGCGCTTCAGAGCACTGTACGCCAAAACCAACAGACTCAGGAACAGTTTCTACCCACAAGCCATCTCTCTGATGAACAGCTGACTACTGATCCACAGTGTCAGGTTCAATTTTGGCCAATAACCCTGTAACACTGTCTCCAAACAGCACCTGTTTACTGGTTCCACTTATTATTCCACTTATTTAGTATTATTCATCATTTATTTGTTATTTATTCATCATTCTCATTTCCTTTTTCAGAACTGTTCATAATGTTCATACTGTTAGTGTGTATATATTAGTGTATACTGTTTGTTTTGTATGTGTAAGCACATTGTGAGCAACTATGCTCCAAAGAAAAAATCCTCGTATGTGTCTTCATACCTGGCAAATATGTTGCCAGGTATGACTTATGTTGGTCGTTGTGTAAGACTATGCGTGCTTTTGAACACACGCCCAACTTTACCTCTGATTGGCTTACCATGAAATTTTACTCAACTTCAGCCAATCGTCAGCATTTATGCGCTTGTCTTGTGCACGGCCCACCAACCAAGGAAGAAAAAAAGTATTTGCCTCTCGGCTCAGAGATCTAGATTATAGTAACGCGCTGCATTTTTTGGCAGTAACATTAACGGCGTTATTAAGATGGGTATTATTAAGTGTAATTAATCAGATTACTCGTTACTGAAAAAAAGGCAACGCTGTTATTCCCATCACTCACTGTATGGATGGTAGCTAGAGGACATGCTTTGAATTCATAAGATTTAATAATACAGTGTTAAGGAAAGACCAAGTGGCCAGAGACTTGAGACTTGACTCCAAAAAATGACTTGTGAACATCTCTGGGATCTAGTTTCTGCCTTTTATTCAACAAACATCATTTTATACCTTTTGGTAGGGGAGTGGCTAACAGCAGTGCAGTGGAAAAGAGGGGAATTTCTTTGACATTTACAGCTGTGGACTTTCAAACATTGTTATCCTTAATGTGATATCCTAATTGTAATATTTTAACTGCAATATTCAGTAACAAGAATGCTTATCTGTAAGCTATATCATTTACTTACCTATGAAGAATAATAGTTCATTGACACTCCTGTCATCCTATAAAACTCTCTCTGTGATAAAGTTAAAGCAGTGATGTATACAAGACAGTACTGGAGTTGTCCAACTGTCCTTTAACTGATAAAACAAGGAGACGCTGCTGGCTTTGAGTCATCTGGATGGAGTCTGATTGCCTGCCCGTCTCTCCACTATCAGGTTTGGTGGTGCCACTCAGGAACTACTTGCACAGACCCATGCACACACACTTTGACACACTGATACACACCCTCACACACTGGAAGAGAGCGGTTCTGTCACACTCCGATGCATACACACCTCACAGAAATATTACCAAAAGCAGATTTGTACCCATATTCACTCCCGTTGCACAGTAAAATATTTACATATGCTTAAGAATTCCAATTTGAACATCACAGTCAAATGTACTTCAGCATTCCTTTACACACACACACACACACACACACACACACACACACACACACACACACACACACACACACACACAGTTAATGAAAAGCAGGATTCCTGGGACTGTCTGGCCAGTTTGATCTTTCTCTCAGATCAATGTCAGTAGATTGCAGGGGAGCCATGAGGCTCACATCTCCACTCAATAGTAAGACTAGACCAAGCAGCTTTGTGTGTGTCTGTGTCTGTGTGTGTGAGAGAGAGAGAGAGAGAGAGAGAAAAGCAGAGCAAGACAGAAACATGTTAAACAGCCATATGACAATCTGCTTAACACAGCTGTAAAGGCTAATGTCTACACAATTGTAACTACAAAATAATTTATATTGCTTGGGACTTGTCAGTTGTAAATACCTCACAAGTGCTGATGCGTCTCTATCAAATAAGTAAACAATGTTTATGATTCAAAAAAGCACAAAGGTCCAAGGCACTCTTCTGGCAACGTCTTAAAAAAAGCTTTAAGTGAAATTCTGTGGAGATTAAGTGCTTTGAACACAAGGATTACATCCTTTTTTTTTTACATTATTGGTCAAGGATTACATCTGCTGCTCACTAGAGCACACTAGACCCACTACAGTTTGCCTACCTTCCCTAACCTAACTAATCAACAGATGATGATGGTACCAAGGATATGACCGTTAACAAAACGAATGGAATAAAGACAAATAGATGAGAAAAACATTGTCGTTAACTGAAATAAAAATAAAACATGAGACAAAAAAAATAGATAACTAACTAAAACTGTATTTTCTGTCTGAAAAACGAACAAAAATGAAATTATAGAGTAAATTCCCTTAGTTTTTGTCAGAGTTGAGATTTCCAACCACAAACACTGAACAACAGCGATCAAAGATCTAAGACTTTTCTATGTACACAAAAGGCTTATTTTTCTCAAATATTGTTCACAAATCTGTCTAAATCTGTGTTAGTGAGCACTTCTCCTTTGCCGAGATAATCCATCCACCTTACAGGGGTGGCATGTCAAGATGCTGATTAGACAGCAGTATTATTGCACAGGTGTGCCACAATAAAAGGCCACTCTAAAATGTAAAAAAGCAGTGGCTGGTGGATGTGAAACAGTGGTGGATGTCACATTTCTGGCACTTGACTTTTGGTGTACAGTCACCTCATTTATTCAAAAAAGTTGATCTGGGCTGCAACTTTTGGTCTGCACTAAGAGGTTTAAGGGTTATTAAGAAGTCAGTCTGTAGCTTTTCCTCAACTACACCCTTGATACACCATTCCAGGCCATTCCTAAACAGAGTAATGGCCTGGAACTATCTTATCATGTAGAGCGTAATGTACTGTAAGAAGAAGTGTTAACTTTGTGTAGTCTATTGCCCATTTTTTGCCAACAACAAAAAAAAAAAAACATTTGGTATGTTGAGGACCCCTGTGGCAGTATGTGAAAAGGATTGAGCGAAATGTTCAAAAACTCCTTAGTATATGTGTTGATCCCTTGATTCTGTCTGGACGTGAGCCTACAATACTGGTAAATCCTTCAGGCTCTTCCAAGAACATGGATTTTCCTTCTGATCAAGCTTGCCAGTGGACCGCAATCAATCCATGTCAACCATCCTATTATTCATTAAAGCACCTATGGCTGCGGGGATTTTACTTTTCTATTAAACCGCTGTCAGCCATGCCCCCCCACCCCCTTACCCTACAGTCACATTACCTACAAAAGACAGCAACACATACTGCTTCCTGGGCGTTGCTTAGCGAAATTAAACACAAATTCTCTGGTGTTACCTTCAAGCGTCCCCTCTATTTACTTTGTGGATAGACCCATAGATATACATATGAATGATGAAATATGAAATTTGACTAAATGTCCTGTCAACAAATCAAATGCCTTTCCGCAAGAATGGCAAGTTTAAAGCGTGAATATTCCATCTATAAAAAGTCCGCTGCTCTCGCCCTTTTCATCAATTGCATCGTTCTGCATGGGTGCACGATACCCTACAGGCCCGTTTTGAACTGGGCTCATTCCACCGTCTTGTGCAGGAGTTGCGGCTGGATGATGAGAGGTTCATGTAATATTTCAGGCTGAACAGGGCTCAGTTCGACAAGCTCCTCCAGAGGGTCGGACCACGGATAACCCGTTGCCGTTAAGCAATTCCACCTGCTGAAGGGCTTGTGATTTACTTGCGATGAGTGTAAAATTAATGTTAGTGTTGTTTTAGTGTTGTTGTTGTTGCGATGGTGGGACTCTGTCCAACAGCGCCAGGAACCTGATGAGGCCCTTTCCGGTGTCAACCTCCCCAACAACTACAGCATGTCACAGGCCAATGATCCACGTTCAGAGATGGGAAGTAACGAAGTACAAATACTTTGTTACTGTACTCAAGTAGATTTTTCAGATATTTTTACTTTTTGGGCAACTTTTTACTTTTACTCCTTACATTTTTAACACGAATAACGGTACTTTCTACTCCTTATATTTAAAAAATTGGCTCGTTACTTTAGTTTTGTACAAAAGGTCATCTAGCAGGTGTGATTGTAAGTGCATGCGGGAGAATAGCGCGGACACGCGCCTCATACCGCGAGCGGGCGCGCACGCCACACCGAGAAAAAGTGAGAGAAAAGAAAGAGACTAGCTGTCTGGAGGATATCAGTTGAGATCGTGTGCGTCTTTTTGAGAACTGTAAGTCATATAACTGATGTTGTTTAAGCCTGTTGTTGTATTGGTCTGTAGTTATTGCAAATTTAAAAGTTAGCTTGTTTGTTTTCTTCACCTGTTACCTAGGTTACACCTGGCTGTTGATTCGATATAATCTTGTTTGTTGAACTTCCTCGCTCATTAAGATAATGTAATTAATAATGGGTTTATTGTTATTATTTAGCCTACTAACATATATGATTCATATGCATTGTGTATGGTAGCCTTTACAATGTTATTTATTTCTTTTATTACCACACAAACAGCCATAGCAGAGCCACGCCCATGTTTATCCTGATGCTTGATTGTAATAAAGCATCAAAAGAGAGAAGTTGTCTCTGTCCGTGTTTTAACAGACACACCTGGGGCGAAGTTGGAAACCAGAATCAGTTTTAAATCCAGTCCTAATCTAGTCCTCACTAAATTTAAAATAATTTCACTGGAGTTAGTAATGGTTTTTGCGTCATCAATACCAAATTGACTTTAACTGGATGGGGATATACACAGACTTCAATCAAAATCACACTTGAATTCATATCTTGCTACTCAGTCATAACCTTATTAACCTGGAGTCCCTGTCTCTGTCACAATAAATAAGCTATATGTTTTAGGCCTATTTTTAACACAAGTATCTGTACTTCTACTTGAGTACGGGAAGTGAGTACTTTTGCCATCTCTGTCCACGTTGAGCCTGCTAATGTAGAGGCCTGTGTGAAAGCCACCTGTAACCTGCACAACTTGCGGTCTGTTACACTACTTGAGACTACTGAACTAGAGAACCTTCAACCTATACTTTAATATTTCATTTTACATATTGAATATTTTTGCATGGAATACTACTCTCAATTTAGTCTAATTTGTAAAGCAGACAGTGTCAGTGCATTCCATGAGCTATGCATTAGCCTTCTGAAGTAAAACTTACGTTTTTAATTAAATTTTTTTTTTCCATTTTTAATTCCCAGGTACCTCGCTATTGTTAACTCTTTTCACACCATTGGCTTCTACTACAGTGTGGGACACAATACTGTCTCCGGCATAGTGGCAGAGGTCACCAGGGCCATCCGGGATGTCCTGGTCGCCGACTACATGCCAGTTTCCACGCTGGGACTTTCCCAACTGTGTAGGCTCCATCAATTGTAAGCATGTGCACATCTGTGCCCCCAGCAACTCCAGGTCAATGTACTACAACTACAGGGGCACATATTCCATCATACTCTTGGCAGGTGGAAATGCAGAGTACTGAGGCCTGTGTGAAAGCCACCTGAATCCTGCATAATGTCATGCGGAGGACATCAAGCTCAGGCACTTCAGGGCATCACCAGAGCAGGGAGCAACCATTCTGCACAAGAAGCAATAGGTGAGGGAGACCTTTGCCACATATTGTTGTCCTGAGGGTGCCATTTACTGAAGATCCTCCGCTACAATTTTAAAACAAAGGCTCTTTTAAAAGCCACCCACATTTGAATAAAAAGCAAATATTTCTTTTGTTGTCTCACTCACACTGAAAATATATCTTAAATATCTCAACTCTCTCAAGAGAACAGAATCTATGTTTTTATTTTGTTAAAACAAACAACAAAAAGACAAAAACTATCACAACCAAACCACTACACATGGCCTCAGCTGCCTGCACCTCGCCTTATAGATCAGACTATATATGTCAAACTTAACCCTTGTGTTGTCTTCCCGTCAAAATTGAAAATCAACACTTTTGTTGACGTTTTTATCGATGTTTTTAACTTTTTCTTATGTTTTGGTCCTTTTTTCAATACTTTTGATGTTCTCAATACTACTTAACACTAACTTATTAACTTCAGTTTTACAGTTACTTTTGGAATTTATGGTCAATAAACCTCATTTATAAGAAATTATACCTAATATTTGAGTTAGAAAAGCAGAAATTATTTAGACTAAAATTAAAGGAATGTATGTTGATGGATAATCACAGACCGGAATATGTCAACTTGTACTCAATACTATTTGGAAACCACTTCACTTGTTTTTTCAAATGCTATACAATTGAATAAGAATGAAAGAAGAAAAAAAATTAATGAAAGTAGAGATTTGTACTTGCCAAAGAGCCTTGTATGGAATCAATCATGTTATTTTGGGTAATTACAATTGGGTAGAACATTAATATAGGAAAACGGGTCAACTTGACCCGAGGACAACATGAGGGTTAACTTATTCCCTCCAAGCAGGAGAGAGAGACTAAAGCTGTGGCAACAGGCTATGGAGCCAGAGGTCACAGGGTCACTTGGTGGAAGGGAAACTGGGGTTGGAGGGGAGCTGTCACTTTTTTCTATGGCACTAACTAAACATTTTTCAAAGGTGCTGAGACTGGGCTCGGGGTGCACCTGGGACCAGGGTCTGGTCTGTTGCTTACCGGCTGCAAAGCTGACTGGGACCTCGGGGTGGCTGGATGACTTCAGCTGGGGGATGCTGGCTGACTGGGACCGGGGAGTAGCTGGCTGACTGGCATCATGAGCTCCCTAGACCCCTGGGCACATTACCACTGGTAGCCCTGTTCTCCACATAAGGGGCTAGGAAGTTCACGATGCCTGTGTATTTCCATGGCCTCGGAATGACGCTGACTTGATCACTGAGAATCAAACAGTTTACAGTCATAGCCCATAACTGGAGCCAATGACTTACAATCACAATATAATAAATGAGTATTTCTCAACTGTGGGTGTAAAGTTACACATATTTGTACCGAATTGTTTAGTTACAGGATGTTAGGTTTGATACAGATGTGCACCAATAGAATCTTTATCAGTCAGACTAATTTGATTTCCCACAGAAACCAAGTGGTGGACTATATGTAAATTCAGTCAATTAACATTTAATGTATTAACATTTGACACATCGAACAGTCATTTCCATCACTTCTGAGACTCTCCTCCATGCATCGTTTTAAATTTTTAAGGATAGATGGTACGTGACCAGGAATGTGGACACCACTTGCGGAACTAAAGTTTGATCGATTTGTTTCTGTGAATGTTTGACATGGTGAAGCTTCCGTAGCGATAGTAGCATGCTATTGCCTAGTATCTGCAAGAGGTCTCACAAGTAACTTCACAGGTGTTGTCAAGTCACAAGAATGATATTTTTTAAAAATATATAATATAATATAAAGATTTAAAAGTATTTATTTCTTGCTAGGGTTAACAAAATGTAAGATAAAATGGCAAACATATCAGGTATGTACAGAAATACAATGTCCTGAATTGTTTGCGCCATCTGGAATCCAAACCAAAAGTCAACCCCATAAGGGCAAAGGGAGGAACAACAGTTAAATGGGGCTTGGGAACTGAGGACAGAGGGACAGTGTGGCATGGGATCCAGGGCTGCGGACAGCAGCGAAGGGGGAACCCCTCTTCTGGCCGAGCAATACAGCGAAAACTCCCAGGAGTCAAGTGATGACACAAAAAAAAAATGGAAAGCGAAAGTGGAATCCCTCTGGAGGACGAGCAGGACGGCAAAGACAAAGACCCTCTCGATGCCGGGCTGGTCGGCCAAGGCTTTCAAGAGGGCGGACAGGACTGCAAAGACTCTCCGGCAGCCTTTGGCAAAGGAGAGACTCCTCTGGTGGTCGGCAGCAAAGGTGAAACCCCTTTGGAGGCCGGGCAATCTGGATCCCCTCTGGAGGCCGGGCATGCCGCCTATGGCTGACTCCTTCTGGACACCGGGCAGGCTGGCAAAGGCAGAACCCCAGGCGACGGGTCAGCTGGGTTGAAGACAGACAGGTTAACAGGAACAGAAGTCGGTGGGCCTGCCAACCAGGCAACAAGTCGGCCGGACCACTGACAAGTCAGTCGGGCACCCAACAAAACACGGGGAGCAGGAGTCAGCACCGGCAAAACACTAGCAACAGGAGTCTCTGTGGCACTAAACAACGGCAAAGTCTGGCGGGTGCCTGACAAAGGTAAAGTCTCAGGGTTGCCTGACCAAGGCAAAGTCACTGAAGTGCCGGGCAACGGCACAGTCCCTGAGGTGCCGGCAACGGCACAGTCTCTAAGGTGCCTGGCAACGGCACAGTCTCTGAGGTGTCAGGCAACGGCACAGGCACTGGAAGACTGGTCAGCTGAGACTCTAAAAAACTGGTCATCGTAGACTCTGGGAGAACGGTCAGTGTAGACTCGGCTGGACGAGTTGAGACTCTGGACAGCTGGAGGTCAGTTGAGACTCTGGAAAGCTGCTGACAACATGGGCTCTGGCTCGCTGCACAGCACAGGCTCTGGCTCGCTGGACAGCACAGGCTGAAGAGAGGTTGACGCAGGGCATGGCGTCAGAATATCCCCAAAAACATGAAGGTCAGGAAGCAAAACCAGAAGACTAGCCATGACGACAGAAAACATCTTGACACGAAGCATCAATGATCCGACGCCAGACAAAGACAACAAATACACCAGGTTACGATAACTAACCAGTGACAGGTTGGGATGAGGAACAGGTAATACAAATCAGAGATGGGCAGACAGTCACAAAAGGTGGGAAAACACAAGACAGCAAGTACAACTAGAGAAAACGGAGACTTCAAAATAAAACAGGAAACAGAACATACAGACACTAACAATCAGGACAAATAGGCTTTTTTGTCTATTTTCTGTTGTTGCTGGCAAACGGCCACTTCCATTGAAAATGAATGGCTGCCTGCCGTTTTGTTGCTGTCTCTCGTAGCTAATCTGGCTGGCCTGGCCTGGCTGCTTCCCCCTGAATCATGGACAGGCACATTTACAGGACCACCACAGCTGCCACACTCTATGACTGAGCATTATCAATCACATACACACACTTGTTCACACACCCAAATCCCCTTTTCACACAGGCTGTTTTCACCTGGTGTTAAAATCCGTGTATAGTGTATAATATGTATAGATGTGTGCCATTTGTGATCAAATCGCACTTCCCTGCTCAATATGCAAATAAACACTTACATCATTTCCATTTGCACTAACGGTATGCTGCTTGTGTGTGTATACATTTCAATTGTTACTTGTGTGATGACTAATCAATATGCGCTGCCTACAGTCTGTTCTCTGTGCTGAAGTATGCATGTCTACTGATGGGCGCCAGGACCATTGCAGGAGAGAGAGGTTTTTACAGTAAAAGTTGTTCACCTCTCATTATGTGGTTGCTTCTTACTGAATCTGTGAATAGGAAGTTTTATTTCTATATCTGCTTTGTTATACGTTTCATGATTGTGTTGTATAGGAGTCGTATTACGCTATTGCTGATGAAAACCCAACAGTTCCTGATGTTGCTGCTTCATAATACAAGCTTTTAAATAACGAAATGCAGGGATAAAAAAGCTTAAGCCTGAAACTTTTTTTTGGAAGGGGGCTCAACAGTGTAAAGTTAATTTGACTGGCTAAACAGTTAAAGTCCTTCTTACATTATACAATAATAATAGTCATCCTTTTTAAGAAGTAAAAAGTTTTGGATACATATTTACTTCTTCCAACCATATATTAAATAAGAGAAAAAAAGCTTTTTGACTAGCATCTAATGACTAGCAAGCACTTTCATACCGCTGCTGCCATAAGGTGAGTATTTTCCTTGAACATACGCTGCAGCCAGGTGCTTCCCATCCCCCCTCCCCCCCCTTCGTCTTGTCCTCTATTCATGCCCAGCACCATTAGTTTTAACTCCTTTCTCAACTAAAGCTGTATCTACATTTCTTTAGCCACATTACAATGGAGACCACACACCGTATGCTCACTTTTCGGCAAGGACCCGCCCTACTTTGCATCTGATTGGCTAGAACTTGTTTCATTGGTAGATGGAAGTTCGATGATTGGTTAAACCTGGCGCATAAAAAACAAATCCCATGTGGACTTTTTAATTTATTTATTTTTCTAAAATAGTCATACCCCAGAAATCCAACACCAGGCCCGAGTACTTTAAGCTCAGCGTTAGTTAGAGTTGCGTTCCTCTCATATGATTGGTAGATGAAATCAATTGACTCGAAAATATAAAACAGGCATTTAAGTTCCCAAATGTATTAATTTTTCCTCACAGCCGCACGCCGGAGATCCGGCACGGTGCCAGAATACTTATAGGGGAACTTTTATTGTGAAGAGGATATAAGAAATTAAACACCTCACAGCCACTGATTTTATCACCCAGACTCAACTTACTTCAGCGATGACACAGCACTGTGGAGATCTGGAGGTCTGAGACTGCTAAACAGCAACAGCAGTGGTTGCAACATAAGTAAAGTAATGTCTGTAGTAACATCCTACATTTCCAAGATTTCAGGGACGTTTTATGAAACTAATAATTACGTTATTGTATAGACTAGTTTGGAGTGGATGTCACGGTTTTGCACTGCAGTTGCGCATACAACAGAAACAATGATGAATTGAATTTACTGTTTTTTAGTTTGATAATTTTGCCATGCTTCAATATACTTGTGGCCAGCAGCAGCGCTGGCTCCAGAGATCAATAAGCTAGCTAGTTAACTCGCCAGCCTTTGCTTTTCAGCTCTCCTCCCAGTGAAGGAGTCTGCCAGTGGCGGGGAGACGGGGTTACATTGTATATGTTAACGATGAATCCTTGAGGCACGCTAAAGTTAGCCATGGCGTTCTACAGCCCGTGGTCTGTCAGTTTCTAAAGGGAGCATGGAGACTGTTCCAATCTCCAGGCCTATTCCGCCCTCTTGGGACTGGACTGTGGTACTGGAGTTTCTTGCCAGCCATCCATTTCAACCACTTGACCAGATTGAAATGAACATAGTGTCCTTTAAGGTACCTTTGCTGCTGGCTTTGGCAACAGAAAAGTGTGTGAGTGACATTCATGCTCTGTCTGTGCCCCCTTCTGAATGCACTTTACTTCAGGGAATCAGGCTTCAGGATGTCAGGTTTTAAGGCCGAACCCTTTTGTCTCAAAAGAGGTCAGCCCATTGTTGTACCTAATCTGTCGAGGACTAGGGCCTTTAGGACAGTGGACCAGTTGTTTGTGTCCTGGACAAAGCCTCACAGAGGCCAGAAAATCACTAAAAGGCTCCCCTACTGGACAGTGGACGGCATTGCAGCAGCCCACTCCAGCTCTTGGATCAAGTACTTCTGTGAATATGCAGAGGGGCGTATCCCCATAATTGTATTATAGAGGAACATTGACAGCCCTAAAATACATTCCTCTATAATACAATTGAAATGCAATTTTTTATTTTCCTTTAATATCTGAATATGAATATTACATTCATCCTACCAAATACAACAGTAAACAAGCTTATGTGGATTGGCAATGCCACTATTAAGATTTGGGTGTATTTTACAAATTCTGTCCAGTAGAGGGACTTCCAACAATGTAATAAAAACCTTTGGAAACAGGTGATAGCTTTTTAAAATAATAATAATAAAACTGTGGCACAAAATGAATTACTTAAAATTTTCAACTTAAATAGACATTTTCAATTTTAAAAAACGATGGCTGCTGAGACGACGTTACAAATTTGCGCAGCTTATATGAAACACAAACTTCACAAATTAAAGAAAATGTAATATGAAGGTAAATCAAAGTGTGCATCATTAACATTCAACATTGCAAACAACATTGGTGGGATTTAGGCTGAATCTCATTTCTCTATCTTACCCCTACCCCTTACCCTCGTTTTGCTTCACGCTGGACTAGCGGTGTCCCAATACCTAGTTCGAGCAAGGGTTAGGGTAAGACAGAGGGTGTATACCCTCGAAATCAAGTGAGGACGCGAGCTGACTTGTAAACACACAAGCAACAATGGCTGCCGCATCGACCAGAGACAATAATAATACAAATAAATTTAATTTGTAATGCACTTTATATTTGCGCAAATCCCAAAGTGCTACATGATAAAACAGGTAAGTGCTAAACTAAAAACACATGGAGAGCATGAAAATAAAAAATAAAATAAACAAAAACAATAAGGAAAAGTGTAAGAGTTCAGTCAAAAGCTCTCCTAAAAAGGTGGGTTTTAAGGCCACGTTTAAAATCATCCACAGTCTGTGGTGTCCTCAGGTGGTCCGGGAGAGCATTCCACAGTCTGGGAGCCGCTGAGCAGAAAGCCTGATCTCCCATTGTACGGAGCTTTGTCCTGGGAGGTTTCAGGAGATACGCTGAGGCAGATCGGAGGGTCCGGCTTGAGGTCTGTGGGGTGAGAAGTTCCTTGAGGTAGGGGGTGGGGCTTCACCGTGGATGCACTGATGGGTAAGGAGGGAGACCTTGTACTCAATCCTGAGTGAGACAGGAAGCCAGTGGAGTGATTTAAGGATGGGGTCATGTTTGCACACCCTCAACAGGATCCTAGAAGCGCTGTTTTGGATTTACTGCAGCTTATGAAGGCTTTTCTCAGGGATCCCAGTGAGGAGCGCATTGCAGTAGTCCAGCCTGGACTACTAATACTGTGTTTGACCCCCTTTTGCCTTCAGAACTGCCTTATTTGTAAGTGGCATTGATTGAAATGTTGGCCCATATTGATAGGATAGCATCTTGCAGTTGATGGAGATTTGTGGGATGCACATCCAGGGCACGAAGCTCCTGTTCCACCACATCCCGAAGATGTTCTATTGGGTTGAGATCTGGTGACTGTGGGGGCCATTTTAGTACAGTGAATTCATTGTCATGTTCAAGAAACCAATTTGAAATGATTTAAGTTTTGTGACATGGTGCATTATCCTGCTGGAAGTAACCATCAGAGGATGGGTACATGGTGGCCATTAAGGGATGGACATGGTCAGAAACAATGCTCTGGTAGGCCGTGGCATTTAAACGATGCCCAATTGGCACTAAGGGGCCTAAAGTGTGCCAAGAAAACATCCCCAACACCATTACACCACCACCACCAGCCTGCACAGTGGTAACAAGGCATGATGGATCCATGTTCTCATTCTGTTTACACAAAAATCTGACTCAAAAATCTGAATGTCTCAACAGAAATCGAGACTCATCAGACCAGGCAACATTTTTCCAGTCTTCAACTGTCCAATTTTGGTGAGCTCTTGTAGCTTCTTTTTCCTATTTGTAATGGAGATGAGTGGTACCCGGTGGGGTCTTCTGCTGTTGTAGCCTATCCGCCTCAAGGTTGTGCGTGTTGTGGCTTCACAAATGCTTTGCTGCATACCTCGGTTGTAACGAGTGGTTATTTCAGTCAAAGTTGCTCTTCTATCAGCTTGAATCAGTCGGCCCATTCTCCTCTGACCTTTAGCGATGGCATTTTCGCACACAGGACTGCCACATACTGGATGTTTTTCCCTTTTCACACCATTTTTTGTAACCCTAGAAATGGTTGTGCGTGAAAATCCCAGTAACTGAGCAGATTGTGAAATACTCAGACCGGCCCGTCTGGCACCAACAACCATGCCACGCTCAAAATTGCTTAAACCTTTCTTTCCCATTCTGACATTCAGTTTGGAGTTCAAGAGATTGTCTTGACCAGGGCCACACCCCTAAATGCAACTGCCATGTGATTGGTTGATTAGATAATTGCGTTAATGAGAAATTGAACAGGTGTTTCTAATAATCCTTTAGGTGAGTATATTTCTTCTCCATGATGACTGCTGTAGTCGGAGCTTGTTGCTCGGCTACCCGACACACCATGTCGTAAGTCCTGTTCCATCAGGTGTGCAGTCCTTCAAGCAGCTTCCTCTTAGATTCTAAAAGTTAGCTGTCGGTAGTGGATTTGTTTGAGTTTCTAATTTGCGCTTCCAGTCCCTTTTCTCACAGCCAGGTTGATGGTGTGTGCCATGCACGGGACATTGACAGCCAACAGGTGCCTCTTGACAGCGTTGATACAATTAGCCACTTTGTCAGTGGTGATGGAAAGCACTGACTCACAACTAACTCTCTGAGTATGTTCGAGATGCACTCAATGTTCTCGACGGCGTGGCTTTTCTGCGCTTCAGCCGTTTTAAGAATGACATCTTTTAATTCCCAGTCATCCTCTATAAAATGTGCACTGACTATCACATATGCCTCCGTGGCAAGTGACGTCCAGCCATCTGTACTCAGGGTGATCTTTTTTCCACTGATCATTTGTCTGATGTTGTGTCATAGAGTTTCACACACTCTCAGGGATTGTTGCGTGGCTAGGAACCGTGTACTTTGGCTCAAGCTTGTGGAGAAATTCTTTAAATCCAGACCCCTCATGATGTTAATCGGTCTCATATTTTTTCTGATGAACCATGTCAGTTTGTCCATAATAGCCTTTTGGTGTGCAGATGGTAAGCCCTGTGATGAGGAGAGAGGCAAAAAGGAAGTAATTCTTGCCTGTTTTAACAGTGGTTCCTCAGACAGTTAACAAACTTGTCAGGGTGTAACGTTGTCAGGTGTGCCCTCAGGTTGCTTGTCGACGAGTCATTCGAATTCATGCAGATTGTCACTTAATTATTTGTAATTTTTCCATTTGTGGATTGAAATCCTTCCATACATCGTTTCACAAGTTGTCAGGAGTGGTGATCTCCGTTTCAATGGAGACGTCGCTTTTCACTATTTTTTATAGTGCACTGCAAATTATTTGGTTCTTACCAAGATAAAAAAAATCATTTATCTTGTTTTAAGAGTGAATTTCTTATTTTAACCCTTGTGTTGTCTTCCCATCAACCACGAAAAAAAGATTTTTTTGGTCACTTTTTCAATATTCTTATCGCTTTTTCCCACATTTTTGTCACATTTTTAAGGTTGTGGGTGTTTTTTTTTATATTTTAATGTTGACATTTTCAGCACTTACTTCGACGGCCCATTTTTTATGAGAAAAAAATAATGAACTGAAAATGAGTCAATTTGACCCACGGACAACATTAGGGTTAAGTGTTCAACTTTACCGTATAATCTTATATCAAGCAAGCTTGTCAAGTGAAATTATCTTGCTGCATGGACAGATACATTTCACTTGTTACCCTGTCCCTCAGATTTAGTGTTTTTATTTTACACCCCTTTTTTGAAGTGTATTGTGATGATGATACTGTATACCATTGTGATATGATTCCATAACTTAATTGTTCATCAGGCGTAAAAAAAAAAGCATTTTGTTTTCACATGCAGGTAGGCCAAAGCAGTGAGAAGGGCAAGACTGCTACACATTTAAAAATAATTTAAAAAAAGCAATATTTGAACAGTAATTTCAGCATTTGAATATTGTTTTTTTTTTTATATTCAAATTATATTTAAATTTCGGAATTCGTTCCAACAGCCCTAATATATACTGTATATATTTACACACACAATATATACTATTTATTATTTATTTGTTTGTTATGCACTCACCTGATGAAATGTCCTAAGAATCTGAATAGTGTGTGTGTGTGTGTGTGTGTGTGTGTGTGTGTGTGTGTGTGTGTGTGTGTGTGTGTGTGTGTGTGTGTCCTGCCTAGCATCATGACAGTTCTATTTTCCAGACATGTTGTTAGGATGCAGGGAGATATTAGCATAAACTGCTTTTCGAATGAACAGCTTTGTCAGGATCTGTCACTGCGGTAACGCTGACACCACAGAGCACAAATCATTGACCCCCGGGCTTACCCCCTATCACTCCTCTGGACTGGACTGGACAGGAGAGGAGGAGAGGATGGAAGGAGTGGATGTAAACAGGGAGAAATGTAAAGAAAAAACTGGGAAAATGCACTGAAGTGAAAAGAAATATAAAGAAAAGGAGAGCAAAGGTGAGGTGAAAGGGAAAAGAAGGAAAAGAGAGGACTCAGATGAGCGGTAGAAAACAAAAGAAGGTAGACGAGAGTCTTGAGTAAAGGTACAGGAATGGAGGAGAGGAAAACAGAGAAGTGAAGGAGAGTAGAAGACAGAGAATTTGGTGTGTGTCAATTGTGGAGTGATCACACAGCCCTCATCCATCACAAACCCAACAGAAGGGAAGCCGTGCTGCCTGATCATCCACTCCACTGCTACTAGTAGAAAGACACAAGGACACAAAGAGAGACAGAGACAAGGAGAGAGGCCCTGGAAACAATCAGGAACCGAATTTTCAAAATTTTAGTGCCAAAAATTCCAATCTGAACAGAATTGTTTTCAATTTTCAATTTAAATATAGTGCGTTCCACTTACCTCGGAGTTCGGACGCCGAAGCTGGGAATGACGTTACATTGAGCTGAATGACAAGTCGCATTACAGTGTTTTTAGTGCAATATGTCCACAGATAGAAGATGGACAGCACTGTGTGTACTATACTGATTTAGTGAGACACCAATAAGAATAAAGAGCTAATAACTGTATGTTACTACAGCTTTCACAACTGTTAAAGATTTTTTTTATGGATTGATCTTGGGTCTCTAGCCTGTTATCATAGAAGGCTTGAATCCTTCCCCTTTATCAATAATATAGATCAGATGAATTCTCTCAAAAATAATATAAATATTTACAATAGGTTTGGATGGATGGGAAAAAAGTATTTCAAAATGAATATATGTATCCTCTGTTATTTCTGCTTTGTCACCCTGGCAGTGAATTCTGATCTTCTGGAGCAGATCAGTATTGGTTTGTTGGAGTTGGCTTCCAAGAGTTCTGTAGATCCTACAGACCTATTGACCTCCGACTGTTTGACTGTTAAAGTTGTTTGAGCAAATTAGAACAGACTTTCCTCTAGCTTCACATTGCCCAGGCATAGTTCACCATCTTTTGGGTCCTATCGCACGCGCTCACGCTCCATCTCCCCAACTGTGTGGCCGTGACAGGCTAGTGGTGCGCCTGTCCCCGAGGGACCGGGATTCCACCTCAGCCGGCGCGTGTCCACGTTTCAAGACAAGTCGGGTGGGTTGCCGACATCGCCGCAGACCCCGCCCTGGCAAAGCAACGCATTTGGGGCGCACTGAGGACTGTCCGCCCCAGTTGACAGCCGCACTGGGAGCAGGGGACCCTGTCCCTCAATGAGGGTTATTGACTTGACTTGATTGAAAGTCGCATCAAATCCGCCATGGTTGTTCACACTGTGGTCACATTGAAAAAAATCCAACCTGGGTCTGACTCAGGACCACATATTGAAGTGGCCTGAATCTGATTTGGAAAAATCACATCTGGGCTAGATTTGAGCAACTTTTGCCTGCAGTCTGAACGTAGCCTTAGTGTGCATGCTAGATTATATTTACCAGTTGTTATTTACCTTAGTAAAATTGAGAAATGTCATGCATGGGATTGTTACCATAGGGATTAACCAAAATCTATCAGCAATATTGGTTTGTATTAAGCCAGCCCCACTTTAGCTGCTAGTGTTAGCAAACACCAGCTAGTCTGAGAACTGTCCAAGTTTGGTAGCAAATCTATGCATGATTACATGGTAAACCAGAGTTATTGCATTAGTTATGTTTTCCAGATTCTTGTCATTGAACATGCTACCTTCTATTTTCCGGTTTCAGCTCAGCAACTTCGGTTTTGCTTTTTCCAAGCTAGCCGTAAACCCCCATTTGGCTGCTACATTCCCAGTGTTAGCAAACGCTAGATGGTCTGTTAACATGAATATTTGTAAGCCCCGAAGCACAGACGTCACACTTTAAATCCTACCTGTTGTCTTTCACCATCCATTTATTTAACTACCATTTCCTTTTCCCTTTTTCTATTTTTAGCCCCCGACAGCTTTCGTCATCCGCTTATCCGGTGTCGGGTCGTGGGATCAGCAGCTGCAACTCCTTTTCCCGAGCCACATTAGCCAGCTTTGACTGAAGGATCCCGAGGCGTTCTGGGGCCAGGGTGGATATTTAATCCCTCTACCTAGTCCTGGGCCATCCCCCAGGCCTTCTCCCAGCTGGACGTGGCTGGAACAGCTCACTAGGGAGGCGCTCAAGGGGCGTCCTTACCAGACGCCCAACATTCTCCAATTCGTTCAATTTAAAGTATACATTGCAGCATTTGCTGTTTTCTCTTTTTTCTGTTGTTGATGTTGATGTGTCTGTTGAATTCCAAAATCAATAAATATACATACTAGCACTGTCAATGGGTTAAAAATGTAATCAAGTAAAACACAGTTATGTATTGTGATTAATCACAGTTAATCACAAATGTAAAATACTAGGATCTACTTCTAAATGTGCAGTGTTGAAATAAATAAATGCATGACATACTGATTTAAATGAACAAATTCTTCAGTTTTATTACAGGGCACTGAAACGCTCACGGCAGGCAAAAGACACAGAGGTAGCTATGGTTATTAGAGATGAGTCGGATACTCGGCTGAAATGAGTATCTGGTACAGATAAAGCACTTTTGCCGAATACAAGTATTATACGAGTAATACAAGTAAATATCTGTGCTCGGATTGGGTAGCGGACTGTGTCTGCGTTCTGTGATAGTCACGTTAAAAAAAGAAAGTTATATTATTGAGTATGAAAACTCTTGTTCACTACATTTTACTTCATAATTGCAACTGCATGTGTTGTATTCATCGTTGCAAAACTTGTTATGTATATAGTTTGTTTGTTACCATGACAACACCATTGATCTGAAGCTCAATGCTGATGCTGTCATGGAAATAGTTTTCTAATCAGCAATAAATATGACAATTTCTGATCAACCCATATCAATTGCATGCTTAAAATAACATACCGGTTAAAGCCCCGCCCATTTCAAGACAACCCGACCCACTTCCGGGTTAAATTCTGTCCACTTCCGAGTTAGGTCCCGCCCAGTCCGAGTACAGATACAGATACAGATAATTCATGTGGTAAACAGATACAGATATTGATACAGATAATGCTGTACTTGCTCATCCCTAGTAGGCAGCAACGCAGAGCAGAAGCATTGCGGAGGATTTCCACCGGACTGTGCAATACACTTCTGTTATTGCAGGTTGAAAGTGCCTGTTTCCTTGATCTTTTCTTCTCTGATCTGTTTATTCTTGGTATTGTAGTTTAGAGGATTGGAATCTATGTGATAGCTAGTAGACCCGAGTAGCTGCATCACTTGATGTGAAGCAAATCTGACTTAGACAGAGGCAGATAACCCCAGGCTTTATCTGTACTCACACCCACAGAAGATGCGCCATCTTATCTTATCAACTCATAAAAAAATTAAATCTACATTTATATAACTCTTCTGTCTTGGGTTGTAAGTTTATTACTTGAGAAGAAGGACAATCCATTGGATCAAGTGGACAAAACTGCCCAACAAAACTGTTCAAAAATGAACTTTGGTTCATTAGGTCTGGATGTGTAAAATTAGCCTTTTATTTCCCTCTTCTTGGGCCCTTTAACCATTTGCAAAATGTAATATGTGTTTCCATAGCCAGATTACCAGTTAAGGAACGCTGCTGTTGGGCCTCTGTGTTGTGCCTCTTATCAATGATAAGTCGACTTTTGAAATCCAGGTGGATGTTGTGTGCAGTTGATCCCATCAGAGGATGCATTTTAATCAAAAACGGCATGCTTTTAATGTGGATAACACTTTTATTAAGAGGTTTTACTTGTGTTTAATTGAATCAATCTTAACCTTTCTTTATCAGTTGGTACAGTTCAGTCCCCTACAGGATGTAGTTAAGGCATGCAGCAAAATGTCCTACCCTTGAATGACCTAACGACACTGATGGCGGTGCTTAAGAAGGCCCAATCAGTCCTGTCTGAACCGAGCCATCCTCTTTTTAATGAAAATAATTAAAGTTGCTTCCATCCGGTTGTAAATACCATCTACTTGCAGGACCAATAGGTAGTGATGGCAGTCTGACACTCAAGCTTTGATACGTGCTTCACACCATTAACTACAATTCCATTTGAACCACTGCTCAGAAGGTTGCTTTGGTACGGGGAAAATCACGTGACATACACACAAGCACAAGCAGCAACTGCTTCATTCTCTGAATGAATCAGCTGAGTGGTTTGCAGCGCCACCGCCACACGGACACTAGTCGGGTGTTGCCGCTGCAACTGGCACCGCCTCCTTTCCAGTCTGAATTGTAGCGTAGCATAAAGCATAAAAAAAGTTGTGTTTGGCTTGTAGCAGCCTCTACAGTGATAATCATTAGTTTGATCGTATCGATTTATTTTCATTAATATGGAAGCTACAGTGGAGGTACAGCGGTACATGACGGCTCCACCGCTGGAAAGATCCACTGGTGTACTGCATAAATCACAAAAATGTGTACCCTTGCCTTTTTATACTGGCTAAACATAAACTTCTCTAAATGTGGAGAGGTTGTGAGTAAAAAAAGAAACAGGCTCAGTCCAAAAAGTGTGGAAAAAATAATGTTCCTTAATATAAATTGTTGAGTGTTCCCTATCCCACATACACCCTGGCCATAGTTACACAAGCACACCCAACTTGTGCCAATACACAAATTCATCAATCTTTATTTTAAAAAGAATGATTATCCCATTGTTAGTATACGTGTGTGTCACTAGTCTAAAAGCCTCCTGTCCACTATATTACTTGATGACAGCATTGGCCTGTTCATGAGCTTGGTATATGAGCATTGCAGAGAACTGTTTGCTGAACTTCAAATTCAATTCAATTTCAATTCAATTTTATTTATAGTATCAATTCATAACAAGAGTTATCTCAAGACACTTTACAGATAGAGTAGGTCTAGACCAGATAGAGTAGGTCTAGACTACACTCCAGAATTTACAAGGACCCAACAGTTCTAGTAGTTCCCTCCAGAGCAAGCAACAGTGCGACAGTGGCGAGGAAAAACTTCCTTTTAGGAAGAAACCTCGGACAGACCCAGGCTCGTGGTGGGCGGTGTCTGACGACCGGTTGGGGTTAGAATGAAGAGTGGCAATAACAGCCACAGAAAAGATAACAGTTTGTAGTAGTTCTTTGTAGTAGTTCATGGCTTAGCAGGGAATTGTGCGGCATTACAAGGCACAGCAGGACGTAGCAGGATGAACACGGCATCGCAGGACGTGTAGCGGGACCATGGCTACAGCTGCTACCATGATGATGGAGCCTCCTGATCCGAGGAACATGCTGGGGGAAAAGAACATAAGGACTCCGGGAATGACTCCCCAGAGCTAGGTTAGTAACAAGCATTTCTGGGACATAGATGCACACAAATGGAAAGATAAAAGATAGAGGAGAGAGGAGCTCAGTGTGTCAAAGGAAGTCCCCAGCAATCTAAAACTGTTACAGCATAACTGGGAGAGCATAACTAACTAGGAGAGCATGACTAACTAGGAGAGACAGGGTAAAGAGAGCTGCCGGATCGGGCTAGACTCTCCCCAGCCGGATTGGGTTGTATGCCCTGCCTCCCTCTAGTTTTATTATATTATTGATTGATAGATAGATCTGACAACTATGACGAGAAGCAGGTAGGCCGGGTTAGGCGGACAATATTCAATTCTATGCCCTAACTATACGCTTGATCAAAGAGGAAAGTCTTAAGTCTACTCTTAAATGTGGAGACTGTGTCTACCTCCTGAACCCAAACTGGAACCTGGTTCCACAGGAGAGGAGCTCTGACTCCCGTTCTACTTTTAGAGACTCTAGGAACCACCAGTAACCCTGCATTCTGGGAGCGCAGTGCTCTTGTAGGGTTGTAAGGTACTATGAGCTCTTTAAGATAAGATGGTGCCTGACCATGAAGAGCTTTGTAGGTAAGAAGAAGGATTTTAAATTCTATTCTAGATTTTACAGGAAGCCAATGCAGAGAAGCTAAAACAGGAGAGATGTGATCTCTTTTCCTAGTTCCTGTCAGAACTCGTGCTGCAGCATTCTGGACCAGCTGAAGACTTTTTATGGACTTTTTCGAGCATCCTGATAGTAAAGAATTGCAGTAATCTAGCCTAGAAGTAACAAATGCATGGACTAGTTTTTCTGCATCATTTTTAGACAGGATATTCCTGATTTTAGCAATATTACGCAGGTGAAAAAAGGCGATCCTTGAAATTTGCTTTATGTGGGAATTAAAGGACAAATCCTGATCAAAGATAACTCCAAGATTCCTCACAGTGGTGCTGGAGGCCAGAGTGATGCCATCCAGAGTAACTATCTCTTTGGATAATGCGTCACGGAGGTGCTTGGGTCCCAGAGCAATAACTTCAGTTTTATCTGAGTTCAACATTAGAAAATTACAGCTCATCCAGGTTTTAATATCCTGAAGGCACATTTGAAGTTTAGCTAACTGATTAGTTTCATCCGGCTTGATCGATACATATAATTGAGTATCATCTGCATAACAATGAAAGTTTATGGAATGCTTCCTGATAATATTGCCTAAAGGAAGCATATATAAAGTGAACAGGATTGGACCGAGCACAGATCCTTGTGGGACTCCATGACTAACTCTGGCGTGCACAGAGGATTCATCGTTAACATGAACAAACTGAGATCGATCTGATAAATAAGACTTAAACCAGCTTAGAGCTGTCCCTTTAATGCCAATTAAATGTTCCAGTCTCTGTAATAAGACATGGTGGTCAATGGTATCAAAAGCAGCACTAAGATCTAATAACACCAGTACAGAGATAAGTCCTTTGTCTGATGCAATCAGGAGGTCATTAGTAATTTTCACAAGTGCTGTCTCTGTACTATGATTAACTCTAAATCCTGACTGAAAATCCTCATATAAGCTGTTGCTATGCAGAAAGTCACACAGCTGTTTGGCGACTGCTTTCTCAAGAATCTTAGAGAGAAATGGAAGGTTGGATATAGGTCTATAGTTGGCTAAAACATCTGGATCAAGGTTGGGCTTTTTCAGAAGAGGTTTAATAACAGCTACTTTAAAGTGCTGTGGTACATAGCCTGTTAATAAAGACAGATTGGTTATATCTAGTAGAGAAGTGTTGACTAAGGGTAAAACTTCTTTAAGTAGCCTAGTCGGGATGGGGTCTAAGAGGCAGGTTGATGGTTTAGATGAAGAAATAATTGAATTAAATTGATAAAGATCAAGTGAAGCAAAGCAATCTAAACATATATCTGGTTTTACAGCTGTTTCTGAGGTTCCTGAGTTTAGAGATAAGTCAGTGCCAGTTAAAGGCAGGTCTTGGTGAATTTTGCTTCTAATAGTTATAATTTTATCATTGAAGAATCTCATAAAGTCATTACTACTAAGAGCTATGGGAATACTTGGCTCAGTAGAGCTGTGACCTTCCGTTAGCCTGGCTACAGTACTAAAAATAAACCTGGGGTTGTTCCTATTTTCCTCTATTAATGACGAGTAGTACGCTGCTCTGGCATTACGGAGGCCCTTCCTATATGTTTTAAGACTATCTTGCCAGATAAAACGAGAACTTTCTAATTTGGTGGAACGCCAAATCTTCTCAAGTTTCCGTGATATTTGCTTTAATTTGCGAGTTTCAAATGTGCCTTCAGGATATTAAAACCTGGATGAGCTGTAATTTTCTAATGTTAAACTCAGATAAAACTGAAGTTATTGCTCTAGGGCCCAAGCACCTCCGTTATCCAAAGAGATAGTTACTCTGGATGGCATCACTCTGGCCTCCAGCACCACTGTGAGGAATCTTGGAGTTATCTTTGATCAGGACATGTCCTTTAATTCCCACATAAAGCAAATTTCAAGGATTGCCTTTTTTCACCTACGTAATATTGCAAAAATCAGGAATATCCTGTCTAAAAATGATGCAGAAAAACTAGTCCATGCATTTGTTACTTCTAGGCTAGATTACTGCAATTCTTTATTATTAGGCTGCTCAAAAAAGTCCATAAAGACTCTTCAGCTGATCCAGAATGCTGCAGCACGTGTTCTGACAGGAACCAGGAAAAGAGATCACATCTCTCCTGTTTTAGCTTCTCTGCATTGGCTTCCTGTAAATTCCAGAATAGAATTTAAAATCCTTCTTCTCGCCTACAAAGCTCTTCATGGTCAGGCACCATCTTATCTTAAAGAGCTCATAGTACCTTACTACCCCACCAGAGCACTGCGCTCCCAGAATGCAGGGTTACTTGTGGTCCCTAGAGTCTCTAAAAGTAGAACGGGAGTCAGAGCGTTCAGCTATCAGGCTCCTCTCCTGTGGAACCAGGTTCCAGTTTGGGTTCAGGAGGCAGACACCGTCTCCACATTTAAGAGTAGGCTTAAGACTTTCCTCGTTGATAAAGCTTTTAGTTAGAGCTAGCTCAGGAGAGTCCTGAACCATCCATTAGTTACGCCGCTATAGGCAAAGAGATAACTGTTGTTGTGATTAAGAACTATATAAATAAAATTGAATTTTCTCTCTCTCTCTCTCTCTCTCTCTCTCTCATATCCACCTCCTCTAGACAGAGGAATGGTTATGTCTCTCTCTTTCTCTCTCTTGTCCACTTCCTCTAGACAGAGGAATGGATCTCTCTCTCTCTCTCTCTCTCTCTCATATCAACCTCCTCTAGACAGAGGGATGGTTATGTCTCTCTCTCTTTCTCTCTCCCTCCCTCTCTTGTCCACCTTCTCTAGACAGAGGGATGGATATCTCTCTCTCTCTCACCCACCTCCTCTAGACAGAGGGATGGATCTCTCTCTCTCTTTCTCTCATCCACCTCCTCTAGACAGAGGGATGGATATCTCTCTCATCTCTTCCCATCTCCTCTAGACTGAGGGATGGATCTCTCACTCTCTCTCTCTCTCTCTCTCTTCCCATCTCCACTAGACAGAGGGGCTGGGATCCGGTTGGGGAGAGTTCTAGCCTGACCAGGCTCCTCTCTTTACCCTGTCTCTCATAGTTATGCTGTAATAGTTTTAGACTGCTGGGGACTTACTTTGACACACTGGGCTCCTCTCTCCTCTATCTTTCTATCTTTCCATTTGTGTGCATCCATGTCCCAGAAATGCTTGTTACTAACCTAGCTCTGGGGAGTCATTCCCCGGAGTCCTTATGTTCTTTTTCGCCCAGCATGTTTCCTTGGATCAGGGAGGCTCCAAAATCATGGTAGCAGCTGTCGCCATGGTCTCGCTACACGTCCTGCGATGCCGTGTTCATCCTGCTACGCTCTGCTGTGCCCTGCTACGTCCTGCTGTGCCTTGTAACGCCGCACAGTGCCCTGCTATGCCATAAACTACTACAAAGAACTACTACAAACTACTATTTTTTGTGACTGTTATTGCCACTCTTCATTCTAACCCCAACCGGCCTGTCAGACACCGCCTACCAAGAGCCTGGGTCTGTCCGAGGTTTCTACCTAAAAGGAAGTTTTTCCTCGCCACTGTCGCACTTGCTTGCTCTGGAGGAAACTACTAGAACTGTTGGGTCCTTGTAAATTCTGGAGTGTGGTCTAGACCTGCTCTATCTGTAAAGTGTCTCGAGCGTTTGTTATGAATTGATACTATAAATAAAATTTAATTGAATTGAAACTCTCTGAAACTCCTGGGCTATCTGAGGGTATTTATGTTTAGTGGTGCTTGAGGCATATGTTAAAAATGATTCTGCTGTTCCTGAGGATACAATCCCTGCCTCCACCAGAGGCCCTGTCCAACCACATAACTATTGATATAGTTTATGATGTTGAATATGATCTCATTGTAATTCTTGACCATCATGGGTAAATGTCACTTCTTGTGATTTATCGTGTTTGGTACAAGAGATATGATAAAAAATATATAATTTGGTAATGGCGGAATGCAAAATGGCCACCACAGCTGTCTAGAGGCCTACATTTATGTTGTGTGTGGTATCATTGTAATCGTTGACCATCAACACATAGGTGTAGACATCATCCCTTATGCAGTTCAATGTTTTGTTCAAGCAATGCAAAATACATAGTTTGGCTATGGCGGAAAGTAAAATGGCTTTTTTTGAGATGGTTAACAAACTTTTTTGAAGGAGCAATTGTGGAGCAGTAATTGTGCCAATTTTGGTGCTTGTATCCACAAGTGAACAATTTCCATTAAAATTGCACTTCTCTGCTCCACTACAAAGAATCCTCTCTCTTTTTTAGAATGTGGGTGAACTGGCCCTCCAAAGTGGAATGTAGAATGAGTCAGTAGAATCCGAACACATCATAATGCTTCTCCACTTTGCTAGTCACAATTCACTTGTTGACTAAGAGTTAGACACTCTGCTGGCACATGTTAGTGCAGAAATAGAAGAAGCCAGATGTTATCCCCACCACACTGAAGCTACATTGTCAGTACAGTCATTTCTTAAGGATATGGCTTTATGGTTCTCAAGTAATCCACCCCTTGAGGATATATCTGTTGAAGACATTGAAGAGGAGATTGAGGAGGAGTTTGAGGAGATTGAGGAGCAGATCAAGGAGGAGGAGATCGAGGAGATTGAGGAGGAGATCGAGGAGGAGAGTGAGGAAGAGATCGAGGAGGAGATCGAGGAGGAGAGTGAGGAAGAGATCGAGGAGGAGATCGAGGAGGAGATCGAGGAAGAGATCGAGGAGGAGATCGAGGAGGAGATTGAGGAGGAGAGTGAGGAAGAGATCGAGGAGGAGATCGAGGAAGAGATCGAGGAAGAGATCGAGGAGGAGATCGAGGAGGAGATCGAGGAAGAGATCGAGGAGGAGAGTGAGGAAGAGATCGAGGAGGAAATACAGGAAGTTGATAAGAAAATAGTGGATACGTTTCAGGAGTATGCAGAGAAAGATATTATGAAGGACATTCAGGATCAGCACTCTGTCTCCAATAAAGATGATTACTCCTACACTTTCTTCTCAGACGTAAGAAATAAAATCACACACACACACACACACACACACACACACACACACGGGAGTACATATATATAATGCATGTAAAAGAATATACAAAAACACATCTGCTCATGATTACTGAGGAATCTGAGGAATCGGCTGGTCTTCACAAAGCCCTAGAAAAGGAAAAAAGAGCCAACGCTGCTCTTGAAGAAGCCCTGAAGAAGGCACAAACAGCCAAAGCTAAACACAAAGGAGCCCTGAAGCAGGAGCGAAAAGAAAATGACGCTCTGGCCAAGGCTCTGGGGAAGGAGCAAGCTGAGAAAAACCGCCTTTGTGTTGAAATGGAGCACATGAAGGCACAGGTGGCTGATCTCAAGAAGTCACAAAAGAGCAGCAGCGGAGCAAAGCGAAGCTGAAATCCACAATGACCGGAATGGCCGCTGAGCTTGAAGATGACAAGAATGTGATTGAAAAGCTCCAGAAGGATCTGGAGGCGTCCTCCTGTCAGCAAGAAAAAGAAATCGCAGAGCGTGATAAGGTTAATTGGGCCGAAATCAAGGCACTTAAGGATCGCATCATTGAGCAGCATGATGAAAGTCTGGAAAAAAGACAATCAAATTCAATCTCTACATCTCAGTGTTCAGAATCTTCATAGCAATATTGAATCCAAGGACAACATGGTTTCCTCTCTGCAGCAGAAAGCGAAACAGTGGGCCTCAGATCTCGAAGAGGAAAAAACAAAAAACTGTTCACTCCGGAGGGATTATGAGGCAGCTGTCTCCCAGCAGCAGAAGAAAGCAGAAGGACTAGACCATCTGACTCATGAGAACCAACAACTTGCTTCTGAAAAAAAAAGGATGCAAGGTGAACTTGAGGCTGCTGTAAATGAGCGGCAGCTTCATCAGAAAGATCTTCAGGAAGCTCGACAAGCCTGCAGCAAACTTGAGAAAGCCATTAAGAAGGAGAAAGTTCGCTTCTCAACAGCATATAACAAGTTACAGATCCAAGAGAAGGAGCTCTCTGAGAAGAGTCTGGCTTTAGAAAAGAGCCTGATTGCTGAAAGATTCTTAAGGTTGTTTGTCAAAAACGAGAAGAAGCGCTATGAGCAGCTGGTTTTAGCAAAGCAGGGTGCAGTCGAACCTCTTGCAATCCCCAGCAACCAGCTGAGAGAAGCATCTGCAACCAATTCAACGTTATGGAGACAGAATATGATAGAATAAGATCTAAACTCTGCTCTCTCTCTGAGCGCCATGAAGAGATGATGTTAAAGAATAATGATATCATCTCTGGGATTAACGTCACCATCACTAAGCTCCAGTTTATGGTAGATGGATTCAAAGAACAGCTGTCAGACAGCAAGGCGAGACAGGCAGAACTTGAAGAGGCCTTAAAACAAGACCAGAAACAAAACCTGGAGTTGCAGCAAAGAGTTGATCGGATCACCTCTGCTCTTGAAAAAGAACGGACCAGGTGTGAGAAGCACCGCGTGGAGGCTTTGACAAAGCAGATTGAAACAATGGAGGAGAAGCAGAAGTTGGCTGTGGCTCTCCAGAAAGCTCACAACAGCTACGTCAGGCTTCGGGAACAAGAGCTGGCAGAGTCAAACTATCAGTACAGACACGTCAGTGACACTGAGCTCAGGCTTATCCAGCAGAAAACTGCCCTGGATGAGAGCGCAAAGGCTCTACAACATCTGCAACAGGAATACATACTTCTGGGAAAGAGGCACAGCGACTTTAATTCTGATTATCGTGAGCTACTTAAAACTCACACTGCCCTCCAAATCAGATATGAGAGGCTGAGCTATGCACAAGGTAACCCGTGACCAGATTTCAGCCCACCTCAGTTCAGAGCAAAAATCAAATTTTTTGGTATACATGACATCTATTTCCAGTGGAGTGGAGTATAACTATAGAGTACCTACAAATACTCTGTTGCTCTTCCAGAGGTTTCTTCTAATATTCCCTGTTAGGGCAAGGGAAACAAAGTTTTTGTGGCAGTTTTTGCTCATCCGAGTCAAGGGTCAAAGGTTCTTGTGTGATGTACAGGTTGTAAATCTGTGATTTGTACTGGGCTGTATAAATACAATTGACTGGAATGTGAAGACTCTCAATCATCCAGGTGACAGGAGAAGAGACTTAATCAGCTTTACAGATAGACCTCAGTCTGATGCAGCACACCTTCCTTTGAATGTGATATTCTTTTTGTGTGCAGTACTACTATTGTAAGCAATAAAAAAAAGTCATAAAAAATGTGTTTAGTAATGTGTTAATGTAAATGCAAAATGTGTAAATAATAAACAACACAGTAGTTCCAACAATGTCACCACAAGGTCCTTTTTTTTTGCTTTTCTGGAGCGAGAAGTATATATACAAATAGGATTTTTCTGCTGTTTTCAATTTTGAGAATACACCTTAAAACTCCTGAACATATGCCTGGATGGAGATTGGTGACCAACAACCTGAGAAGACGTGGCTAAACAATAGTATTTTATTATGATTGTGATTTTTTTTTAATGATTTTTGTACATTAACATATTGAAATGTACTGTGCAGGAAATTAAAATGTGCACCGTATGATCTCCGTTATGGTCCTGCCTTTCATTATCATATTTGATACCGGCACAGTTTTTACTTAAATATAAAATGCTAAAATTGTAACAATTCATCTTACACCAAACAGCAAGGGAAGAGCACATCACGCAAAAAATATAAAAGGTAATGGGCGGATCTGATATCTGCCAAGGTGTATACGACCTCCCCTTGCTACTTAATTAAACCGCCACTAAGTCATCCCCCACAACCCCTCTAAGTACCATTAAGTGAGATTAATAAACCCGTCCATAGACGAAGGAAAACATAGATATGAGTTTAACAGAGTGTATTGAAACAAAACAATGTACTCCTTCATACAAACATATTCAACCCGACCATAAACACTGCCATACATTTAAACCCCCCCCCAAAAAAAGACCCAATGTCCCACAGTTCAAAAGTTTGTTTGGGTAACTTAAATAATCCGGATAAAGAATAGTCCTCCTCATTTGAAAACAAAACACAAACAAAAATGCCGGGTGAAGCGTGGCGAGACGCCGCAGTCAGTAAGTGTTTGTACGGGTAACTTACGCAACCTCGCCACAGTCCGATTAATTGAATGGTTGGTGCAGTAGTCCAGAGAAACTCCCAACTGATAATCTACCGAGAAAAATGAACAATTTATCCCGCAGTTGATCCCATCTGGCAGGCCTGCGAAAACCAGAGCCCTTTCCAATCCCGACCGCCTTCCCCATTGACCTCCAACGTCTCCCCTCTCCTGATCGATCAGCTGATTTTCCTTACGTCACAACCCTGTGTCCTTTATACAACAAACCACTCATAAGGCAAAAATGTATACAAAAGTCAGTCCGTAAACAATCTGTGGTCCAAACTCAGGCCTCTGATAACACAGCTTTTTTATTTTCTACAGGTGAAAGAAAAACAAATACACACAATGCATGTTCCCCATCACATAACAAAAGCTGCACATGAAGACAGTATGCGTGACCATTACAAAATGGACACCGAGCAAGAATTCCGATATCCGAGGTCCGAGTAGGATCGTTGAGGATAATAGATCGCAGCAATAAAAGTTGGCAAAGTATGGGTTTGTTGTAAATCTGGTAAAATTTGGCAAACTAGACTAAAAAATGATGCATACGAGATGAGTTTATTTATGAAGGCATACAGAATATTCATGTTTTCCTATAATGTTTATTTCCACCTATGATAGTCTGCTTTGTCCATAAATGTCACTATATGTGAGTATTATTTAGTAGTAGCTTACACATTTTGCAGTACAAAGGTATGATGGTCAGTTTGACAATTAATCTTTATAAATCAATCACAAATACTTTAAAAATCATTTGTGTTAGGCGTAAGGTCTTCTGTAGGTCTAATCTTGGGGTTAAGCACATCAAACCCTGTGTGACGCAGTACATCAAGCACCACCCTGGCGTAAATACTACGTACCTCTTCAATATCATTTAACACTTAACACAATCACACTTCCATGTTGAAGAAACTGGTGTGCCTGAACACCAAATGGTGTCCAGACTTCCACATTCCACAAAATGATGCAGAACCACCTCAACCACTGGCATTAACGTTCATTTCATATCTCCATCTGTTCAAATAGGGTGCTGACTTGAAAGTACTTTCAACTGTCAAAAGGTGTGTTAAAAATGACACGTACACACTGATGCATGATGTGGAGTGAAGAGCTTTGGCATACTTGTCAAAAATAAGGTTAACAGACCATGTACTGTATGTGTTACATGCCAAAATACCACTAAAGACTTTGATAGTATATTGTTTTTCTATTTTTATTGATCCAGCCCCTCTTATTCTCCTTTGGTTTTAAGAAAAGGTGTTAACAGTCAAGTAGCTTGATAAGGAAAATTATCATGGTCACTGAAGGCCTACTTGAACTAACCAGAGCGAAAACATGTGATTCCTATATAATTAATAAAAACTTGAATATTAAACATTTTCTCTTTCCTGTTTCAATAGTAAAATTAAGAAAGCAGTATTCAGAACCTGCACTGCATTCAAACTGTATAACATAACAGTAAATATGTAACAAAGACTAGTACAGAAAGTGCTGTACTAAAGCTATGAAATACACATTCACATTCAAGCACCAAAAGGAAGAGAGCCAGGATTTATTTTCACTAGACACAAAAGATAATGCAAAACCCAAGTACAGCTGCATGGATTCATACGAACTATGAGAGAGGCAAAACCCGGTTTCAACAGTTCATGAAAGGACTTAAAGAAGAAGAAGCCAAACTCTATGAGCCAATCAAGAAGAACTGCATGTTACCGGCAATCAGCTGATCGCTATTTTGCTAAGCTAACGCTCACATCGGAATATGTACAACTTTCAACAATATACTTCAACACATGTAACGTTATGTTATAACTTATTTGCCAATCTGGTTAAACTGCTGCTGTTAGCTAGCTAAGGTTAGCTTGATAGCACGTCAAATTACGGTACCAATAAAGGTTATAATTCGTGGTACAAAAATCATGGCTTATATGTTATAAGTATAGCAAAAAGACTCACGTTCAACTTACATTAGTATTGCTCCATCGGTCTCGCTATCGCGTCTAACTGTTATTAGCCCCGCCCCTTCCGCTACGTAGCCAAGATGGCGACCGTTGAGTGTGGAAAGTGTCCATTGATCCACACTCAACTTTTTGACCGTTTTGAGTGCACCATTCGGGTACTTTAAGTGCACTGCATTTGACCACACTTCGGCAATGTGACCAACAACCCTATGTACTCAAATAGTATTTAGTACAGAAGTGCGCGATTTGAGACACACCCATAGTGTTCAACATCTACCAACAATCAAGTTTGAAGGCAGAAGCTAGGTCAAAGAGAGGACATGGAGCCAGGCGCAAAGTGAACAAACAAACTGCCTTTCTCAGAGATAATAAGAATAAAACTAAGCTGTTTCACTTCCTCGCTGACAGAATTGCAGAAACTTTATCACCAAATGTGGTTATAAATGTGCTGTATTTATATAGAGCTTTTCTAGTCTTAACGACAGCGCTTTTACATCATACAGGATACATTCACCATTCACACACATTCATACACTGTGGCCAAGGCTGCCGTACAAGGTGCCACCTGCTCATCAGATAAACATGCACACACATTCGCACTCCGATGTGCATGCCCAAGGACACTTCGACATGGGGCTGCAGGGCCAGGGATTGAACCACCTGGCAACCGCTCTACCACTGAGCCATAGTGACCAAAGTGGATCAAGCTGTCAGCAACCACTCCATCAACCTAGATGATGTAAGTCCATGTAGTCATGAGGAAGCTGACATAGTCAAAGCCAGTGACACAGACGTTCATCTCATAGCAGTCAGTGATCTGCAAGTTCTTCAGGACATTGGTCTGCAACAATTGTGGCTCACTTTTGGCCAAGGAATAAACATAAGATGGATCCCTGTACATGACCTCTATCAATGTATTGGAAGGGAGTAGAGCAGCAGTAATCTCTTCTTTCATGCATTCACCGGCTGTGATGTTTTTCAGTCTTCCGTGGCAAAGGGAAGAAGACTGCTTGGCAAACATGGAATATATTGGACAAAGCTTCTGAAAACTTCAGCCAGCTAAGCCACTACCCTCGAAGAATGGATAATGGTGCCCTGAAGATTTTAGAACATGTTGTGGTCATGATGTACGACGGATCCAGCAAAGCAGGAGGAGTAGATGAATCCAGGTTGGACTTGTTTATTTGTATATTAATACATATTATTATTCATATTTATTATTTCATTATTATTAACTACTATTAAATGATTATATTAATGGACAGAGCATCCGTTTCTGCAAAGTGCTGCAACTGCGGAAGTAACTTAAACATGCATTCTATCTGAATTCCTGCAGAGGGCGACACACGTGGTTGCAAAAGGAGGTTGGTTTCTATAGATGTCTATGGAGAAATGACCCACTTCTCACCGGTCACTGTCACCCCCTCCCCCCAAAAAAGGTGGAGCCAGAACCTGATCATCCTCCATGTGGTGGTAGTCAGACACTACAGGCATGTCCCTCACAGGCTCATTTGCGTAACCCGTGCCATTAACCCTTGTGTTGTCTTCCCGTCGACCGTGAAACTCTATAATTGCTTTTTCCGACATTTTTGTCACTTTTTCAATGTGCTTTTTGATGTTTCTTCCAAAGTCATTCAATATTTCTAATGTTGACATTTTCTTATTTCAAACGCCCATTTTTACGATAAAAAAACTTGACCCGAGGACAACGTGAGGGTTAAAAAAAAGCTATATTGATTTGTTTAGTTAAAATGTTTTGTGTAATTTATTTTTAATTATCATAACCAACAAGTTATAAATGTTTATTCTTTCAGTTCAGTTCATTGTTAACATTTAGAACCCTTAACATTCATTAAACAAGTGTTCAATATTTTGTTAATAATTAATCGAGGCATCCATATGAAGTGCAGACATATATAGCAGTAATCAACAACTGTTACAAAGTATCGTCGCTATAAAGTCACAAAAAACGCTTACCTGTAATTTCTTTATATAGTAACGTCAACTCAAATGAATGCAACAATAAGTAGGCTTGTTTTAGAAAAAGAAAGCCATAAGCTGCTATGAGCTGATAGTCTTAAAGCCTATGTTGCAGGTTTAATTTTGCAACTAATTTATGCAGTTTGCTTGTGGGTAATAAATATTTGAACTGTTATCTATTGTATTTGATGGTGTTGCATATCGCAAAACTGAATATAATACGAAAAGTAATATTTTAGTGTTTTCTTCCCCCCCCCACAATGCATTGCATGACGTCACAATGGGGAGAAAACCGAGCAGCCTGCGTTGTCTTTGCTACTGGTCTGGCCTAATATGGCTTTTGGTCTTTTAATATTAACAGTCTATGGTCTCGACTGAGTCCAGGTGACTTTATTATGTTTATAATAATATTGGAAGGGAAAGTGAAACACTGCTTAGACGGGGTGTTGTTCGGCTTTTCACAAGTTTAGACAGCTAGCTAACGCTACGCCGCCGGATGTTAGCGCAACAGCGTTAGCCTAGCCTGCTAGGTAAATATTACAACTGCCTTTGGTGTTGCCTATATATGCCTCCATGTTGTCAACATAATACCTGTGGCGTTAGTGCACATTGTGTACAATAATTGTATTGAATGAAATAGTAAGCGTCGCTCCTATGAGGTGGGTGGGTTTTTGTTACGTTACACACAAAGCTAACTGGCAATAGTTAGCCTGTACGTATGCTAGCGGATATAGCTAACGTTGCGTAGCCAGCCAGCAACTTCGGCAGTAGAGTTACGGTAACCTAACCACGACAGCACACAATCAACCTGCAGTAATGTTTGAAATGGAGACACGCATATCATTTCTTTTACCAGGGATCCTGGACATTATTTTTATTTATGACGTTAAAGGCAAAGGAAGAGAAGCCCGAGTGTGCGCGGCATGGAAGGACGCGTCCTACCACACGGCGGTGTGGAAGCCGAGCTACATCTGTGGCGAGCAGTCTGCAGACCAGGGAATAAAGTTCAGATTCTCAGTGACCAAGTCTGAGCTCCATGATTCATCGAAAGCCTGGACTGGTGTGGATGTTTTAACCTCACAGACAACAGACTCGGACAAGCTTTTAAAAAAACTTTTGAAGGATACAACGGTGAACAAATACGTGTACTCTTGAGTATACTGTAAAATTGTTTAATGGAGTACTCAGCTAATCGTAATCTGTAAAATATTGATTTTGCTCCAACCTGCTTTTTCCTTAAAAACTTCCATATGGATTTATTTTAAAATGATGCGCTTTGTGCCCAAATTAATAGAACATATGTTAAATTACACTCTGTTCATTGTATTTTGTTTAACCAAACTTTAATGTTTTCTGAAAAGACATGTCTTTCCTATTAACCCACGTCCTAATAACAATATAATTCAATATTTATTACTGTGTACTCCGCACAGTAATACTGGTCACTTCTTTCCTACGCTACATCTGGAGTGAAGCTATATTGTCATTGAGGTGCTCAGTACTAGTACCTACTGTAGCAGTGGTAATAATAGTGGATAGTAGTGGTGTGTTTGTATAATTTCTAACACTGTTATTATGAGGGATTACCATATCTTATTCTGTTTTCTTTAGATTATATGATATCAAGGGAATGGCTAAAATGGCCCATAATGATTGTCTTGATACTGTCATAAGACGTTTTTATAGCCTGTCTGTATGCAGTGAACTAGTGTTGTCTAGGGATAAGTAGCCTTTCATATGACTCAGTCTAAAAAGAATGGTAAAGTTAATATAAACAATTAAAATACTGGTGCGTGCTGGTTGGGGAGGACCATGAACCTGTCTGAAATGTCACAAACGGAATTAGGCATCGTCAGATCAGCTGATCGCGGGGCGAGCTGCTCGACCGGCGGCTCACTCTCCTACAGCACCCGCTCTCCACCGCAGCTTCGCCCCCACGCGCACAAGCACCTGCCAAATACAGCGACAAGTTTTCACCCGGAGGAAGAGGCAAAAGCTTAGAAATAACACTGGGGGGGATGCCTTCTATCCCTATATCTAGAAAAGTGTCCCAATACTTATCTGAACTAACGACATGATCACTGTCACTAGATAGAAAAAACGTTGACGTTCACTCAGTGCTATTCACTGACAGTAAAAAGTAAAGTCATTGTATGCACTGCTGCGTTGCTAAATAATGGAGACTTTTCCAAATCTTTGCAATTCCTCATTTGCCCTCTCACATCTGGCAGGTTTGTAATTATACAGCTGCTGGCCTTTCCACCTCTTCCACATCCCAGTCAGTCACCGTAGTTCTAGTGCTAGGCTGAGACTTCGCTCCCCATTGTGACGTCATCGCCGAATTGACTTAATAAACCCTTAAACTGACATTTAACACTATTTGGAGACATTTTTAAAAATGATATACATACCTTGAGTGCTTTTTGTACCCAATAATCAACAGTGGTGGTTAACCTGCAACATGGGCTTTAATTAGCTTAGCAGTAGCAACTCATGGCAACGGCTTAAATGTAACAAACGTTCATTAATATCAAAAAGTTACGCACTACAGCTTTATCGTGTTAAGGGTTGACAGCCCTAATAAATGCTGTGTATATATTGTTGTTGTGTTTTTGCTACAACAGATAGGTTTCATGTTATTTGAAAAAGTACATGTGTTTGTGTTTGTGTGTGTGTGTGTGTGTGTGTGTGTGTGTGTGTGTGTGTGTGTGTGTGTGTGTCGGAGACAGGCTGGTCTGGATGTCTAGGCAAGTAGCCAGTCCCTTGGAATCACATGGCGCCATCTACACTCACAAACATGCACACACACCTCCTCTTTCTCAGCAACAGAATGACGTGCCAGAGGCTAAAGTGCAAAACAAACGAGTAAAGTGGTTTCCAGGACAACGCTGCTGACTTCTGGCACTTGCTCACCACGTTAAACCCAGTTCGAACGAGAGAAGTTGGAACTCCCAACTTCTTGCAACGAGCCAGTCGGCCGCGTTCTAAAACCTGCCAGTTTACACCAATGCGATGAGACAAGATGGTGTATCATCTCCATGACAACGACTCTTTGTACATCCCTTCTAACATCTGACTTCCTAGAATCTAGAGGCACTGAGGTCACACGGCAAAGTTCACATGTAAAGAAATCAATGTGTTGGTAGACAGACCAATACACAAATGAGAATAAAACGTCTGACAACAAATTAAAGTTAATCAAAACTGTTAGTATTAGAAATGTTAGAATTTAATTATTAAATTAAATTCTAACATTTACACTGTAATGTCAGTGTGTGTGCTACATTACCTACATGTATTTATATGTGTGTGTGTGTGTGTGTGTGTGTGTGTGTGTGTGTGTGTGTGTGTGTGTGTGTGTGTGTGTGTGTGAGAGAGAGAGAGAGAATGCTGGAGTGGATGTTGATGAGTTTTCTCAGTGCTTTGGGGGAATGGGCTGCGGTTGGCTGGCCTGACTGCAGACCGCTCTGTGGAAAAGAATGACTTTTTAAATTACCCATACATCACTGTCAGCGCAGCACACACTAGGGCGACACTGCTGCGTTCACATGCACGTACACCTACATACACACACACACACCTTCCTTCTCTCCCTCCTCACTCAACAAACTCAATCCCATGTTTACAGGAATGCAAACACACAGCTTTGCAGTATAACCCTGAACACACATTGGACCGACAGACATTAATGCTAGCACAACCTCTGTGAAATTAGTAAATGATGGATTTATAAACTAAATAAACACGCAAAACATGCATATCTAAGCCATAACAGTGCAACTGCAGAACCAGATTCAAGATTCAAGATTATTTTATTGTCATTCCAAAACAAAATTACGTTGCATCGGACCACCATAAAAACAAACATCAGCAGCTAAAAAATGCAATTAGAAATAATGTTAAAATACGATATGTAAGTAAGATATATATAAAATATGAGAAATGTAGAGATACGCATGTATATATGCATATCCTACACATACCCATACATTTACATGATATGCACACATACTGTATATTCCATCTGGTCTCAGTTCACAGTATTAGCAGCTGGCGAGACTTTCTCCACACTCCTCTTTTTTCCTTTTTGCTTGGCATTCTCCTCCTCCTGCTCCTCCTCCTCCTCTTCATCTAACGAGCTGGATCTTAATTGCAGGCAATTAAACTGCTCATGGCTTACAAAGCAGGAAAAGTGTTAGCACCATATGTGTCGGCAGTAAGACACTGAGACATTAAACCGCTAAAGGCTAGCAGGGGTAACATATGGTCAACACTTGGATGGATGTCACTTTGTTATCTATCTGCTTCTTCCTCTCAACTCAACTTGTAATTAGAACCTTGGAGATGTGGAATTTATGTCGACCGCCCACCCTGTGAACATGTAAATGCGCACACACACATGAACTGCTGCTATTTGAGCCAATTTTCTTTTTATTTGAGCAGTGTTTGAGTGATTGCTACAGGTGATAAACAGCAGAGGGTGAGGACTGGGAAATGAAAGAGGCGCAAAGCAGTGTTGCAATCAATCAAATAATCAATAAACTATTCAATCCATTTTTAGATAGATAGATAGATAGATAGATAGATAGATAGATAGATAGATAGATAGATAGATAGATAGATATTGATCCCGATAAAATGGGAAATAGTGTTACAGCAGAAAAATCAGTCACACAGCACAGAATATAAATATAAATGAATATCAATATACATACATACAATATACATGAAATAATAATAGGATAAAATACAAGAACAAATATTTTAATATATAAATGTTGAGAACGTTTTGGTTGTCTTTTTCGACTCTTTTGTGTCTTTCCCCTGACGTTTTTGTCACTTTTTCAACGTTTGTCGACTTTTTCTGAGCCTTGTGAGATTTTTGTGTTTTTTCCCCAAAATTTTTTGAAGATTTTTTTTTTTTACATTTTTGTCACTTTGTCCGGCATTCGTTTCAATTTTTGGTCACTTTATTATTTTTTTTTTACCTTTGTTCACATTTAAGTCACTTTTATTATTGACATTTTTCACACACAAGTTCTTTTATCAAATTTTTTTATTATTATTATTATTATTATTATTATTAGGGGGTGGCAGTAGCTCAGCCCATAGGGAGTTGGGCTGGGAACCGGAGGGTTACTGGTTCAAGTCCCCATATGGACCAAAAAATACGTAGTGTGGATTGGTGGCTGGAGAGATGCCACTTCACCTCCTGGGCACTGCCAGGTGCTCTTGAGCAAGGCACCATACCCGCTCAAGGCGCTGGTTCAGCTTGCAGCCTACTCACTCTGACATCTCTCCATTAGTGCATGTTTAGGTCCTGAGCATTGTGTGTGTATTTCAGGCCTGTGTGTGATTTACTAACAAAGTGTGTACACAGAGTGTAAATTGTAATTTCCCCACTGGGGATTAATAAACTAATTAAATCTTCTTCTTTTTTTTTTTTAAATCTTCTCAAAACGCTATAAAATTGACAAAAACACCCAAATTCAATGAAAGTAGTGAACTGATTATTTATTTAACTTAACCATCCACGTTACTTTTTTGGACAATTTGTTTGAAAGAAACCCACATTTCTGATCTAGAAACCTTTTGAAAAGGGGTCAAATTTGACCCGAAGCCAACAGGAGGGTTTTGCACCACTTGTAAAATAGACAATTCAACATAACTTTTGTGGAGTTGACAGAGAGGCAATTGAAAAGCTCCATGCCTTCAGGCACTGGCTGTGATGCTGGAGGGCTGGTTGATGCCTTACTAATACTTCCTAGCCAATAAAGTAGAGGAAGCAAACTATACACTGTTAGGTAAAATCTGTCCTTGATTTACAGATGTGGATAGCTCCTGTAAATGTTCTCCTACTGTCTGATAAGTTGAATAAACTGTAATACAGGTTTGACACCAGCTATGCCCCATTGCCATTATGTCTAAATTTTTTAATAATTGATCCTTAGGTTAGGAACCATCGGCTAAGACAAATCAGTAGAAAGGCTGTAAGCCCAGACTTAACCTATGCCATCACCCTGAAATGGTACGTTGATGGGCAGGCTTGCTCCTATTTTTTATTAGGGCCCGAGCGCTGAAAGTGGTGAAGGCCCTATTGAAAATGAAGCAATTCTTATTATTCTTCTTTCTTTTTCAAATGAATTGCCTTTTTGACAGGCTTAACATATTCAAAATGCACCAAATTTGGCAGTTGCATCAAGTCTGGCGAAAATGTCCATATTTTAAGGGTTTCAGGAATAGGCGAACAAAAAATCTTTTGCTCTTGTATAAGAGCAAAAGGTTTTTTTGTTCTTATGCCTAAAACATCTGACCCAAACTGCCTGAATGGTTATAGACATGTTCCTTCAACATCTGTTATCATTATGGTCTTAAGTGGTCTATAGCGCCTGCATGTTTTGCAGTCACTCGTCCACTGTTGCCCATTGAACCTTATCAGTACAAGGCAAATAGGTCTGTGATGATGCAGTGTCATTATGTTGCTCTCAGTTATTTAACAACGAGAGGCTGCCACTGCTAGTGTTCTGTTTGTTCATTACAGCGTGGCGTTTAATTCCACCATCCAGGTTGTCCACCTGGGACTCCAAACGTCGGAAGAAGGGACACGATATTTGTCATGACTCCTGTGGCCCTGCTAACCAGCTCTGGAACTTCCTTGCTTCTTTTAAAATGTGCTGTTAATATTCCTGTATGTTATATAAGGTAAACATAAGGGTATGTATACAATACATCTGAACCAGGTGAAAGCTTTTCCTAGCAATGCCAAAGAGCATTTCTCATATGTGGCAGGAGAACAGAAAAACAAACATTCTTGACCTCTGACATCAATCGCTATTAGGCTAGTGGCAAAGAGACTCCACTGCCGGGGGACTTCCCATGATGCACCGAGCGCCTCACTCCTCCTCCTTCTCTCCATCTGTATGCAAACTCATCCCATTAATGCATGTTACTAACTCAACTTCTTCCCTTTCACGTAGACTTGTGCTCTCTCGCCCCTCTCCTCTCTCCTCCTATCACTTCCTGCAGGTGGTTCTGGCTCTGGAGCTGTGGAGCCTGGATCTGTGGTTGGAGTCACCTGCTACCTACCTGTTCCTGATCAACACCCTCTGCTACAATTCTCTATGTCTCTCTCTCTCTGTTTCTCCATCTCTGTCTGTCTCTTCTTTCTCTCTGTCTTTCTCTCACCAACCGGTCGAGGCAGATGACCGCCCACCCTGAGTCATGGTTCTGCTCGAGGTTTCTGCCTCTTAAAGGAAGTTTTTTCTTTCCTCTGTTGCTTAGTGCTAGCTCTTGGTGGGAACTGTTGGGTTTCTGTAAATAACATCACAGAGTACGGTCTAGACCTGCTCTTTTATGAAAACCGCAGTGAGATAACTGTTGTGATTTGGCGCAAACTTAACCAGCGTACGAGAGTGGTAAAATAAGTCCTGGTGATCCGCATTGGTTTCCTCCAGGAACATAATGAACTGACGGTGCTGGAGTCCCCTTGCTTGAATAAAATTCACCAGTTTTACTACGGGATTCACCACATGATTAAGCTGCAAAACAGACTTACATGGAGATTCCTGATAAATGATGCAGTGAAGGAAAATAACATCCTGTGCAGGGTTTTCCGCTTTCACTTTATCGTGGGATCATTTCAGCAGCCCAACGAGTTTTCCAATTAAATTTGGCGACCCGGACATAAGAGACGTGATGTCTCTATCATGCAGTCTTTCAAAAACTCGCCTTCTTAGAAAGGCTTGTTAGCCTTTGCTAATTTGAAATGCTAGCAGAAAACCTGTGCAAAGTGACGTCTGATGCTGTATTCTTTAAAAACTGCAACAGTTTCCTGGCATATCAGACATACAGCCGTTGATCTGACATCAGTAAAAAAAATATTTGGCTGTCCACTCCTTCTTCAAACACTCTGCACTCACTGTCCACTGTCTTTTCTTTTCTTTGGTCCGCTCATTTTTACACAAGGGCTCAATGTGCATGCTATGTGTGAAAAAGTAAAGTTGAGGGTAATACTGCATTCATGTGCGTTTGGGAAACATTGGAAAAACAAATTCCACGGCAATTGCAGGGAAGTCACAAATGAATGTGGCCCGTGGGCCGTAATTTGCCCATGCCTGATTTAGTCTGTAGCTGACTCATTAAACTTTTGTAGCCAGGTTAAGAATGAACTTTATTTATTTATACCATATCCAGTGACAACCAGGTCAGTCACTGGCCTCATCTCATCTTATTTATTTCTACCACTACTTGGTGAGTCCTCTAAGATTACTCTCCATCTCAGTGAGTCCCAGTAGACGGGACCTCATGACAAACCTGAATCCACTAACACTTCATGCATATGGATGGGATTGTTTCCTGTCGCATCAACGGCACCTGCGATCTCTTCTCATAGATTAAACATCAGCCTTGAACCGAGGCAGGGGAGAAATGGAACGCTTACTCTGTCAGGTTGCATGATGGACAGTTATGGAGGAAGTGTATTGTAACTACAGGGATACATTTCCATGGATTAATTTAGACCCCTCAGGTGTTTACGTCTTAGAAGTGAACTGAGATGGGATGGAGTACACTAGGGTGGAGCTGATATCAGCTTATATTTTATTTTTAAATCAGATTTGCTCTGTGTTTCTGAAGCTGAAAGTAAAATTCAAATAAAATCATAAAAAAGTAGCTAAATTAGGAAATATGCAGTGTTGTGATAACAGAAGAGAAGACACAGTTAGGTGTAGGTCATCTTATAAAAATGAGTTTTAAGGAGGCGTTTAAAAGCTGCAGTGGAGTCAGCCAATCTCACACTGAGAGGAAGGCTGTTGGAGGTAAGCCCTACTATTCTTTATAATGGTGTAAACAAAGGCCTCATGGACTTAATGGGAGTGTACATATGCGTCTTCATAGGCAGACGTAAGACTGCTCATACACTCCTCTTGTCTAAATGTATTGCAGGAGAGACAATATTCCATGTGCTTTGACATTTCAAGTTACCGAAATTCAATTCAATTTTATTCATAGTATCAAAATCATAACCAGAGTTATCTCAAGACACTTTACAGATAGAATAGGTCTGGACCACACTATAATTTAACAAAGACCCAGCAATTCCAATAATTCCCCCAAGATCATTTAGTGGAAAAACTTCCTTTTATATATATACACTTTATTAAAAATTACAATTTACACACACTACAAACAGGCCTGAATTACTCACATGCTCAGTACCTATACAAGCACTAATGGAGAGATGTCAGAGTGAGGGGCTGCCTATGGAAAGGCACCCCAAGCAGGGGAGACCTCGGACAGACCCAGGCTTCTGACGGCCGGTTGGGGGGTATAATGAACTTATAGACTTTATAGAACTAATAGAATGGTTGTGATGAATGAGTTGTTTCTTTCCACTGTTTAGAAATCATGATGCATCAGTAACGTGTGTGCATTAAAAAATTGTAAAAAGAAAACATTTGACTAAAAGGAAACTGGAGGTTTTATTATCAATGCTTTTTAGTGCTATGCTGTGCAGACACAGATGATACAGCTATTCATTTTGACTACAGACATAATGTGAGTGCAATAATTATGATGCATTTCTCTCCACTGTGGCTGGCAGTTATACTGCACCTCATTCCCTGTGTGACTGTTGGGGAGATAGCAGAAACCATCTTAGCTTCCCTTAAAGTGCATTAATAAAATGTTGTGAAGACTATGGGATTGTACCTAATCCTTGTGAGATTTAAAAAATGCTGACTCCATTAACTGCATTTGTTTAATGTCTTACATTCAGAAACTGATTGCTACCTACTTACGCACAAAGATGTGTGGCTACATGTGTCTAAATAGCCTTCCTAATCACTGAAACAGGCATAACCTGCTTTGTATTGATCCTCCACATTAACATTGCTCACCAAAGCAAATTAAAGCTAAAGTGTGTGGTTTCTGTCTCCCCCATGAGGAATCCCACATGACACAAGCCTTCCGTGATCGTGCCCCCCTCCCTCCTCCACACAGTTGCTGGTAGCCAAGGAGGACATAGCCATAATGAGAAATACAGAGAGAGTTCTCTATTCATTTGGCAATGGCTTAATGGCCAAGTTACGCACTAAAGCTTTAAACAAGAAATATATTTTAAATTTAAAGCAGTAAACATTTAATTTAGTTTTATTTTCGCTGAACATAAAAAAGACATTACATTGAAGAAATTAAAAAAGCACTTGAGGGTGTGGTAGAAACCTATCACGGCTTATATAAAAACCACAACCAAAGCACATACACTAATGTAGAAGTACAGAATCCAAATTACATCATAAGTGTTAGTGTGCAAATTCATAAAATTGTAATAAAAATAAATACATGTAGAGAAAAAGAAATAATTGCCATGTTTACAGCAAAATCAGTTTTCTAAGAGTTGTATTTTTTTCCCTCCAAAATCATATAGTTTAGACAGCAGGGCATTTCCAAGTCTATTTTTTTTTTTTTTACATAGAAAATTACAGAGGAAGCCATTAAATGTAGGTTTTCATTCCACAAAATAACTCAACGCTGTATGTTTTGTACAAATGAAGATGAAGATTCTCAGCCTCAGTTGTTGGGTAATTATGGAAATATTAATTGTTAACAAAATAATATCTAAAACTATAATAACAATAATTAAGCTATAGTATAATTATTAAGAATTTCTTTTTGAATTTCTGTCATTGTTTCACAGAATACTTTGAGTACTTTTTATTCCATGTTCATACATTTAATGTGAACATCTACATTTAATTTAGCAAATTTCTACATCCACTCACAAACAAAAGAGAGAACAAGAGAGGACTTAGTGGCTGGAGGTTGGAGGTTGGAAGGAATAGATTGAGAAAGACTAACGCTTCCCTGATGGCCGGACCTTCAGAACTGATCCGTGGAGTAGAGTTGCCACCTGCTGGTCCCATGAAAGTATTGCCAGTCTTGCATGTTCCTGTCAAATCTTTATATGGTTTTTACAATTCTTGGGTCAGAGGTTGGGCTCATTATGGGATTTTGAAGTGCAGATGAATTGACTATGTAGTCTCATACAGTGTGTTAACAGGTATGGCAGAACATTTCCCATTGATGCCAAAGCGACCCTCAGACAAGTGTAGGTTGGTGAACAGAACAGGTAGTCACTACTCTTCATTTTTTATTTTTTTATTTTATTTATTTATTAATTCAAGACAATGCACAAGTACAGCAGTCCACGTGAATGTGCCAGATTGTAGCCCGAGGGCTAATTTCCATCTGCAGTCCATTAGGCAGGTTGGAGTTACAATAAAAAAGACAAAAGATAGTTACATTTAGTATATAAAACAAGAAGGAAAAAAAACAAGAACAGGACAATTCATTAGTAGTTAAAATGGAAACAATTTAATTCAATTCAATTTTATATATAGTATCAATTCATAACAAACGTTATCTCGAGACACTTATAGATAGAGCAGGTCTAGACCACACTCCAGAATTTACAAGGACCCAACAGTTCTAGTAGTTTCCTCCAGAGCAAGCAACAGTGCGACAGTGGCGAGGAAAAACTTCCTTTTAGGCAGAAACCTCGGACAGACCCAGGCTCTTGGTAGGCGGTGTCTGACGACCGGTTGGGGTTAGAATGAAGAGTGGCAATAACAGTCACAAAAAATAGTAGTTTGTAGTAGTCCTTTGTAGTAGTTCATGGCATAGCAGGGCACTGTGCGGCGTTACAAGGCACAGCAGGACGTAGCAGGGCACAGCAGGACGTAGCAGGGCACAGCAGAGCGTAGCAGGATGTAACATGGCATCGCAGGACGTGTAGCGGGACCATGGCGACAGCTGCTACCATGATTTTGGAGCCTCCCTAATCCAAGGAAACATGCTGGGCGAAAAAGAACATAAGGACTCCGGGGAATGACTCCCCAGAGCTAGGTTAATAACAAGCATTTCTGGGACATGGATGCACACAAATGGAAAGATAGAAAGATAGAGGAGAGAGGAGCCCAGTGTGTCCAAGGAAGTCCCACAACAGTCTAAAACTATTAAAGCATAACTAAGAGAGACAGGGTAAAGAGAGGAGCCTGGTCAGGCTAGAACTCTCCCCAACCGGATCCCATCCCTCTGTCTAGAGGAGATGGAAAGAGAGAGAGAGATCCATCCCTCTGTCTAGAGGAGATGGGAAGAGAGAGAGATCCATCCCTCTGTCTAGAGGAGATGGGAGAGAGAGATATCCATCCTTCTGTCTAGAGGAGGTGGATAAGAGAAAGAGAGAGAGATATATCCATCCCTCTGTCAAGAGGAGATAGATAGAGAGAGAGAGATCCATCCCTCTGTCTAGAGGAGATGGGTGAGAGAGAAATAGAGAGATATCCATCCCTCTGTCTAGAGGAGGTGGACAAGAGAGGGAGAGAGAGAGAGAGAAAGAGAGAGACATATCCATCCCTCTGTCTAGAGGAGATGGGGAGGGGGAGAGAGAGAGAGAGAGATCCATCCCTCTGTCGAGAGGAGGTGGACAAGAGAGAGAAAGAGAGAGAGAGACATAACCATCCCTCTGTCTAGAGGAGGTGGATATGAGAGAGAGAGAGAGAGAGAGAGAGAGAGAGAGAATTTAATTTAATTTATATAGTCCTTAATCACAAGAACAGTTATCTCTTTGCCTATAGCGGCGTAACTAATGGATGGTTCAGGACTCTCCTGAGCTAGCCCTAACTATAAGCTTTATCAAAGAAGAAAGTCTTAAGCCTACTCTTAAATGTGGAGACGGTGTCTGCCTCCCGAACCCAAACTGGAACCTGGTTCCACAGGAGAGGAGCCTGATAGCTGAACGCTCTGGCTCATGTTCTACTTTTAGAGACTCTAGGGACCACAAGTAACCCTGCATCCTGGGAGCGCAGTGCTCTTGTAGGGTTGTAAGGTACTATGAGCTCTTTAAGATAAGATGGTGCCTGACCATGAAGAGCTTTGTAGGTGAGAAGGAGGATTTTAAATTCTATTCAGGATTTTACAGGAAGCCAATGCAGAGAAGCTAAAACAGGAGAGATGTGATCTCTTTTCCTGGTTCCTGTCAGAACACGTGCTGCAGCATTCTGGATCAGCTGAAGAGTCTTTATGGACTTTTTTGAGCAGCCTGATAATAAAGAATTGCAGTAATCTAGCCTAGAAGTAACAAATGCATGGACTAGTTTTTCTGCATCATTTTTAGACAGGATATTCCTGATTTTTGCAATATTACGTAGGTGAAAAAAGGCAATCCTTGAATTAAAGGACATGTCCTGATCAAAGATAACTCCAAGATTCCTCACAGTGGCGAGGCCAGAGTGATGCCATCCAGAGTAATTATCTCTTTGGATAATGCGTCACGGAGGTGCTTGGGCCCTAGAGCAATAACTTCAGTTTTATCTGAGTTTAACATTAGAAAATTACAGCTCATCCAGGTTTTAATATCCTGAAGGCACATTTGAAGTTTAGCTGAGTTTTGCAATGTTTCTAAGGTGGAAAAAGCAAGTGCATACAGAAATTGGGGGGTTGTTGATGGATCAAAGAAACTTTATCTATTAGGGGCAATTTGATTTACAGCCAGCAGTACCACACACCAGACAAGCAATGTAAGAATCACAAAAACCTGCCCTGTTTCTCAATGTCAAGGATCCTTCCTTGGTAGAACTAGACCTTCCAAGGAAGGATCCTTCAGGAGCAGGTCAGAGTCCTCCTTAGCATTTGGAGAACATGTACAATGGAACAGGCTATCAAGTGCACGTCATTGCGGGCTTGTGTCATTGAATTTCTATTGCAGCATTTCAAAACACTGGATGAAACGGTTGTGGAACTGTCAAGTGTGCTGTTTAATTATGCTGTTGGGATGGAGAAGATGAATCAGCAGCCATTTCTTAATGTCAAGGAAGGATCCTCCAAAGCCAGGAGGAGGACGCTACGTCATCAACGTACGTCAAAGGACCGTTCCAATGTCGAGGATCCTCCAAATTCCTCCAAGGACTGAGTCCTTCATTCAGAAAATTTCCCATAGACTGAGAAGGATGCATATGTGTATCCTTGGCGGTTCGAAATCACCCACGATTCTTTGCGCGGACCTTTGCCGGCTTGTTAAAAAAAAATAGTAGACCTAAGCGGGAGTTTTGAGCGGCATCGCTGACGGTGAGATAATAATTTAAATGTAAGTATCTCTAGTGTGTGCCGTACATATGTTATCACGTTAATGTTTTACATCAATGTAAAGCTTAACGTTGTAATGCTTGTACAAATTGCTATAATAATTAGGTAGATACACCCCAAGCTAACGTTAGCTAACTGAACCTATCAGTTAACATTTGGCTGTTAGCTAGCTGGTTGCTGTCTTTGTAAAGTTTAACATACGGTGGCATGTTCATCTCTTTTTATATGCCGTTACCATATATGCGTAACGTTAGCATAGATTTAGAAAGTTGGTGTGTTTATCACTGGTTGTATCTGTAGACGGGAGGTAACACTGCACCGTGTTAACGTCACTAGCAACGTTCAACGAAGGTTAACGTGTATGAGTAGTTTCCCATGTAATAACGTTATTATAGCATTCATAACGTAAACATCTTTTTGTTGTGTTAACTGTCTTAACAGGGACTAACGGAGGCGGTCACCAAATATGGCAAAGCCAAAGACCAGCAGGGAGACAGAGGCCAAAGAGAGATGTTGAATACATTATTTGCTATAGTAAAGATTGGCATTCTAACAATAAATGCTTTAAATTAACTGGTTTGTCTGTGTCATTAAGTTCTTGGGTGTGTGTATATAACATAAACTGTTCTTCAATGTCTATTTTTCCATCAAATTGTGACCTGGACAGAGGAAACTTCAAACAATTATATTCAGATGCCATCTGTTTTTATAACTCGTAAGGTATACATGTTTTAAAAAGAAAAGTAGCAGTTCAAATTAGCTTGTAGTTTACTGCATACATGTAACATTAGCTTATTTTTCAGGTCAAGAAATGCAAAATATGATCAGCAACTACAACAACTACGAGGATCCTCGACATTGGAACGGTCCTTCAACTGACGTTGATGACGATGACGTGGCATCCTCCAAATTCTGGTTTGGAGGATCCGTCCTTGACATTGGGAAACACCCATGGTGACAGTAAAAAAAAAAACAACAACAAATGGAGCATTACATGAACATCAAAAAGTCAATAAATAGATACATAAAACATAATCTTACTTTTGTTTACAAGCCCAATGGCAGTTGGTCATTTTTGAGCCTATTGGTTGTGATGGGCAAATGAAGCTTTGGTGAACCACTTAGAGGAATTGGTTTGAAAATGGGTTCATTACCAGAAGCTTCAGTAACATGTGTGTGCGTGTGTGTGTGTGTGTGTGTGTGTGTGTGTGTGTGTGTGTGTGTGTGTGTGTGTGTGTGTGTGTTGAAGCCTGGGAATATTAAAAGGACTTCTGTGACACTCTGCCCAAAAGATCACCTTTATTGTTCCATCCAAACTCAGGACTCAGTAGTTCTGGCTGGCATACAGTTGCTTGACTCCAAATGCAGCCTGCCTGGTAGGCTGAACGCTGTACATGCAATGCTGCTTGAGTAGGAGGAATGGCTTCATATGGCCAAGCAAGTCCAACCTGGATTCATCTACTCCTCCTGCTTCGCTGGATCCGTCGTACATCATGACCACAACATCTTCTAAAATCTTCAGGGCACCATTATCCATTCTTCGAGGGTAGTGGCTTAGCTGGCTGAAGTTTTCAGAAGCTTTGTCCAATATATTCCATGTTTGCCAAGCAGTCTTCTTCCCTTTGCCACGGAAGACTGAAAAACATCACAGCCGGTGAATGCATGAAAGAAGAGATTACTGCTGCTCTACTCCCTTCCAATACATTGATAGAGGTCATGTACAGGGATCCATCTTACGGTAGGTTCATTCCTTGGCCAAAAGTGAGCCACAGTTGTTGCCGACCAATGTCCTGAAGAACTTGCAGATCACTGACTGCTATGAGATGAACGTCTGTGTCACTGGCTTTGACTATGTCAGCTTCCTCATGACTACATGGACTTACATCATCTAGGTTGATGGAGTGGTTGCTGACAGCTTGATCCACTTTGGTCACTATAACCACATTTGGTGATAAAGTTTCTGCAATTCTGTCAGCGAGGAAGCGAAACAGCTCAGTTTTATTCTCATCATCTCTGAGAAACTTACGGCAGTTTGTGGGTATTTCGCCATTGCTGGTCACTTTGCGTCTGGCTCGATGTCCTCTCTTTGACCTAGATTCTGCCTTCAAACTTGATTGTTGGTAGATGTCAAACACTATGGGTGTGTCTCAAATCGCGGACTTCTGTACTAAATACTAGGGATGAGCAAGTACAGCATTATCTGTATCTGTATCTGTTTACCACATGAATTATCTGTATCTGTACTCGGACTGGGCGGGGCCTAACTCGGAAGTGGACAGAATTTAACCCGGACGTGGGTTGGGTTGTCTTGAAATGGGCGGGGCTTAAACCGGTATGTAATTTTAAGCATGCAATTGATATGGGTTGATCAGAAATTGTTATATTTATTGCTGATTAGAAAACTATTTCCATGACAGCATCAGCATTGAGCTTCAGATCAATGGTGTTGTCATGGTAACAAACAAACTATATACTGAACAAGTTTTGCAACAATGAATACAACACATGCAGTTGCAATTATGAAGTAAAATATAATGAACAAGAGCTTTTATACTCAATAGTTTAACTTTTAATTTTTTTTTAATCAGGGTGATTTTTTTTTTGTTTTGGGTTATTTTTGTATTTTTTTTATTTCCACACCATGTGTGAGCGTGTGTGTGTGTGTGTGTGTGTGTGTGTGAGTAAGAAAGAGACACAGAGAGAGAGAAAGAAAAAAAGAGAGAGAGGGGGCGGGGGGACTGTGTTCTACGGATCAAATAGATTGAATGCAGAAGTTTAAAAAAAATATAATTTTTGAAATGTCTGACAGCAGAGACTCAGCACAAGTCGCATTGTACCACGCACTGTCTGAAACCCCACGTTACCAGAAATCTGTGTGTGTGTGTGTGTGTGTGTGTGTGTGTGTGTGTGTGGGGCGCTGTGCCTATCACAGAACGCAGACACGGTCCGCTACCCAATCCGAGCACAGCTATTGACTCGTGTTACTCGTATAATACTTGTATTCGGCAAAAGTGCTTTATCCGTACCGGATACTTCAGCCGAGTATTCGGATCATCTCTACTAAATACTATTTGAGTACATAGTGCGTTCACATTGTCCAAGTGCGGTCAAATGCAGTGCACTTAAAGTACCCGGATGGTGCACTCAAAACAGTCAGAAAGTTAAGTGTGGATCAATGGACACTTTCCACACTCAACGGTCGCCATCTTGGCTACGTAGCGGAAGGGGCGGGGCTAATAACAGTTAGATGCGATAGCAAGACCGATGGAGCCTTTTTGCTATACTTATAACATATAAGCCACCTGTATATGTATATTTGGTTAATTTTACAGTCGGTAATGATTTTTGTACCACAAATTATAACCATTATTGGTACCGTAATTTGACGTGCTATCAAGCTAACCTTAGCTAGCTAACAGCGGCAGTTTAACCAGATTGGCAAATAAGTTATAAGATAACGTTACATGTGTTGTAGTATATTGTTGTTTGAGTTAAACTATCTTCCCACTGTAGAAGATTTTAGTGTTAAGTGTGTGATCTTAACAAGTTGTACATATTCCGATGTGAGTGTGAACTCAGCAAAATAGCGATCAGCTGATTGCCGGTAACGTTAACAGTAGCGTAATGTTAAAACATATCCGCTGTTACTGCCTCCACCTGATGTATATCCTGTACAACCCATCTCTTCAGGGACAAACGAGGAATAGAGGTCCGTCATTTAGAGGCAACGATGGCCATCAGACCGTGGAAGGATCCCCTGGAGAGTCTGAAGTCCCGCCTCATGTCCCTATCCCCATCAAACTAGCTATGGCCTGGGGGGAGCCTGCAGAACTACAAGCACATTTTTAAAATAAAATTACATTGAAACTTTATCTTTTATATTACACGTTGCATGACTGTTGCAAGCATATAATGTTAGAGCATACAGAATAAGGGAATGGGATCTATTTACATGTCAGGGCTGTTACCTCTGCTTTCACTATTATATTGTCATGTATGAAGACCATTTAGAACAAAAATACAACTCAAAATAAAAGATGTAATGATGTTTTGTCTATTAGGTGTGTTGTAAGGGTAATGCTTCACAACAACAGTCTTATCTATGGGCCACAAGGATGTCCTCATGAAACTGTTGAGCATTAAAATGAACAGTAATATATTAACGTTACTTATTTTAGTGTAAATACATAAAATAGTGGTCTGCAAAGAATAGGTATAATTAATAGATTGAAAAGAGTGCCGTAACCAGAACGAATATTACGATACAGTTGTGTGTACTGTTTTCAGCTAATGGGGGGCGGGTGCGGCACCGCAATCGTCATCCTGGCGTGATACGGAGAAAATAAAAACAAAATCACATTTATTTTTGTTAAAGTATAAAACAAAAAGCAGAAATTTTTCGCGAAAAACAATAGCAGACTGGAATGCTCTCCTTTGGTGAAATTCACAATTGTACAGAAGAAGAAGGGATGAAATGTGATCGTCATTTCCGGTAAGTGCACATGGCAGTGCGCGATTTGAGACACACCCTATGTCTGTTATTTTGTATTTCACAGTATGCCTCCATTTTGGGGAGAACCTCAAATGCAGGGTAGTAGTCAAATGTTTTTGTGCTCCATGGGGGCAAACTGTTCACCAGTGCTTACCCATCAATAATGATAGTTTCTGCTTCTGAGTCATTGTCGGGGGTTTTGACAAGAGACTCAAGGATGGCAGCCAGCTGAGATTTCTGTCCACTGTGGAGCTTCCCACCATCACTCAAGACAGAAGGGAAGGGCTAATTCTCATGTCTAAAGAACGCCTTTAAGTCACACTGTCGGCTCTGGCATGAAAAAACAGTTTGGAGAAGAGCTACTTTTTCTTCAGGATTGTTCCTGATAGAAGAAGTTCATGCAGTTCTTCTTGACTGGCTCATAGAGTTTGGCTTCTTCTTCTTTAAGTCCTTTCATGAACTGTTGAAACCGGGTTTTGCCTCGCTCATAGTTTGTATGAATCCATGCAGCTGTACTTGGGTTTTGCATTATCCTTTGTGTCTAGTGAAAACAGATCCTGGCTCTCTTCCTTTTGGTGCTTGAATGTGAATGTGTATTTCATAGCTTTAGTACAGCACTTTCTGTACTACTCTTTGTTACATATTTACTGTTATACAGTTTGACTGCAGTGCAGGTTCTGAATACAACTGCTAGTCTTGCTTTCTTAATTTTAGTATTGAAACAGGAAAGAGAAAATGTTTAGTATTCAAGTTTTTATTAATTATATAGGAATCACATGTTTCACTCTGGTTCATATTGTGTCATTGGTTAGTTCAAGTAGGCCTTCAGTGACCATGATAATTTTCCTTATCAAGCTACTTGATTGTTAACACCTTTTCTTAAGGAGAATAAGAGGGGCTGGATCAATAAAAATAGAAAAACAATATACTATCAAAGTCTTTAGTGGTATTTTGGCATGTAATACATACAGTACATGGTCTGTTAACCTTATATTTGGCAAGTATGCCAAAGCTCTTCACTCCACATCATGCATCAGTGTGTACTCTGTGAATGTGTCATTTTTAACACAACCTTTTGACAGTTGAAAGTACTTTCAAGTCAGCACCCTATTTGGACAGATGGAGATATGAAATGAACGTTAATGCCAGTGGTTGAGGTGGTTCTGCTTCATTTTGTGGAATGTGGAAGTCTGGACACCATTTGGTGTTCATGCACACCAGTTTCTTCAACATGGAAGTGTTATTGTGTTAAGTGTTAAATGATATTGAAGCCTGTCTCTCCACCAGAGGTACGTAGTATTTACGCCAGGGTGGTGCTTGATGTACTGCGTCACACAGGGTTTGATGTGCTTAACCCCAAGATTAGACCTACAGAAGACCTTACGCCTAACACAAATGATTTTTTAAAGTATTTGTGATTGATTTATAAAGATTAATTGTCAAACTGACCATCATACATTTGTACTGCAAAATTTGTAAGCTACTACTGAATAGTACTCACATATATTGACATTTATGGACAAGGCAGACTATCATAGGTGGAAATAAACATTATAGGAAAACATGAATATTCTGTATGCCTTCAGAAATAAACTCATCTCATATGCATCATTTTTCAGTCTAGTTTGCCAAATTTGACCAGATTTACAACAAACCCATACTTTGCCAACTTTGATTGCTGCAATCTATTATCCTCAACGATCCTACTCGGACCTCGGATATCGGAATTCTTGCTCGGTGTCCACAAGGGTTTTCCGAGTTCCGAGCTCGGAAATGAGAGAAAGGCGGCGTGTTGCTAGGCAACGTCTGACTTTCTAGTTGGAACTCCGACTTGGATAAATAAAAGAAAGCAGCATGTATAATTTTAGGCTAGGGACTATACTAATACTTTAATCATAACTATAAGGTACATGGCTGTACTTTGGCCTGTTTCCCTGATAATCTCTATTTTATTTTATCATTTTATATTCCAAAAAAAAGATTCAAGGTGTATTCTCAAAATTGGAAACAGCAGAAAAATCCTATTTGTATATATACTTCTCGCTCCAGAAAAGCAAAAAAAAAAGGACCTTGTGGTGACATTGTTGGAACTACTGTGTTGTTTATTATTTACACATTTTGCATTTACATTAACACATTACTAAACACATTTTTTATGACTTTTTTTTATTGCTTACAATAGTAGTACTGCACACAAAAAGAATATCACATTCAAAGGAAGGTGTGCTGCATCAGACTGAGGTCTATCTGTAAAGCTGATTAAGTCTCTTCTCCTGTCACCTGGATGATTGAGAGTCTTCACGTTCCAGTCAGTTGTATTTATACAGCCCAGTACAAATCACAGATTTACAACCTGTACATCACACAAGAACCTCTGTCCTTTGACCCTTGACTCCATCCATCCATCCATCTTCGACATCCTCTTCAATCCGAGGTTCGACTATCGGCCAAACCCTCCTTTCCAGCACCTTGGTGTAGACTTTACCAGGGAGGTGTGATACCCCTGTAATTGGCACACACCCTCTGGTCCCCCTTTTTGAAGAGGGGAACCACCACCCCAGTCTGCCACTCCTTGGGCACTGTCCCAGACTTCCACGCAATGTTAAAGAGGCGTGCCAACCAAGACGGCCCCTCCACACCCAGAGCTTTCAGCATTTCTGGACGGATCTCATCAATCCCTGGGGCTTTGCCGCTGTGGAGTTGTTTGACTACCTCAGCGACCTCCACCAGGGAAATTGACGACAATCCCCCATCATCCTCCAGCTCTGCCTCCACCACAGAGGGCGTGTCAGCTGGATTTAGGAGTTCCTCAAAGTGCTCCTTCCACCGCTCTATTACCTCCCCAGTTGAGGTCAACAACGTCCCATCCTTACTTTACACAGCTTGGATGATTCCCCGTTTCCCCCTCCTGAGGTGGCGAACGGTTTTCCAGAAGCACCTTGGTGCCGACCGAAAGTCCTTCTCCATGTCTTCTCCGAACTTCTCCCACACCCGCTGCTTTGCTTCTGTCACGGCAGAGGCTGCAGCCCTTCTGGCCCGTCGGTACCTTGCAACTGCCTCCGGAGTCCTCCGGGATAACATATCCCGGAAGGACTCCTTCTTCAGTCGGACGGCTTCCCTGACCACCGGTGTCCACCAGGGTGTTCGTGGGTTTCCGCCCCTTGAGGCACCTAAGACCCTTAGACCACAGCTCCCCGCCGCAGCTTCGGCAATGGAAACTTTGAACATTGTCCACTCAGGTTCAATGCCCCCAGCCTCCACAGGGATGCACGAAAAGCTCCGCCGGAGGTGTGAGTTGAAAGTCCGTCGGACAGGGGCCTCCTCCAGACGTTCCCAATTTACGCGTTTGGGCTTACCAGGTTTGTCCAGAGTCCTCCCCCATCCCCTGACCCAACTCACCACCAGATGGTGATCAGTTGACAGCTCCGCCCCTCTCTTCACCCAAGTGTCCAAAACATACGGCCTCAGATCAGATGAAACGATTATAAAATCGATCATTGATCTTTGGCCTAGGGTGCTCTGGTACCACGTACACTTATGAGCATCCCTATGTTCGAACATGGTGTTTGTGATGGACAATCCATGATTAGCACAGAAGTCCAACAACAGACAACCACTCTGGTTTAGATCGGGGAGGCCGTTCCTCCCAATCACGCCTCTCCAAGTATCTCCATCATTGCCCACGTGTGCGTTGAAGTCCCCCAGCAGAACAATGGAGTCCCCCACTGGAGCCCCATACAGGACTCCATTCAAGCTCTCCAAGAAGGCCGAATACTCCGAACTCTTGTTAGGTGCATATGCACAAACAACAGTCAGAGTTTTCCCCCCCATCACCCGCAGGCGTAGGGAGGCGACCCTCTCGTCCACCGGGGTAAACTCCAACGCAGCGGCGCTCAGCCGGGGACTTGTGAGTATCCCCACACCCGCCCGGCGCCTCACACCCTGGGCAACTCCGGAGCAGGACAGAGTCCAACCCCTATCCAGGAGTACGGTTCCAGAACCGAGACTGTGCGTAGAAGTAAGCCCCACCAGATCTAACTGGTAGCGCTCCACCTCCCGCACAAGTTCCGGCTCCTTCCCCCACAGAGAGGTGACGTTCCACGTCCCCAGAGCCAGCCTCTGCCACCCAGGTCTGGTCCGTCGAGGCCCCTGACCTTCGCCGCCACCCATATGGCAGCGCACCCGACCCCAGCGGTTCCTCCCACAGGTGGTGGGCCCATGGGTTGGAGATGAGGGCGCCACGTAGCTTCTTCGGGCTGTGCCCGACCGGGCTCCGTGGCAAACCCGGCCACCAGGCGCTCGCTGATGAGCCCTCCGTCTGGGCCTGGCTCCAGACGGGGGCCCCAGGCTTCCTCCGGGCAGGGTCACTCCCTCTCTACCTCAATTTTTCATGGGGTTTTTGAACCATTCTTTGTCTGGCCCCTCACCTGAGACCACTTTGCCATGGGAGACCCTACTAGGAGCACACAGCTCCAGACAACACAGCCCTCAGGTTCATAGGGACACACAAACCTCTCCACCACGATAAGGTGATGGTTCCCGGAGAGGAGCAAAAACTTCCTTTCCCTTGCCTTAACAGGGAATATTAGAAGAAACCTCTGGAAGAGCAACAGAGTATTTTTAGGTACTCTATAGTTATACTCCACTCCACTGGAAATAGATGTCATGTATACCAAAAAATTTGATTTTTACTGTGAACTGAGGTGGGCTGAAATCTGGTCGCGGGTTACCTTGTGCATAGCTCAGCCTCTCATATCTGATTTGGAGGGCAGTGTGAGTTTTAAGTAGCTCACGATAATCAGAATTAATGTCACTGTGCCTCTTTCCCAGAAGTATGTATTCCTGTTGCAGATGTTGTAGAGCCTTTGCGCTCTCATCCAGGGCAGTTTTCTGCTGGTTAAGCCTGAGCTCAGTGTCACTGACGTGTCTGTACTGATAGTTTGACTCTGCCAGCTGTTGTTCCCAAAGCCTGACGTAGCTGTTGTGAGCTTTCTGGAGAGCCACAGCCAACTTCTGCTTCTCCTCCATTGTTTCAATCTGCTTTGTCAAAGCCTCCTTTAGCTCCATGCGGTGCTTCTCACACCTGGTCCGTTCTTTTTCAAGAGTGGAGGTGATCCGATCAACTCTTTGCTGCAACTCCAGGTTTTGTCTCTGGTCTTGTTTTAAGGCCTCTTCAAGTTCTGCCTGTCTCGCCTTGCTGTCTGACAGCTGTTCTTTGAATCCATCTACCATGAACTGGAGCTTAGTGATGGTGACGTTATTCCCAGAGATGATATCATTATTCTTTAACATCATCTCTTCATGGCGCTCAGAGAGATCATATTCTGTCTCCATAACGTTGAATTTAGCCGTCACGTCTGCATTCTCCATCCTCAAAGTCTGCATGTCGTACATCAGACAGTCTGTGGTCGCAGATGCTTCTCTCAGCTGGTTGCTGGGGATTGCAAGAGGTTCGACTGCACCCTGCTTTGCTAAAACCAGCTGCTCATAGCGCTTCTTCTCGTTTTTGACAAACAACCTTAAGAATCTTTCAGCAATCAGGCTCTTTTCTAAAGCCAGACTCTTCTCAGAGAGCTCCTTCTCTTGGATCTGTAACTTGTTATATGCTGTTGAGAAGCGAACTTTCTCCTTCTTAATGGCTTTCTCAAGTTTGCTGCAGGCTTGTCGAGCTTCCTGAAGATCTTTCTGATGAAGCTGCCGATCATTTACAGCAACCTCAAGTTCACCTTGCATCCTTTTTTTTTTCAGAAGCAAGTTGTTGGTTCTCATGAGTCAGATGGTCTAGTCTGGCTCTAGTCCTTCTGCTTTCTTCTGCTGCTGGGAGACAGCGGCCTCATAATCCCTCCGGAGTGAACAGTTTTTAGTTTTTTCTTCTTTGAGATCTGAGGCCCACTGTTTTGCTTTCTGCTGCAGAGAGGAAACCATGTTGTCCTTGGATTCAATATTGCTATGAAGATTCTGAACACTGAGATGTAGAGATTGAATTTGATTGTCTTTTTTCCAGACTTTCATCATGCTGCTCAATGATGCGATCCTTAAGTGCCTTGATTTCAGCCCAGTTAACCTTATCACGCTCTGCGATTTCTTTTTCTTGCTGACAGGAGGACGCCTCCAGATCCTTCTGGAGCTTTTCAATCACATTCTTGTCATCTTCAAGCTCAGCGGCCATTCCGGTCATTGTGGATTTCAGCTTCGCTTTGCTCCGCTGCTGCTCTTTCTGTGACTTCTTGAGATCAGCCACCTGTGCCTTCATGTGCTCCATTTCAACACGAAGGCAGTTTTTCTCAGCTTGCTCCTTCCCCAGAGCCTTGGCCAGAGCGTCATTTTCTCCTGCTTCAGGGCTCCTTTGTGTTTAGCTTTGGCTGTTTGTGCCTTCTTCAGGGCTTCTTCAAGAGCAGCGTTGGCTCTTTTCTCCTTTTCTAGGGCTTTGTGAAGACCAGCCGATTCCTCAGATCTCTCAGATTCCTCCGTCTGTAATACATTAAACTTCAATTTCAATTTCAATTTTATTTATAGTATCAATTCATAACAAGAGTTATCTCAAGACACTTTACAGATAGAGTAGGTCTAGACCAGATAGAGTAGGTCTAGACTACACTCCAGAATTTACAAGGACCCAACAGTTCTAGTAGTTCCCTCCAGAGCAAGAAACAGTGCGACAGTGGCGAGGAAAAACTTCCTTTTAGGAAGAAACCTCGGACAGACCCAGGCTCGTGGTGGGCGGTGTCTGACGACCGGTTGGGGTTAGAATGAAGAGTGGCAATAACAGCCACAGAAAAGATAACAGTTTGTAGTAGTTCTTTGTAGTAGTTCATGGCTTAGCAGGGAATTGTGCGGCATTACAAGACCCAGCAGGACGTAGCAGGGCACAGCAGGACGTAGCAGGATGAACACGGCATCGCAGGACGTGTAGCGCGACCATGGCTACAGCTGCTACCATGATGATGGAGCCTCCCTGATCCGAGGGAACATGCTGGGGGGGAAAAGAACTTAAGGACTCCGGGGAATGACTCCCCAGAGCTAGGTTAGTAACAAGCATTTCTGGGACATAGATGCACACAAATGGAAAGATAGAAAGATAAACAAATTTTAAAAAAGTTTGTAGTAAATGTGCAGTATTATTTATATTAAGATGTTCACTCTTGAACAATGTGTTAAGAAACTAAATGAGGTTTATCCACTAACATGTTTAATTTGCATATATGCTTGTGCAGCGTACACAATTAACAAAATTGTGGGATAGTAATCATGAGCAGATGTGTTTTTGTATATTCTTTTACATGCATTATGTATATGTACTCCGTGTGTGTGTGTGTGATTTTATTTCTTACCTCAGACAAGTAAGTGTAGGAGTAATCATCTTTATTGGAGACAGAGGGCTGATCCTGAACGTCCTTCATATCTTCCTCTGCATACTCCTGAAACTTATCCACTATTTTCTCATCAACTTCCTGCATTTCCTCCTCGATCTCTTCCTCGTTCTCCTCCTCGATCTCTTCCTCGATCTCCTCCTTGATCTCCTCCTCAATCTCCTCAATCTCCTCCTCGATCTCTTCCTCAATCTCCTCTTCGATGTCTTCAACAGATATATCCTCAAGGGAAGGATTACTTGAGAACCATAAAGCCATATCCTTAAGAAATGACTGCACTGTACTAATAATGTAGCTTCAGTGTGGCGGGGATAACACCTGGCTTTTTCTATTTCTGCACTAACATGTGCCAGCAGAGTGTCTAACTCTTAGTCAACAAGTGAATTGTGACTAGCAAAGTGGAGAAGCATTATGATGTGTTCAGATTCTACTGACACATTCTACATTCCACTTTGGAGGGCCAGTTCACCCACATTCTAAAAAAGAGAGAGGATTCTTTGTAGTGGAGCAGAGGCGTGCAATTTTAATGGAAATTGTTCACTTGTGGATATAAACACCAAAATTGGCACAATTACTCAGTGGGTTGTGCTCCTTCAAAAAAGTTTGTTAACCATCGCAAAAAAAACATCATATCAGCTGTGGCAGCCATTTTACTTTCCGCCATAGCCAAACTATGTATTTTGCATTGCATGAACAAAACATTGAACTGCATAAGGGATGATGTCTACACCTATGTGTTGATGGTCAACGATTACAATGATACCACACACAACATAAATGTAGGCCTCTAGACAGCTGTGGTGGCCATTTTGGATTCCGCCATTACCAAATTATGTATTTTCCATCATATCTCTTGTACCAAACATGATAAATCACAAGAAGTGACATTTACCCCATGTTGTGATGGTCAAGAATTACAATGAGATCATATTCAACATCATAAACTATATCAATAGTTATGTGGTTGGACAGGGCCTCTGGTGGAGGCAGGGATTGTATCCTCAGGAACAGCAGAATCATTTTTAACTTAACTTTAATTTTTAATAAATTGTTGTGCACCAATAAAGCAGAGAGTTCTCTGCAATGCTCATATACCAAGCTCACCAAGCTTACTTGATGACAATGCTGTCATCAAGTAATATAGTGGACAGGAGGCTTTTAGACTAGTGACACACGTATACTAATAATGGGATAATAATTCTTTTTTAAATAAAGATTGATGAATTTGTGTATTGGCACAATTTGGGTGTGCTTGTGTAACTATGGCCAGGGTGTATGTGTGATAGGGAACACTCAACAATTTTTATTAAGGAACATTATTTTTTCCACACATTTTGGACTGAGCCTGTTTCTTTTTTTACTCACAACCTCTCCACATTTAGAGAAGTTTATGTTTAGTATAAAAAGGCGAGGGTACACATTTTTGTGATTTATGCAGTACACCAGTGGATCTTTCCAGCGGTGGAGCCGTCATGTACCGCTGTACCTCCACTGTAGCTTCCATATTAATGAAAATAAATCGATACGATCAAACTAATGATTATCACTGTAGAGGCTGCTACAAGCCAAACAAAACTTTTTTTTATGCTTTATGCTACGCTACAATTCAGACTCAAAAGGAGGCGGTGCCAGTTGCAGCGGCAGCACCCGACTAGTGTCCGTGTGGCGGTGGCCTGCAAACCACTCAGCTGATTCATTCAGAGAATGAACAACTGCACACAACATCCACCTGGATTTCAAAAGTCGACTTATCATTGATAAGAGGCACAACACAGAGGCCCAACAGCAGCGTTCCTTAACTGGTAATCTGGCTATGGAAATACATATTACATTTTGCTAATGGTTAAAGGGCCCAAGAAGAGGAAAATAAAAGGCTAATTTCCCACATCCAGACCTAATGAACCAAAGTTAATTTTTGAACAGTTTTGTTTTGGCAGTTTTGTCCACTTGATCATTGTCCTTTGGATTGTCCTTCTCAAGTAATAAACTTACAACCCAAGACAGAAGAGTTATATAAATGTAGATTTGATTTCTTTATGAATTGATAAGATAAGATGGCGCATCTTCTGTGGGTGTGAGTACAGATAAAGCCTGGGGTTATCTGCCTCTGTCTAAGTCAGATTTGCTTCACATCAGGTGATGCAGCTACTCCGGTCTACTAGCTATCACATAGATTCCAATCCTCTAAACTACAATACCAAGAATAAAGATCAGAGAAGAAAAGACCAAGGAAACAGGCACTATCAACCTGAAAAAACAGAAGTGTATTGCATAGTCCGGTGGAAATCCTCCGCAATGCTTCTGCTCTGCGTAGCTGCCTACTGCCTCATTGGTAACTCTTTCTGTGCTACTGTCCCACCGCGCAACACTACAGGATCTGGGTCCACCAGAAACAAGCTGCTGCTCATCTCTTTTGATGGTTTTCGCTGGGACTACGACCAGGATGTGGACACCCCTAACCTGGATAAGATGGCTCAGGACGGGGTGAAGGCCCACTACGTCACACCAGCCTTTCTCACCATCACCAGCCCTGCACACTTTACGCTGCTCACAGGTATTCAAAAAAAAAAAGAATCTCCTTGTTGACAGTATTTCATTTAAATTAACTTTTTTTTTTTTTAACTGTTATTTTTATCAAAAATGTTATTAAAGGGATATGGATAAACAACATCATCAACATCACCAGGCCAAAAACAATTGGTCAAATTGTTTCCAATGGTTCTGGGCCCGTATTTATCAAGCGTAAAGCTAAAGTGCACTTTTTTAGTGCTGAGAATTCATGAAATTAACTCTTACTTTCAAACTTATAAAAGCAAGTTAACAAATTTCTTAACGCTAAGAATCACTCTTTCTCTCCTAGTTATTTTTTCTTTTACAGATTAATTTTTTGGGCATTTTAGGCCTTTATTTACAAGGCAGAGTCGAACCTGCAGCCAGTAGTTTGAATTCAAATAATTAATGTAAAAGTTTGCTGCTGAAAAGAGAGAGCTGCAGCTTGGCTTCAAGATGGCTGACACTCATCGCTTCGGCTCGCTTCGGGTATAGAGTCCAACCCTCTATGGGCGGGTTGAAAACATGTGGAACTAGCTGGGTTGTAGTCATCGGAGGCATTTTTGACCCTTTTTTCCAGACCCACAATACAGAGAAAGGGGGACATGAGGGAGGTTTGCACCCTGGGAAGTTTAATGTGAGGAAGCACCATGGTTCGTGTTATCATCTCTCCATACTATCCACTTCAATCTTTGACGTTACATGCCTTTGCATGCTCAGTAGTAGAAATAGATGCTGACATGCTGTTCTTATATCTGTTAATTATATTCAGAAAGTTTGATGTGCAATATGTATATTTTTGATGATGATTGACAGCTCATATTAGACTGACGGTATGCTTCAATAAGCTAGTTCGCCACTTTTATCTTGGGTTATGCCACATGTAAGTATATTTTAGTTTATTTAGATAAAAAAATATAGGTTATACTATGTACACTGTATAACATACATGTGTTTCCTTTATTTCATCTTCCATATTAGCTAGCCTACTGTATTTACTACCGCATTACAATGTTGTGTATCATTGTATAATGTGACTCATTAATATCTAAGTAACTAGTCATTGTGTTTCATGTCCCAGTTTCACCCTTAATAAGTTAAATAAAGTGAGTTAGGATGATCCCAGTCTCCAGTGCTTGATGGTGGAAGGTGTTTAGCTGCTGGTCAGATTGGACAGGGCTATGTGCGTGCAGGACAAGACACATTTCATGGTAATTTTAGATTATTAGAAGTGAAGAGATTACCTGGAAGCTATCAGAAGCATTTCCAGGTAATCACTGCACCTCTGCTATTGTAATATTAACATATAGTTAAATAGAAACAGGTAGTTTTGCACCGCTGATTCATTGTTACACAGAAAATATCAGATGTGTTTTCATGTAAGAAATCACAAGATTAAACATATTATTTGTAAAGTATTACCTTGAAACAAAAGGGAAATATTTGGAACATAAAGGGTGGAAACATCAGCATTATAATGTGGTAATTACTAATTTTAAATTCCAAGTTTTATCTAATTTGGAAGGTATTATGCTGATAGTAGCCTGTAATACTGTGAAAACATCAACATATATTACCCCAATATTATCATGTTATTACACTATTAATATAACTATATTACCACTACACAGATATACTTAAGGTTATCATCAAACCATTCCTAGTTATCACATTGGTAATTGCATGTTATTACTTCTGTTACCTTCTTATCACCTTACCCCAGTATCACATCTTATTACTGTGTTATTACTTTGGTAATTACAAGTTATTACCTATATATTACCTCTTTATTATCACACTGTTACCCCACTATTACCATGTTATTATTGTGGTGGAATGTAATTCATGAATATTTCATTTTAAATAACATTTATTTTGAATTTGTTATTTCCAATCAGTGTCAAACATCCCATGCAAGCCAACAAAATCAGTTATGTTCTATATCTTGTTAGATAAATCGTAGTCTATATCCTTCGCGTTCTACTTCTGGGATTGATCCAGTGCTGCAGGAAATTCTTCCGGATGCATGAATTTCCCATTTTCTTCTGCTTTCTTTGTGTTGGGATTTTAAATTCGGTGGATTTCTGAGGACTATGGTTACCTGCTCCTCAGATCTCTGCAGGGTAAATCCAGACAGCTAGCTAGACTATCTGTCCAATCTGAATTTTCTTTCACACGACTATTTAGCAGCAGCTCTGTGTGGAGCTTAGCGTTGCCCATGGCGATTCTGATTGGTTTAAAGAAATCCTATTAAACCAGAGCACGCTTTCCTCCCATCCCCGAATACTGTGGACCAGCCAGACCCAAAGTGAGACTAGATAAATCTGAACTATGACATCAAAAAACACATTTTTAACTGACATTTTAGAAAAAAATAATTTGATGTGGAAAAAGAGAAAAATTCTCTCTATAGCTAATGTTTTACATATTACTCAGAGGCCCGAAAGACACACACATGCACAAACAGGACCTATACTTATGCATTAATGGAAAGATGTCATTCTCTTCTGCAGGACATGACCCTCTCTTACATTTTTGATTTACATTTCCTCTTTACATCAGGACGTTACATTGAGAATCATGGAGTAGTCCACAACATGTGGTTCAACACTACCACTCAGGAGAAGAAGCAGTACTACATGACTCAGTTTGTTGATGCCTACTGGGACAATGGCAGTTTACCCATCTGGATAACAGCACAGAGACAGGTTATCTAGATCCATTTATCTTTACATACCTGTTTTCCACTTGCCTATTTTAAAGATTTTCTGTATTTCTAATTGTTGTATATATGTATCTATGAAATATGCATGCATTGTACTTTGAGCAACAGTTTTAACCCTTGTGTTGTCTTCCAATCAACCATGAAAAAAACCTTTTTTTCCAACATTGTTGTCACTTTTTCAATGTTGTGGGTGCTTTTTTGATGTTTTTGCCAAAGATTTTTGATATTTTTATTGTTGACGTTTTCAGTGCTTATTTCGACGGCCCATTTTTTGTGCCTAAAAAAAAAAAATGTAACTGAAAACAGGTCAAATTTGACCCAAGAACAACATGAGGGTTAAGGAGCTCCTTTCTCTGAGTAATTATATTTTATATTGTTTCAGGGTTTAAAAGCAGGATCTCTACATTTCCCTGGCACAGCAGCCACCTACAACGGAGAGACTGTGAAGGTTAGGGAAGTGGAACCTCGTTTCTATGATTATTCTAACGAGACAGATTGGAGGCTAAACATTGATAAGGTGATTGGAGAGTGGTTTCACCAACAGAACCTGGACTTTGTCTCCTTGTACTTCGGAGAACCAGATTTGGTTGGGCACAAATATGGACCAGATTCCCCAGAACGCCGTGAGATGGTACAGCAAGTGGACCGTACTGTGGGGTATATCCGGGACAAGATCCAAGAGCATGGCCTTACTGACCGGCTCAACATTATCCTCACTGCCGACCACGGGATGACTACAGTTCTACGAGATGGACTAGTTGAGGAGATCATCCTCTCTAAGATCCCTGGCTTCAGCTTTAAGGATATCCAGTTTCATCTGGTGGACTATGGTCCTGCTGGGATGCTGCTTCCTAAAGAGGGGATGCTGGAAAAGGTGTACCAGGCTCTGAAAGGAAGCCACCCTCATCTGCATGTGTATAAAAAGAATGAGATGCCACCTAGACTGCACTACAGTAACCATCCTCGACTCCTGCCCATCATCCTCTTCGCTGATCCTGGATATGTAATTAATGGGGTAAGACAATGCAATTAAATTTCCACTCTAATGCTAAACCTTTGTAGAAAGTCTGCATTGAAACCCAGGGAAAGAACTTGTTGCCCTTTGCAGCTTAATTGTTTCCACCAGATGGTGTTGTGGAGCAGTGCACGGCGTGATCAATAATTCAATGACTTGTATGTATAGCTTTATAACTAACATTGTTGATCTTTTATTACATATAACAAAGGTAGCGCTATCCAATACGTTCCAAATATCTTCCTATGGGCGATCTACCTAAAGTCAGTAGTCTGCTACTTCTAGCAATGTTCATTTGGTGAGCATGGGTCTGGTCCCTCAGCATTCATTAATCAAGTGAGCAGATAAAAACAGTGTGCGCATGTTGTGTTGTTGTATTTTTATATAGCTCTTTTCTAGTCTTAACGACTACTCAAAGCGCTTTTACATCATACAGAATACATTCACCATTCACACACACTCGTATACTGTGGCCAAGGCTGCCGTACAAGGTGCCACCTGCTCATCAGATAAACATGCACACACATTCACACTCCGATGCGCAGCATCGGGAGCAACTCGGGGTTCAGTGTCTTGCCCAAGGACACTTCGCCAAGAGACTGCAGGGCCATGCCAGGAACCACCAACCTTCCAATTGGGAGGCAACCACTCTACCGCTACGAAAATGTTGGCCCCATAGCCAATGAAACGTGATAGAACGACCTAAGTCAAGACATTGAAACACAATATATGCGGTATGGGCATTGCTAGCCAGCTACTAACTAGCACAACTGTCAGTTATGTTCATTTGTTAGCTATTACTTAGCAAGCAAAATACAGCGAAGAAATATGAATCCAGTTGACAATTTATTAAAAGTTAAATTTAGCGCATTGTCACCGCATTACTTTAAAATGTGCAGTTGTGATTTGTGTTTGGATTCATTGAGCAAGTAGGTTTGTGTGTGGTTTTATTGCTGAGTAGGATGCTGCCCATACAGAGTTTATTGTGCCCCACCAGGCTTTCCATGCCAGAGATGTCACTGCTACTCCATATCATTTTCTTGTTGTTTCTCCATATATAGCTTTTCCTGTGCAGTTCCACAAAGGAGAGCATGGCTTTGACAATCAAGTGATGGACATGAAGCCTTTCTTCAGGGTGGTGGGGCCTGATTTTCAGAAAAACCTGGTGTGCGGGCCCTTTGAGACGGTTAATGTGTACCCACTGATGTGTCATCTACTAGGGATAAACCCAGAGATCAATGATGGACATTTAGACAATACCAAACACATGCTGGTCCCCAAGAAAAACACAGAAGGTAAGAGTAAAAGTAAGAAATGTTGTGCTGTGATATTCCCAATGTCAATTACTTGTTGGCTTATCTCGCATTAATTCTGCAGATGTACGTGATATAATTAATTTCTCTGTTTGCTGTATTCTCGGGTCGGGTGGTTCTCCCTCTCCATTCAGCGTTGGATGCACTGGCATCTTTATATTTATAAGGCAGTATTACGACTTCTTCCTCATTATCTGAACACTTCCATCCTCCCGAGGTCTGCAGGGACATATCACCTGCGCTCACAGGATCTGTTTTTATTGTCAGTCCCTAAAGCCAGCACTGACTTTGGCAAAAAGGCTTTTAATTTTGCAGCACCATCTGCATGGAATCAGCTTCAGAATTAACTCCAGTTGAAGGAGTGGGTCTCATTTTATTCTTTTAAAGGATTTTTAAAGGACCTTGCAGAAAGGCTGTCGGTATGTCACTGTTTTTAAATTGATTTAGGACCCAGGTTTTTATGATGACATTGTTGTTTGAATATGACAAGTGAAAGTGTGTCTATGTATTAACCTGGAAGTGTCTATTTGAAACAGTCCTGCTGCCACTTGCCAGGACACTCTTGAGTTTTTTATCCTGGTTAAATAAAGGTTTGAATGAATGAATAACAATTATAGCAGTTGGCATGATTAGTAACGATAAAAATAATAGAACTATGATTATAAATAACCCTTGTTGGACCCCTAACAAGAGTTATCTCAAGACACTTTACAGATAGAGAAAGTCTAGACCACACTCTATAACAAAGACACAACATTTCCAGTAATTCCCCCAAGAGCAAGCAGGGAGCAGAGATGGAGGGGCAGAGACGGGAAATGTTTTTGAAATGGAAGAAGGCAATTTTTGTGATATGGTTAACGTGGCGTTTTGAAGGAGAGGGTAAAAAAATGACACCATGTGTGTGTGGAAGCAGGAACAATTGAGCCATAGATGCACGGGGAGACATTATTCAATTCAATTCAATATAATTTATAGTATCAATTTTGGGACCCCAAGCGTAATGGTAGGTAGGCAAACATCAGGAAATATGGAGAGGTGTGAGCCGCAAGGTCTACGGTACATTGCCGTTGCAAATATATGTCCCATTAACATTGATTGAGTGAAAGGGCAAAAACTGGTCGTAGACTATAGCTCTTCTACCTCAATTATAGCGCAGAGTCTTCTTTTAGCAACAAAAAAAGCTAGAAAACAAGGCAGTGCTAAATTGTTGAGAGTGCAACATTTTGTCCATAAATACTATCTACTTTAGGGAAGGAATTGGCTTTAGGAGTGTCATGCTCATTGTGTATTAGTCAAAGGTCGTTCAGTCAGATACAGTAAGGTCAATAAACTGACCGTTTATTGTAAATAGTGCTACAGGTAGATTTGGTGGGCAAAGTTTTTCGCTCAAGGAATTTGAGCAGCAATTAAGATTCCCCACCATAACAAACAGAGAACTAAGTATTTTATAACACAGTGCTTTGTTTTATTTTGTACTGGTGATTAAAACGGGAGAGTTTCATGAGCACCACGCCTACAGAAGTGCTGCAACAGTCACCTAACACTGTCTGTGAGAAAACTAAATGGGACTTTTACTTATAGAACCAGTGGTGTCCTGAAATAGCTCCCACCACCTAACAACTCTGTAATAAGCTATAAGCGCCACATGCACCAATTTCTTTTAACAATGCTTTTACTGCCTTTCCCCCGCACGTCCCAACCCACAACATTACTCAGTATCACAGTTGCAGCTCCCCAGTGTCTACTACAAACTGGTCAAATGGCCTGCAGATTTTCTCATTCACCCCCAATTTGCCTCTCACCATATGCGTCAGTCTCTCAATGGACATGCATTGCGCCATAGTCTTGATCCAAGCACCAATTGTAAGTGCCTCCATTTTCTTCCAGATGAGAGCTATGGTCCTTTTTGCCTGTAGTACAGCCCAATCAAAACATTAATATTCTTGGGTTTCAGATTCAGATTTGTTGGATGCAGGTGCTATTGTCAAATTTTTCTCATTCAAATGTCATTTTAAAAATGCTAGGATTACATAAAAACACTACACATAATGAGTAACGCAAGCTGATAAGGAACAGATGATACCCATATGATGGACTTTTGACTTGACCTGACAGAAAATCACACTGTAGTCATCACTACTCTTAGATGGAGATAGCAGATAGAGTGGCCATATACTGTACAACACAAGATAACCAACACTACAGAAAGTTAGAGTAAATAACTTTGTCTAGATAAGAGATCCAATCTGTATAATGATAGCCAACTGTCATGTCAATGTTTCACAGTCACCTTTGGGTGTCTAAACTCAACTGTCATGTAACAGTGACCGGTTTGAAAATAGGTACAAGTATATAATAATATTAATAATACTAATTTTATTTATTTAGCACTTTGCAAGCATTAAGAACAATTCAAACTGAGCTTGTGTCTTATATCTTGTAGAAGATTTTTATTTGATAAAAAACAAGCTTGGATGATATTTCTAGTATACTGCTTAAAGGATAAGTGGCTATCTAGGTTCTTTGCCACAGACTTAAAATTGGCAGAAAGTGAATTGAGAGAGGACTGTATTAAATTTAATTTAAATTAATTGGCTTTTTTTTAACAATGTTGCCAAAGCATTATATTTTATGATGTTCTGAACCAAAATTCAAAGCCTCTGTTAAGTGAGCTGCCATCCAGTCCTTACTGTGGAAACACAGAAATGCAGTATGGTTAGATTGTTCATGTGGTTTAAATCCTCAGTGTAACAGTGAAAGGAAATGTTGTTTTGTTGTATGATACGTCCAAGGGGTCCAGTGAAAATAAAATTGGTCCCAGAAAAGATCCTTGGGGTAGCCCACAGGTGATGTAAGCTGTTGATGATTTAAAATCCTGTATGGAGACAAATTATTTCCTGTTTTCGCAGCCGCGACCTTCGCATCAAACATGTGGAGAGAGAGAGGTTAGAGGGAAAGAATGTCAAAGAAAAGAGAAGCGCAAAAACACCAGCCGAAAAAAGAGAGGCAGAGAAAAAAAAAGGTGGAGCATGGCAGAAAGGAAACTTAGTGTTGCATGGTGCTATTTTTCTTCTGTCGATACAAATATGGCAAGATGCAACATTTTGTGATTAGAAAATGGCACACAGCAGCAACACAAGTAACCTAATGTAATGTAATGTGTTTTTGATGGTATATGTTGTTTTATTCATATTTATGTTACATTAGGGTGGTGATGGTGCAGTGGATATGACACGTCTTTGGTGTGGGACCCACTGTGCTACATCAGCAAATGTGTCCCTGAGCAAGACACTTAACCCATAGCTGCAGAGGTGTGCGCTATGATATCCAAAAGTATGGTCTATAATATCTTAAAGACCCTTGTTTGAAAAATAAATCACATACTTATATTAAGAAATTATCAGAATTGGTATCAATGAAATTTTAACAAAAAGTATCGGTGTCGTATGGAATTGAAAAAGTTTGGTATCGCCCATCCCTAGGAGGAGAACCATTCCAGTGTAACTTTAGTGATCCCTGCCCATTTCCACAGCATGTTGAAGATATTTTTACATCCTGAAACAAATTCATGAATCCAACCTTCTCTACTAACATTTGTAATAAAAGCTAGCCTGGATGCCAGCCGGACTTAGACCCACCCAAAACATTGGAAGTCGGGAAGTCCGATCTGGACTTGATCCGTTGTGGAGCAACTTTGCTCGATCCAGAGCAGTTTGGACCAATCAAATTGTCAGGGCGGGTTTTATACGATGATCGACAGTGACGTAATCAACCACGTCACCAAAGAGCGCTTGGGTTGAATTCATTTACAAACAAAGATGGCTGCCGCTGGAGAATTGAGATGTGTAGACTCCATCGCGTCTGTTATAGAAGATATAAACAGCGCATTCATTTTAAAATAGGAACAGAGAACCGCAATTTGTCAATTGAAAATATGTCCTTCCAACGGCAAAAGTTTAAAGATAGCTCAACATATACCACATACTCCATTGCTCTGATTGGTTGTAGTTCTATCCTATTGAGAGCAGAGGTGTTTTCTTTCCTGGTTCAGTTGAAATACGCTGATAATCAATATCAATATCAGACTCGTCAGGCTAAATAACAGCATCATCCTCTCTGTGTCTGTTCTGTGATTGTCCCTTTCTGTGTTTTAGACTGTTACTTCTGTATGCAACAGTCTCTCGTCTAATATTTTTCTGTCTGTCTGCAGATCCAAGCATGAATACCCAGTTTCAAGTGGTTGTTGGCTTATCAGCGTTGACTGGGTTTCTGGTATTGGTGTTCATGGTTACCACTTCCTATGCTTGGTGTACAAAAAACAAAGCAGAAAGAAGGTAAAATGCTGTAATCGTAAATTATTATGAACATTTATTATACTTTCTGTTTTGCCCTTTACTGGCCAAGTCCCCTTTATCCCCTCCTACATTACAAAACCGAAATGTCTTTTTATAATTTCCTTGTGATTGTAATGGCATTATCTGCCTTGAGTATTGTGAGCACATGACCCTCACTATCCCTCCCTAACCACAACGGTTCGGACTAATCAGCATCCTGTGAGGAGCTACTGCAGCTACAGCGTTGTTTAGGTGTCTACAATGGCCGCAACCGTTGGCAACAGTGGTGGAAGTGAAATTGATTGATTGTTCATCCACTCACCTGCCAAATCATTTTTGTGACTGCCCTTATCCAAACAGTTTCCAATGACTGGTTCTGGGTAACAAACCATTTACTGAATCAGGTTACCTATTATCTTCTTTTTCTTTAAAATATTAACCCACCGTATTGTTGCCCCCTATTATTTCTTTTGTTTCGCTAGTAGAAATGTTTTATTTCTACAAGGTGCTTTTAAAGCTTGATGGTGTTTTTTGCCTCCAACGTTGCAGGGCAAGGCAGGGCAGCTTTATTTGTATAGCACATTTCAGCAACAGGGCAATTCAAAGTGCTTTACAGCTAACCTTAACCCAAAACATAACCATTGCCGCGCTGTCTGGAAGGAGATGTCGGGGGCAAAAAACACAGCTTTAAAACCTTTTATTATGGGGGGGCCTCTAGCTTGCCCAGTAAGAGCGTTTGCCCCATGTAGGCTGAGTCCTGCAGCGGCTTGGGTTCAAATCCAACCTGTGGCCCTTTGCTGCATGTAATCTCCCATCTTTCCCTTTTCCTGTCTATCCACTGTCACTATCTAATAAAGGGAAAAAGTCCCAAAAAACAATCTTTAAAAAAATCCCTTTTATTATGAAGATAGTCTGATATTATTTCTATGGTACTAGGTTTTTATCTTATATAGATAGATTATAGAGCTGTAATAAAAGTAGAATGGAAAATATTGCGGCAGCAGTTTGGCTCAGCATAATGTCACATTCATGTACTTTATTTCTGTCCTGCAGAAAGAAATTGATAACTGGACCACAGATTATGCTGAGTATAGCAGGGGAACAATTTGTGCACATTTACTGAATTTGATTTTATATAAATATATATATATATTGAAATTGCATTACAATCCCAGCTGACCATGTTGAGCTTGAATGGCCAGCTGTTAGTTCAGAGTGGAAGCTCTCACAATTACATGGTTTAAGGGGTTGAAAAAAACATTTATATTGTCCTTCGCTGGAGCCCATCTTTTAACGCCTATTTGCACATTTCTTCATTTTCCTTTTTTTTTTTAAATTCATTAATTATTTACCAATTAATAACAGAGATTACTTATGACTGGAGAGGGAATAATGTGGGCAGAAGCAAAAGAGCAGCTGAGTCATTATCACTGTGCCAATTAATGGAGGCTTTTACTGCTCTTTAGCTGTCTGCTGTCTGCAGCTACCAAATTTGAATATGTGTAACTGAGTGAGTTTAGAAAGTGGTGTTGAAAGAGAGAATAGATTGTTTCAACAGACAAACGTATAAATGTATAGTAAAACTACTTTGTGTAACAAAAGATTTAAAGCAGAAATTGGATCCCGCGCCAACAGTACTGTCCAAGTACCCGACTGTACATTATAATACTGATTTCTGCAAAAGTCAAAACCATCCACTATAAAGTTTTGATAGTTGTAGTAATATTTTTTAGCCTGTTTTATGACAAAAAGGTTATAAATGCAAGATACAAGCAATAGAAGGAGCTTTAAGAAACCAGCTTCTTGGTTTGTGGCCAATATCTTGTCATTTTATAAAGAGTTGAGAATTATTCTCAGCAATCACTTTCTCTTTTTCACATGCACACACACACATACACACACGGTCCAAACTGACAGGCCTGCTGCTTTGGTTTAGCAGGCTGTGTATTTAATGGCAGCAGTGGAGCCAGGTGTGCGGAAGAGTCCAGTTGCATGTCATCAAGCCACAATCAACCTCTGCTTTATATATTTATATGCTTACATACCCTGTTTTTTTTTACATTTACGTAAACAATACTTTGCTGTTGCTAGCCATAGTGTTCTTCTGTTCTTGTCGTATATTGTTCACTAAATCCCGTCTCTTATGCTGCAGTTGGCAGCCTGAACCCGACTCATGACACCACCTTCCTCCTGCCTAACACGGACGGATGATCTGTAAAGGACTGGATTTCGTTCTCTGGATCACTGGACTCTGTCAAGCCCCCCTCGTCTTTCTCTCTGCCTCACCCAGCTCTCCCTCGGACCCACCTCAGATCTGTCCTTCTGAAAACCTGGACTCTACCCCTTTCCTTACACTTAAACATGTGAAAATAAACCTTGTTAATATTCACTCTCTTGGCTCTGTGTTCTGTCTGCACTTGGGTTCTGAATTGTCATCCCACCCTAACACCTATCATATCACTGCATTACACTGATAAAGGTAGATTGGTAGATAAGGGCTGACCAACGTCCCAAAATGAGTACAAACATTCATTAGACGTCTATCTAAAATTGCAGCATAATTACATAATTGCTTCAGAGTAATGTCAGTCATACTACTGCAGTAAGAAGAGAGGAACAATAAGGTCTTCTTTTGGACATCGAGGGTTGTATTGTCCAGATATAAATGATTCAATTGGAGAACATTTGAAATAAAGTGGAACCAACTGAATTTTCAGTTACAACAATGTCAGCCTCCACCCTTCCTCACCATAACCAGTTGTTAATGATTAACCACCACTCAGTACCAAACAGTCCCTCCAGGATTTTGCGGATTTTTTTATTAGATTGTTGCGGCCCAAAATGCCTGATGTTGCGGGACCTTATGTAAAAAATTTAATAAAAGTTGCAATGTTTTTTGTATGTTTGTTGCAATGAAGTTGCAGGAGACAGAGAAAGTTGCATAAAAAGTTGTAATTTTTTTTTTAATAGTTCTTAAAAAATAAAAAGGAAACTTGTTTTAGGGAGAATAAACTACTCTAGGCTGAGTTTTCCTAGTAACCTTACCAAAAAGGCTCAAGAGGCTGCAGTTGTTGGTATAATATGAAAATGGCTGGTGGATTTAAGACAAAAAATAATAATTTATTGAATGAATCAAATTTGAACATGTCTGTCAGTGACTTGTTGGTCTTTACATTGTTAGTTAATTTCCTATCCTGGGCTGGGACACACATTCATACGGTTTGATAATGGACTTATTGGACTTTAACTTATCATTGCACTTACAATAATGAGCGTAGCTGTCCTCAATTTAGGTCATCCTGTACATATCGTCTCCGGTTTTCCCTGCATCCACTGTGTGTGTGTGTGTGTGTGTGTGTGTGTGTGTGTGTGTGTGTGTGTGTGTGTGTGTGTGTGTGTGTGGTGAGATGTTTGAGTCACACACGTCTCGTTAAACAAGGAAATGAATATGGCCACGTACGTGTGACGTCAACTGTTTTCACTCCTGCTTGGTCATTGGCTCTCAGAGTCACATACTGACACAAAGTCTGGCACGTAGGACTGCTGGGATTGGTTGAAGTCGCGGGAAACTCCGGTGATTGGTCACAATTGCGAGTCGCACAAAAGTCACAGTGATTGGTTGAATTTGTTTGAATTCACGCGATCGCAACATTGCGAAATCCTGGAGGGACTGACCAATAACTTAACTAATCATTTGTTAATGATTAACCACCACTCAATACCAATGGTAGTGAATGCTTAACTAACCTAACATTACTGTTACTGTTACATTTAACAGAAATTACCAGTTTGCAATAACTAATCATTAGTGCTGAATCACAGTCAATCAGTCATTAACTAACCATTCTTTCCTCATTTGTTAGCCGGAACTATTGAAATGCGGAACGGATGAAACATTCCAGTTTTCTCCGAGTGCGATGATGATGATAGACAGACGTCCTTAGGTGAAAACATAGAGCATGTTACCCTCCTTCTATCAGCCAAATATCTCCCTGTTATTTCCTTTCATCACGGAGTTACAGCCGATGAACACGTTTTGATGGTCAAAAGTACATCAGCGGATACATTTTTTTGATTATTAATGAGTGTTTTTCATTTAAGGGTTTAATGACTGCATGCTTATTCAGTAGACCGTTTAGTGTTCTTCACAATCCCAGACTTTCACATTGCATGCTTGTTTACATGGAAAGCTAAAAAGGCTGTAATGGAATTCTGTATGTCTATGTAGGACGGTTGAAACAGCTGTTTCAACTGTCCCCGACCTGGCTGGAACTCCATGGATTTTAAGTAAATGCACAAATATCTGTGTTTATACAATTATTTATGGAGGTGAGACAATGAAAAGCAGTTTTAAAGATGAAAATATATTTGGGCCCGCCAGGTGGGGGGGTCGAGTTTTCCCATGTTATCCTATGCAGACTGAAGGGCTGTGGGGCGTCATTTAGATGTCCAGTGGTCAAACCCATGTAAAAACCTAGTGAAACAACATTCTCCACAATAGAAACATGATAAAAATGGAAAAACTGTTCTAGCTATAAAAATAGCAGAATTATCCACAGTGCATGATATTTCAATTACCGCTTCATACACGCTTCAGGATGATGGCAATGAGTTGTTAAGAGACATTCACAAAGACGTATAGCCCTGCAACAATCTATCTATAATATTTTTTGGAAGTACCAATATAGTAAAATATTAAAGTTGTGGGAAGTTTATATGGCTTAAACTGTATGTTTCATTTGTCCCGTCCAGGAGGGACAGATGACACATTATGTACGTCCCACTTTTGCGGTAATAATTCCTGAACGGTTTTGTTCAAAGCTGAAAATGTAACTGTATTTGACAGATGACACGTGTAGGTTGCTAGTGACAAAATATTATCTTTCAGTGCAATACGACCGCTTTGTAAATGACGTTTAATTGTGTTCATTAAAAGTGTTTCAACTGTCCCAGCTCTCCCCTACCTTATTGCTATATCTTATTACTCCACATTGTCATTGTGATATTTTGTGATTAGTCTACAGTCTGAATTCCCCCTTCTCTGTCAGGTTCACATATCCACACAATGTCTACCCTGTAAGTCAGTAGTAGGCTATACTGTGGAGATGTATATTAAGTGGTTTGGCGTCTTTCTATAAGTCATTTTGGGGTAAAATTTGGTTTTGCACTGCACTCGTATAGCTAATTTGCATAGCCCCTAGGCAGGACCAATACAGTGCAGTACAAAAATATATGGCAGACAAGTTGTTTTTAAACAGTACATTACACATAAAAAGGTACAAATATGCCATACATTGTCTTGGAGGTGGTTCAGGAGCGGAGCTAGAAGGGGGGCACAGGGTGGCACTAGCCCCCCGTGGGAAATTGGATTTTTCATGTTAAATTTGGCCAAAAGTTGTGGCCAAAGACTTGTATAAAACTGAGCAGTACGCGCATAGAGCAGCAACCATGGCTAGAGAGTGTCTGCTTGGCAAGCCCTAGAGGGCGCACACTCTCACAGGTAACTCTGCTTGAGAAGTTTATTTCTGTTGACAATTTGGGGGAGTAATCCCAATGAGGCACTGGTCCACTTATGATTGGTTACCTGCAACACTATCACAGCTACACTGATCTCCTTATAGCCTTCCATAATTGACCGTTTTCATTATAAAAAGCCCAGAGTTAGTGTATCGGGTCGAAGAAGAGTTTCTGTCTTCATTGACAACGTAGCACAGGATAGAATCCTGGAGATTGTTGTGGATTTCCTTTTTTTACCCATGTTTTTTTCATCTTCTTTTTAAAAAGTAGCACAAGGTCATCAACACGACTCTTTTTTCAACTTTTTGTAGAACATTAATAATTTATTCGCAAAATGACGTTGCGATTAACTTGGTTGACAGGTGCGTTGAAGTTTTATATATATATATATACGCACACACACACACTACTGGTCAAAAGTTTGGGGTCACTCAGAAATTTCCATTGCACTCCATTATAGACAAAATACCAGCTGAGATCAGTTGCATTGTTTTTTTTTTTACCAGGGCAGCAGTTTTCAGATTGCATAATTGCAAAAGGATTCTCCAATGTTTTTCTAGTTAGATTTTTAAAATGATATCAGATTAGTAAACAGAATGTGCATTTGGAACATTGGATAAATGGTTGCTGAAAATGGGCAATGCAGATATTGGATTAAAGATCAACCACACTCAGATCAGCTTGTATTCTGTCTATAATGGAGTGCTATGGAAATTTGTAAGTGACCCCAAACTTTTGACCGGTAGTGTATTTTTTTTTCTTCTTCTGTTTAATGTTACAGAAGTAAAGGGAGGGGAATTTAACCTTTAGATGGTACAGGTCTGCACTCTATCTGCAAACTAACTAGTACTCCAGCTGTGAGATAAACGGTGTAGAGGTGAGTAGGAGAAATATTCAAGTCAAGTGATACTGATACGTACCTTACAAAAAAAAGTATTTAAGAGCTGACGATTTGTTCGACCCCTTCATCTCACACACACACACACACACACACACACACACACACACACACACACACACACACACACAGAGCGGACAAACGCCGCCATCTTGTGGTTCCACTCGTGTAGTACATTTGAGGAAAACAATAGCAGTGCAGTAGCTACGGAAGGAAATAAACCTCGTATATCGTTTTAAACTGGACACGTTAAAAAGGTAGCAAAACGGATACGGTAGAATAATGGCACCGGTTGAACATTTTTAACGTTTTTACTCATCACGTGTTTTTCTGCAACCACCGCCGGGATACTCCACTGGGTTACGACCGAGAAAATGTGTCAGAGATGAACTCTATTTATATGCAGCCTTCTGGAAGGATAACGTCGCTGTGCACTGCAGCGAGAGCGAATATACCTAACGTTAGACTTACTAATATTAACCATTGGTATCGGTTTGCCCAAACACATCATATTTTATTCTTGTGAGTGTTGTTTTGCGTTCTGGCTCAGTCTGTTTTGATATCGCTAGTGCGAACAAAATGGAGGGTAATAAGTTGTTAAGTTGTCGGATGTAACGTTATATGGACCAGTGCAGTTTAGACTGCGTGTGTTAATCAACTGTTTTTGAAATATTTTTTGTTGGACAGGGAGAAGGAGTAACGGACAGATTCAGAAATAACGTTACAGTAGAATCACACCGCTAAGACGGCTTTACTTTCAAAATAGAAGCGCAATGGGTCCAAAACTGACGTTATTGATTGTGTGCACAGTAAAAGCAGGATGTTTTATTCTGTAAAATCCCTCACCTAGCTACAGCTAGGTAGCCTAGCTACTAAATAAATAGAATACGCTATTAAAAGGGGGACACAAAAGAAACACAAAATGACCGACTCTGGGGATACAGCAAGTGTCCCCGGCTCCTCCAGCCTCAGCAGCGGGACCGGGCTGAGTTTAACCGCGGGCAGAGGACTCCCGGGGCGGGTCAGGAGTGTGTCCTCCCCCACTCCACCCGGAAGGCTGACGTCCCTCAGAACCAGGGACATGACACTGGGGGGAGTCTTCAAAAAATCAAAGGTAAGCCTACTTTATGGTACACACCAAAGGCGTGGAAACATGTGGTCCTTTGTGATATAAAATTATTAATAGACAGGGCAACAAAAACAGTTAACTTCGCATTACATTTAACAAATGCCTACAATAGAGAATCCAATTAATTCAAAATGTCTACAGTATTAAATTAATGTTGCGTCAAAGGATTCCCATACACTCTACACTGCAATATAGGACAATGTAGGCTACTACAAAACCAAACTTTGAAAGCTAACTTGCTGCTCAAGGGTAGTTTTTTGCACAATTCTTTTTCCTTCTTTCTTCTATTGCACAATTCATACATGCAATACAAAGTGATTTACATGAAAGGAATTAAATAAGGATAAATACAACAAATCAAGATAAAGATAATAAAAACAACAATATAAAGTAATTGTTGGGTAAAAACTCTTAAGGGGAAAGCAATGTTTTAAGATTTTGCTGATGCAACACTGGAATTTCCCATTTTTTGGGATCAATAAAAATCTATCAATCTATCTATAAAATCTACAAAATAAAATACTAGGGAACGACAGATACTGTTTTGTTTTTTTTAAGGCCGATACCAATATCAATTGTTAGTACTTAGTAAAGCCGATATTTGTAACCGATATGCATAGCCTACAGTGAAAATAAAAAACTAAAATTTTTTTTAATCAAAAGTTGAATTTTGGAATGTTACAAACTCCAACAAAACTTTGTTTAAATGCAATTATTTAATAAATTAGAATTTTTCAACATTATACATAGTAAAAGAGAGTCAGATAGTGTTGTGGCTGGGACATTAAGTCAGACTCAGTGGTGAGTGTAACCAAAGCAGAGGGACAGAGACGGAGCTCTAGCCAAACCAAAGTAGCACACGTTAATTCATTAACTTTTATCTATTTTATTTTATATCTATTATATTTATCTATTTTATTTAAGCTGCTCCTTCACAAGTGTAGGACCAGCAGACTCAAGGACTCCTTTGTCCCTCATGCCATCAGACTGTACAACTCAGTACGCAGTACATACCCACACACACCTGGACTCACATAATTACCTGGACACTTTAACACTTGACTCGACACTGACACTTCATGATAATTTATGGTAAATGTCTTTTTTTATAGCCGAAGTTTTTTTTTTATTGTTATTATTAGTTATTACTGTTATCTTTATACTGTCTTTCTCTTTTTCTCTCTATACTGTATTCTTCTCGCTAAAAACGGATGCTGGAAATTTGAATTTTCTTGTGGAAGTCATCCCAAAAGGATTAATAAACCGAAGTCTAAGTCTCTAAATCTGTTATCAGCCAAATAAAACGCAGATACAGATAATCTGCAAACCCCCCAAAAAACGATAATTGGTCTATCTCTAATTCAAGTGATATTGTTGAACTGTTTACACGGTGCTAAAACGCATAATCTTCTGAGCTTTCATTTTCTCAAAGGCAGAGCAGGATACCCAGGGCTCGGTTTACACCTATCACCATTTCTAGCCACTGGGGGACCAAAGGCAAGCTGGGGGTTGATGTTAAAAAAAACTCATAAAGTGACATTTTCATGCCATATTTTTAAGTCATATTGAATTTGGCAGCTAGAAAAAAATGTATAGCATATTAAATATTCCATGTATTTGCATCACCTTTGTTTTAAGTCCCAATGAAGAAAAACTTGGTATTAACAATGTTTTGTATTTCTTTGTGTTCTCGTTTTTCCGAAGAAAACTTTTGAGCCAAATGTCCATGCTGTGAGGAAAAGCAAAGATGAGTGAGTGGCCATCAAATTGATAATTCCAGTCTCTTATTTATTAATGTGTGTAGTTAGTATTTAGTGTATACGGATTATACATATCATATTCGATTCTCTCCCAGGTTGAAGGAAGAGATCCGTGTGACTCCAAAAAAGGAGAGAAGAGAGAGGGATGAGAGGAGGAGAGAGAACAGAGGGAGGAGGAGAGAGAGGCCTCAGACCATCCAGTCTCACTCCATCTTTGAGCAGGGTCCTGCCGACACCGTACGCAAAACAGGTACACAACTTCTTCCTTTCTCCTTTATTTTTCAGTGGAATTTGAGCATCCTTCCCAATCAGCCCATCTCTCTGTTCAGGCTTGCGTGGTGCTGTAGACCTGCATGACTCCACTACCTCTCCTGTGTGTAAACTGGTGAAGAAAGAAAGGAAGGACTCGGAGGAGGATGAAGATGAGATACTCGGTAAACTACAGAGGGATGATGTAAGTATTTCCTGCTAGCTGCTGTACTTTAAAAGGATACATTCACACGTGTTCCAGGCTGTCTTAAAACAACAGTCAGGTGCCAATATAATAATTTTTCTTTCTTTAATATTTCCTGAAGTTTGTATCCAGCTCCAGCATAGTCATAGCATCCAGTCTGATTTAGGAAAATCAAGTAGATATTTCACTGTTAGCCTTTTTGTAGTCTATATCCTTCGCATTCCACTTCCGGGATTGATCCAGTGCTGCAGGAAATTCCGCCGGATGCATGAATTTTCTGTTTCCTTGTGCTTTCTTTGTGTTGGAATTTTAAATTCGGTGGATTTCTGAGGACTATGGTTACCTGCTCCTCAGATCTCTGCTAGCTAGACTATCTGTCCAATCGGAGTTTTCTCTCGTACGACTATTTTGCAGCGGCTCTGTGTGGAGTTTTGCACCATTTGGCCATGACGATTGTGATGGGTTTAAAGAAATGCTAATAAACCAGAGCACGCTTTCCTCCCATCCCCGAATGCTGTGTGGAGTAGCCAGACCCTCTTTCAGCGCGCTTTGGAGGAGGGTCTGTCAAAGCGAGACTAGTCATTTTGTACAAAATTCCCTCTTTGTGTTACTATCCCTCCGCTGCAGTTCAGCAAGGACCCTAACATTCCAAGTCCAATATATTAACCCTCCTCGTAGCTCTGGTCTGTTGTCTACCAACTCCTAAGAAAAATATTTGGCTACGAGTGACACCTTTCGCATTAGAGATTTGATCCATTTTTAATATTAGAATATTGACTGTAACATCATATCATAAAACTAAAGCAGGATTCCTAAACTGCCGGCTTTTTCTCAGTCTTTTATTTAGGAGTGCTTTTCTAGAAGGGCTGCTCTTATTTCACAAACTCTAATTAACATTGACTGTGCATCACGGCACTCAGATTTACCATCACACAACTGATACATTAATGTCTCCCGACCTGGAGGACAGAGGAGATGTGGACAGTTGTTTTTTAAGGAGTTTAATGTGGCTGTTTCCTGTCTCATCTGCAAGCAGAAAGCTGTTGTTTTCCAGGAAAACTGTCTCAGCTCATTCCTACACTAGAATTGGAAACAAGAAAGCCCTGTGGTTTTGCACAACGTGTAGCTGCGCAGCATTAGTCTGTAATAACTCCCAGTGAGTTTTAATTAGCACTGCACAATATAAGGAAAATATGCGAAATGCGCTGTTGAATATCGCGATAACGATATCACTTGCGATAAATAAACAGTTCTGCTGCTTTTAGTATTCTTGTAAAGTACAACAAACTGCTTGTTGAATTTAAAACAGAGGAATCATTTCTAACATTCTTTTATTGAACAAAATTGAACATTGAATTGAATATAAAAGGCATCCCCCCAAAAAAGAGTGTTAAAAGTGAATGTTTTATACTGATATTTTCTCGTGTCTATCGCAATATGTTGCAGCCTTTCGCAATATGTATATTGCGCCAGTTGATGTTGCGATGACGATTAAAAATAAAATAAACGACATATTATGCAGCCCTGGTTTTAATTCGTATTATAATCTTCAGTAATAACAACCACCCATCTCATCATTGGTCATAACTAATGTTATATGTTGCACCTACAGTTCATAGATGATCCCGGTCTGAGGAATGATGACAAGCTGAAACCCATCCAGCTGCCTCTGTGTCAGTCCAGTAGCTTCAATAAGAGTCGGACACTGACAACCACCACAACATGTGAGAAAAACCACCTCTGACTAGTATTGCTGCTGTCTCACCATTAACAGTGTCACATTACACGCTGTAAACAAAGAGCTAACGTTAAAATGACTTCTATTCCTGCCTGTACTGCCACATCTGAGTAAATAATCTGTTGCAGCCCGTTCTTGTGTTGAAGTGTTTGTGGTCGTCATGTTGGCAGGTGCAGAGAACCCTCCTCTGTTCAGACCTCCGCCCTGTATGGCTCAGAGCAGAGCAGGCCACAGCAGAACAGAGCTGCCAAAATCAGAGCCGCCATCTTTGGTAGAACTGCTGCAGGATATCAGCCTGTCGGGCAGAGAGGAGCTCTTCTTCATGCAGTTACCTGACAGTATGCCAGGCAGAGCGTCTGGACAGAAGGTCGACCCCCCTCAAGGATCTACAGCAGAGAAACCTGCCAAGAAGGAAGGCAAGGCTGAAGACAAGAGGCCTTCACATCTAACACAAGTGAGCTAACGGAATAAACACATTTCCTTCTTTGAGCACATAACTTTGGCTTAGTTGGCTGCATTCAATGCCTCCCTCTCTTTCTGCTTTGACCCTCTTGGGAAGCCTTTTGTGAGTTCCTGAATAATGCGTCAAACCGATGATTTGTACTCTCTGAATTTACTTAGCGGCATCTCTTCATGCAGATCAATCTGCCGTTACTTGCTCAGGTTTTGAGACAAATGTGTCAGAGGTTTCTGCTGCTGCCTTAATCCCCCTTGAGGAAGACACTGTCTTATACAACAGCAAACTACACGTGTTATGTCATATTCAATGTCTCCAGATCAATGCAGTGCAGCATTGTGTTGTTAGGTCTCCCATGCGATCGTAGGCCTTCCAGAAGATTTTTGATCCAGCCTGATACTACAGTGTCAATACAGTAAATCCATAATTATGAATCCATGTAAATCTATTTCGCCACATCACTTCAGGCTAGCGTCGTTGTGTTTGTTTAGCATGAAAGCTAACACCTTGGCATTGCAAAAGAGGGCTTCTATGTATTTTCGACTTAATTAAGTTAATAAATCCAATTCAGTTTTATTTATAGTATCAAATCATAACAAGAGTTATCTCAAGACACTTTACAGATAGAGTAGGTCTAGACCACACTCTATAATTTACAGAGACCCAACAATTCACAAGTCAACTGAACTGTTATTTATTTATCTTTTTGTATAAAAAGTATTGTTTTACTATTAGCCCCGACCATGTGGACTCCCATAATTCAGTGGGGGAAGTCTGTCAACAAATCAGAGGCAGGCTTCCTTACTATCTTCTTCCCCTTTTGTCTTTTATGGTTTCCGGCATCCGCAATGCTGCAGATGGTGCCACTTTTCTAACTGTGTTACTTCACTGCTACATAAACAAAAGTGGAACAAACAAGCTGAAATCATGATATAACATCATACATGTAATAAACAATGTGTAGATTCTTATTTGCGCATTTGTATAGTATTGGAGGAGGTGTATTGGAGATGGCACAACTAACTGCACAATGGACTTTTCTGTCTGTAAATAGTTTAGTCTAAAAAGTTTTTTGTTTGTGTTAGTTCCATTATTTATTTTTGTTCTCGCCTTAATGCTAAGAATTGGGAAAACAATTTTAAAAAGTCTTACATATTATTGCTCTGTGTGATATCAATACATTTCTGTGATATTGAATTTAATTTACTTTATAGTCATATCAATTTATACATTTAGGTGACATCGCTGCAACATACATATCCTGATCCATGTCTCGAAAAAAAATGCATGTCTATAACTTGATTGTGCATAACCGGGTTGAGGGTATTACACATCTTTTTTTGTGCATGTTACAGGTTTACAAAGTAAAAAAGCCCAAAGCCCCCAAGGGACTTACCATCTCCAACAGAAAACACTGTTCACCAACTGCTCCAAACTCTACTGTAGTCCAGCCTTTACTTCAGAGACAAACGTCATCACTTTATAATGCTCACTTAGCTGCTAGCATGGCACATTCTCATACTCTGCTTCTGACTGGCTAGTTGTCCTCACCTAGCTACTGAGCATGTGCGACTCCCAACAACGATGGAACAGAAGTGAGATGCCTCACTCTGTAGCAAAAAACAGAGAGCTCAACACACAGGGTGAAAAGAGGAGCTGCAGCAATATGCGGTACTACAAAAATACAGTGTTTTCTGACAATTAAACCATGTAAACCTATTCTGATATAAACTCTAAATACAATTATGAACCTGAAAATGAGCATAATATGGCCACTGGAGGATGGGATTTTGTTTGTGTTATTTGACACTAAACTGCATTGTCCTGCTGGATTTCCAGCTGTACTCTCATCTCCTTTCACTAACAGCCATTCACCAAAATACCTAACTGGTAAAGAAAAGGTAAGACGGCACTAGTGAAAAGGTGTGCACAATGTGCCAGAACAGAGCCATTTATATCCAAAATGTTTTGATAGGACTGTTAGCAGAGAAGAGTACTGTTGATCTTTTTAATCAAACATGCTAGCCTCAGCCAGTTCTTACCATATTGTGTATCTCTGCCTGTCCTCAGGAGGCTGCGGTGAAGGAGGGCTGCCCGGTGCTTTCCCAACTCCCAGAAGGATTTTTGGGCAAACTGCAGATCAGGAAGTCAGGAAAAGTGGAGCTAAAGCTGGGTCACGTTGTCATGGACGTCTCTGAGGGCGCTGCGTTCTCCTTCCTGCAGGTAATTGCAGGAAGTGTGTGTGTGTGTGTGTGTGTGTGTGTGTGTGTGTGTGTGTGTGTGTGTGTGTGTGTGTGTGTGTGTGTGTGTGTGTGTGTGTGTGTGTGTGTGTGTGTGTGTGTGTTATAATAGCCTAGTATACATAGCATCACTTATTATGAGAACATCTGTACAGGGTAAGCTTGCAGACAGTTTGGACTTACATCAGCTGTTTAGGTTTAATTACTAATGTTAACTAGCATTTTAGTTAGCAATAATTAGCCTGTGCCTACATTATCTCCTTACATATACCTACGCTCAGACAAAATTCAATTCAATTTATTTATAGTATCAATTCACACGTTGCTCACGTCACATCTACGTTGTCAAGCTCAGTTGGAGGCTGCGCAGTAACGCTCAGCCATCACCGGAAAAGTGCTTCTAATATCCTTCACTGGTCTCCGTCCAGAGCAACGGGATCTGTTGGTCCATTTCTTTAACTGTCTATGGTTTACACCAATGCGATTACAAGTGCCTACCCATGTGACGTGATTCCTTCAAAGTGAACACAGTGAATCGGACTGCAGTAGATGTGACAGAAAGACATAAAAGTTGTGACAATCGACTAGTAAAACAGGAAATAAACAGATTTATGTGCACTGACTGAATTAACACAACTTTTATGCCTTTCTGTCACATCTACAGCAGTCAGATTCACTGTGTTCACTCAGAAGGAATCAGTGCACATGGGTGGGCACCTGTAATGACATTTTGAGCATGTTTAGGGGCTAAAAACACATTTAAAACTTGCCTTGTTTAAGCCTGTTGGGTGCTAACTCTAGCAGGAGGATAACACAGTGTAGGCAGCACCGATTGGTTTCGTTTGTCTCGCTACTGACAGCACCACCAATTTAAAAAAAAACAAAAAAAAACACAGATACGTATTGAAATTGACCGGAATTACCCTTTTAATTGGGTAATTAGGAACATACATGGGAGATGAGATTACTTCTCCAAAAACAAGGTGAAGATGGGTATTGAGACGCCCAATAATGTTTTGGCGTTGTTATGGTTTTATTTAATAGGACAGCTTAGACATAAAAGGGGAGAGAGAGAGGGAGGGGGGTGACATGTATATATTTATTTAATTTAAGAGTCACTGTTGCATCAAGTTTGGAAATCAATAGATGCTGAAGCTATACCCACCCCTCAGTTCCTAATAAACAAACATATACAAGTGTGTAAAGACTTTGGTTCTAAACATGTGCACTCTGGAATAAAATAGTGCCAAGCAAACACAAAAGTTTTACTTTCTTTTGTCTTTACATCGAAAATGATCATTTTAGCCCATTATACAACTGTATTTAAGACTACTTAGTATTATTGTTCTAGGCCATACACAATAAAACCAAAACCAAAATAAATACATCATGGCTCACTCATCCGCACTACCAAAATTAGATTTTGGATCTTTTTTTTAATCCCCATCATAAAAGTATTTGTCTTGTTGGAAGGATTTTTATAGAATGTTTAATTTACAGCCCCGTTATCAAACACGACAAAGAAATCAACCTGTCAACATACACTCACCTATAGGATTATTAGGAACACCATACTAATACTGTGTTTGACCCCTTTTCGCCTTCAGAACTGCCTTAATTCTGCGTGGCATTGATTCAACAAGGTGCTGAAAGCATTCTTTAGAAATGTTGGCCCATATTGATAGGATAGCATCTTGCAGTTGATGGAGATTTGTGGGATGCACATCCAGGGCAAGAAGCTCCCATTCCACCACATCCCAAAGATGCTCTATTGGGTTGAGATCTGGTGACTGTGGGGGCCATTTTAGTACAATGAACTCATTGTCATGTTCAAGAAACCAGTGTGAAATGATTGGAGCTTTTTGACATGGTGCATTATCCTGCTGGAAGTAGCCATTAGAGGATGGGTACATGGTGGCCATAAAGGGATGGACATGGTCAGAAACAATGCTCTGGTAGGCCGTGGCATTTAAACGATGCCCAATTGGCACTAAGGGGCCTAAAGTGTGCCAAGAAAACATCCCCCACACCATTACACCACCACCAGCCTGCACAGTGGTAACAAGGCATGATGGATCCATGTTCTCATTCTGTTTACGCCAAATTCTGACTCTACCATCTGAATGTCTCAACAGAAATCGAGACTCATCAGACCAGGAAACATTTTTTCAGTCTTCAACTGTCCAATTTTGGTGAGCTCTTGCAAATTGTAGCCTCTTTTTCCTATTTGTAGTGGAGATGAGTGGTACCCGGTGGGGTCTTCTGCTGTTATAGCCCATCCGCCTCAAGGTTGTGCGTGTTGTGGCTTCACAAATGCTTTGCTGCTACCTCGGTTGTAATGAGTGGTTATTTCAGTCAAAGTTGCTCTTTTATCAGCTTGAATCAGTCGGCCCATTCTCCTCTGACCTCTAGCGATGGCATTTTTGCCCACAGGACTGCCGCATACTGGATGTTTTTCCCTTTTCACACCATTCTTTGAAAACACTAGAAATGGTTGTGTGTGAAAATCCCAGTAATTGAGCAGATTGTGAAATACTCAGACCGGCCGATCAACAACCATGCCACGCTCCAAATTGCTGAAATCACCTTTCTTTCCCATTCTGACATTCAGTTTGGAGTTCAGGAGATGGTCTTGACCAGGACCACACCACTAAATGCATTGAAGCAACTGCCATGTGATTGGTTGATTAGATAATTGTATTAATGAGAAATTGAACAGGTGTTCCTAATAATCCTTTAGGTGAGTGTATCTTTCAGATATATCATAATCTCCAAATAATAAAGTTTACAATTATCTGCAATAGATTCATCTTTTTAAGTTGAAGCTAATTGTAATATTTTGTAGGAGGACTGATGGGGAAGCGACTGCAGTTAGCAGTTGATTATATCTAAATCCTAAACCAAGTGCGTCAAATATATCACCGGATTTTTTTTACAGTTTTCAGCGCTGATCCAGAATGAAAATCAGCGGAATATAGCAGACCATTTCCTGTCTGGGGTGGAAATACGTTAACATTCTGAATACTTTTTTTGTTTATTGTTTTTTTACTGCGTAAAACTGCAGAAAATCTGCCGAATCATGCATTTACAGAATCTGTGTGGCCCTATTAATAAGAATATACAGTAAATTTCCATTTTAATTTTAAAATTTTAACATCATTTAGAAAACGAATTAAATATTCTTTAGGAAAAAAAATATTTCCAAAAATGAGGTGAACAATATACCAGACGTTAATAATTTTAAAATACAGTATTTGCCAAATGCAGTCTGCTGGACTTTTTTTTAAAATTCCTCTTTAAAACTGAACACTTAACTACTGCAATACCACGTTATGTCTGCCAATAATATGTGATTAGAAAAACAAAGCCACTCTGACACTATTAATATAGAAGCCATCTGTCCCTCTTCCTTCTGCAGCAACTGGTGTCGGTGCGTCTGTCTGATGGCCGAACTGGAGACATGATGGTGTTAGGGAACGTCCACCACAAACTGGTCTTATCTCCTGACTTCCAGGCTTTACTGAGACAAGCTGCCACGCAGCAGGGACAAGGACCCTGATCATCCACTGCACAGAAACCCAACACAGCTGGGAGTCCCGGACCATTTGAAAGAAGTTCCGATTTGTTTGAATTGTGTGGAATTCCTGATCTGATGTTTTGTTACCACACCAACTGATCACTGTGGAGGAAATTACTGGTTTGTATATTCTCCATACCTCTCCTCAGAGGTTTTAAGGCAGCTATGTGGGTTACCCTCGGTAACCAGTTTTCTTAGATCATTTTTATGCTATGGTTTAGTTTTGTAAATTTTGAACTAGGGGTGGGAATCACCAGACGCCTCCCGATACGATATCATCATGATGCTTATGCCACGATACGATATTACTACGATTTTAAACATATTGCAATATTCTGCGATATATTGCAATTTATAACCTTTTTTCCATCTTCTAATTTTTCCCAATTTCAAATGATGTCCCCAAAAGGAAACTTTGTCAACATCTCTTTTATCTACAAAGATACATTTCTCTGTTTGTTCATATCACTTAAATGTTATTGCTGCAAAATGGGACAAAGTGACCAACACATATACAATAAAAGATCCATACTTACGCCTGTGTATCGATACAGTACTGCCACTGAAAATATTGCACAGACCCTATCATAAAAGTATTAAAAAAATTAAAAACTTGTGGATTTAAAAAAAAGAGAAATCTGAAATAAATAGAGAAACATCATCGGTGCTGCAGGATCAGTTTGGTGTGAGGCAATCCTCACACCAATCTTCTAAAATGTCCTTCGGGATGAATAAAGTATCTATTAATGCTATGCTGTATCAATTTATTTATTTTTAATTTTTTTTTCACCCCTATTTTGAACATCCTGTGATAGCAAAACCATCTGTCAAAATCTGAATGATTCTGGGTTTTTTCTTTTCTCGGACTTGAAGACGCCGCCAGAGGAGACATGTTTTTTTGGAAAGGATACAAATTGTGATGTGGTAACTACGGCACATGGCGTCAGACTCAAACTGCTGATCCTCAAGGACTCCGTTGTAGATGTTACCTGAGCACTGCCTATCCATTTACAGAGGGGTGACTTCTGACAGACATGGTTGTGAGCTTAGAGGCTGAAAGCTCTGCGGGGGCTCCACGCAGAGCTTTCGCCATAGCCCACGTCGTTTGAATAGCAGAAGCACCTGCGTCCATCTTTGCGCCCATGGGCGTGCTGGTCTTACAGGGTGGTGTGTTTAGTTGCATTGTTGCTGTATTGCTATATTGAGGCAGTGGAAAGGGATCGCGCCATTGACCAACAAAAACCTGGCCTGAAGTCAATAACGCAGCATTTCATTGTTATTTTAACAGTGCACCCACTGTGTTTGTTACACACGCAGGAGCAGCTAAGAAATAGTATTATGTCGTTTTGGTGGCATATATATGTTCTGCTCACATGCTTTTGTGTACGGTTTTGTGTTCTAGAGACAAAATGGTGCAAAGCAAATGTACGTTCTTAGACTGCTCAAAGGCACGGTTGGTAATGTTAGCTAAAAAGCTAGCAAGATTTGAAAGTAGCATCTCCTCAGCGCGCCGTCCTTGGGCTCCATCAAAACGACTTCATGTGTCATTCAACCATGGCAGCAGTGGCAACTTTTGCTGAGTTTTCTCCTCCATTCTCAGTAAAGGCCGCTTTATGGTTGTTTATGGCTGATCCCTCTGCGTCTTCGCCGGACCCTACGCCGTAGCCTGATGTGCACCTCTCGAAAAATGTAACTCATTTCCTGGTTCTCCTTCTCCATAACAACAGGAAATCAAGGAGAGGGTTAACTTTTCCTGCTACAGATTTGGTCAGAAAACACAGGGGGGGACACTTTTTTTTCCTCTCACTATGACTCAGTACTATGAGTCACTACTCGCTCTGCAGCTAATCGCCGTCACTCTCTCGCTTTCTCCCTCGCTCTATCACCCACTCTCCGCACACACCAGGGCGCAAGTGCTAAACATCTGGCCACTTACGTAGGCTACGGCGAAAGCTCGGCGTGGAGCCTCCGCACAACCATAAAACGACGCATTGAGCTCAGGCTCGTACAGGGGAAGGGTGGGATGGATGCGCATTCCATTGGTTCTTTCATTGCGGACCGTGAAGCTATGGGGGGTGTTTTACACAGGATTACAGCGGCTACAGATCTTTTAAAAAAGTGTATATTGGGAATAGTTAGTCCTACCAACCCCTGCCTTTAACCAGTAACTGCACTGATGTACAGCTGGAATTTGTAACTTTTAGTATTTAGCAAACTTAGACATAGGAGTATTTTCAGTATTAGTACTAGATGTTTGTTTTGTCCGTTTGTGAGCGTGCTTGTTTTTTTGCTACCTCAACATTTAATTTGTCGCTTCTCCTAATTTATATTTGAAAACTTGCCAGCCAAGCTTTCAAATCAATAAATCAATCAACATTTTCAGAGTGTTGAATGACCTCTTAATAAAAGTGATACAAGAGACTGCTCTATTTTCATTTTGCTAGACTGAAGTGCAGCTTTTGGCACAGTAGCTCAAGTCATCCTGGTATATAAAATTTACTTTTAATGCTTTTCATAGCTCCAGATCATATTTCCATGCTCTGCAAAGACTCAGGTCCTATTGGCTGTTCTTGTGTCTAGATAATAGACTAGAGGGGACTCAGTCTTTGCTGTCTGGAAAGACCTGATTTGAGGAGCTCAGACTCACCTTGTCATCATCTTCCTTTCAATTAAGGATACCAATAACTTGTTATGTCTTTTATTCTGATATCTCATTATGTTACACGCATTGTAGATTTTTATCTGTCTGTTTTATCTGTTTTTTTCCTTCTTTTTTTTAATTCTGAATCTTTATCATTGTTTATCTGTAAAGCAGCTTTTTATTTATTTTTTTACAAATAAACATTGTTATTATACAGTAAGTGGGATAAGTGTTGCCATCATAAACCTTTACCTAGGGTGATGTTAAGAAACACTGCTGAAATTGACGATGCACATTTGCCCTATGGTTACATTGCAGCATTCTCACTCAATGCAGGACCAGTTTCAAAGATTTGTGTTCACTTTAATCACTTAGACACAAATGCATGGAAAAATAGGGTCCAGTTTGAAAAAGAAAAAAACTAAAAATGACCCTTTAACGCTAGAGTATCAGTCAGTGTTTGGCCCTGCAGCAGACAGAGAAGGAGATAAATAACATTTCTGCATCTGTAAGCTTTTCAGCACTAACAAGCATATATCCTGAGAGTTCATCATTTAGGAACAGATATTATTAATGAAATATTCCAAATGTACAGAATAAAAATTAAGGGTCCCTGTTCATGTTGGTGTGGAGAGAAACATTAACAAAGATTTCTGTGGGGGAAGCTCCACAGGTTGACTTCATGTGTTTAGACATGTCACGTGAAAACTAGCAGGATCACATATCCTAAAATTAAATTGGCAAATTGGTGCTGACTTTCCAACAAAGTCCAGACAGTTTAAAGTCTGTTTGTAGTCAGCTGATAAAACTATTGATGCCTTGATTCAATTCAGGTTCAGGTTTGATCTTTCTGTTTGTTAAACAGCAAGTATGTATCTGTTAGAATATGCAAAATGGATGGTTTGGGTGATACTGAGGTAACTTTAAACTGATTTATTTAGAAATACAGAATGTGGGAAAGCGCTGCAATACTCCATTTATCCACAGAGTGGCACTGCAACAGAAATCAAAGCACAAAATATCCATTTACAGTTTATCTCAGTCCTTTTTTGTACTTTTCTCGAATCATTGTTAACATTTTCAAACCAGTAAATCAATTACTCAAAACAATTATTACAAACAGCACCGCACAATTGGATGACCTGCAAAAGCCTGTAACTTCCTCGAAATCTCTAGTCCATTCCTCAAAAGTAAATCTTTATTTCAAAGGACATGTCAGTGCCATAAGAATGTTGGATGCTTAGTTTTGTCAAAAAGCTTAGTTGTGTTGTCAATATAAAATTGTACTCTAGGTATTTTCTGATGTACTGTACTGTACACTATGGCTACATATTTGGTGACATTAATTGAAAATGCACAAGACCTTTTCAGTACAGAATTTAAAGGGACGGTTTGGAGTAATTCCACCCTAGGGTCCTTTGCACCATGACCTCAAGCCAAACACTCCCCCCCCCCCCCAGAAGCATTTTTCCCTTGGTCTAACATTGGGCGAGTTATGGCTTAGTGCAGTTGCTAATGGAACCAAATGTGTAAATGTGTATCTCGTATATTACCCCACTAATAATGCCCAGAATGGTACCAAACTTCTACAGTAGCACAAACATCTATCACGACATCTATTGACAAAAGAGCCTACCGGTAAAGTAGTGATAAATGTGCAAGAAGCGAGAGAGAGTTTGGTACCTTTCCGGTCATTATTAGTGGGGTAATATACAAGATACGCAGTTGGTTCCAATAGCGCTTGCACTAAGCCATCCCGCTTATAGCACTAACTCGCCCAATGTTAGACCAAGGGAAAAAGCTTAAGCTGAAGAGAAATTACTCTGAACTATCCCTTTAAACATTTCAACAGTACAAAGTCACACATTCCTTTAGCTTTGCAAGAGATTGGACAGGATTCACATTTATGCTTTTATTTTTGGGGGTTTTCAACACATTACAGTGTCACTGCAATTAAAGAGTCAACATAGAAAACATTACCACAGGAAATATTTCTTTCTGTACAAGCACAATGGCTCCTGACGTTCCAGTCTATCGGGCTCCTACCCTACACCATGCATCCTAAGTCCTCATTTTGTCGACTCTTGACCCTGGGTGTTCTTCCATTGTCAGACATTGTAACACTGTGTTGTGCTCTGTTTTGATATGCTTGCCAATTCAAGGTTTAGTTACACTTTACTTGAAGGAATCTACATAAGAGTGACATGACACTGTCATGAACGTGTCATACACGTTTATGACATAATGCTTCTTTTAGTGAATGTCATTCGGTTTTGTCATGAAGTTGTGGTTAGGGTTCATGTGTCATGACTGTGTCATGTCACTCTTCTGTAGATACCTTCAAGTAAAGTGTTACTGAAGGATCATTAGGTGCACCTCCAAGCTATTTTACAGAGAGGGTGGATCATTGGTTGATCTAATGTTTCCACAATCCCCTTCATTAGTGGAAGTCAAGAGTCACCTGAGAGCAAGTAATCAATTCTGGACAAATTCACAACAACAATGAACAATTGGAATGTACTGGGTGAAAAACTTGTTTGACCGATTATGACAACCAATTCTGCATTATTATTACATATTCATTGAAGTTGTGCCAATATGTTTTGGGGGCTAAGACAATTCATCAGACATCCAGTATATTATATTGCGATCAACATGACATAAGCAATTGATCATGTAAAAAAAACAGCAGACAGTTGTATGTGATCAATGTACAAAAGCAATTACAAAACAATGATAAATTGCTTTTATCTGGTGCACAAGTGACCAGATCATGTGAAGGTTGATCAAGCTAGTTTTTAAAGTGGCAATTGAGATCTGAGAAATGTACCAAAGCAAAAAAAGTGTAAATGTACAGTTATTGTAATAAACTGAAGTAATGTGTAGTGTGAAGGAGGCTCAGTGCCTGCAGAGACTGTGTTAGTAGGCTCAGAGGAACGCAGAGCTGATGTTGGACTTGACTCTTCTTGCATCCTAGGTTCTTAAATTGCATTTTCATCTTCTTTTTTTTGAGGGATGAAACTTGCTTTTGTTAGGTGAATTCATCAGCTGTGTGGGCGAAGTTAGCAACGGCTTTTAGCTGGACGGCTTAGAGGAAGGTGTCTCTTGTGTATCCTCGCTTGTAGCTCCTCTGAGATCCCTCCTCGGGGCTCGCTCCTCGGCGCAGGAAGAGCTTTGAGGCGGCCTTCAAGATGGAGGGACAGAACAACTTCCGGTTCAAGCGAAGAGCGAGGAGCTATCAAATAAGAGAAGTGAGATCCAGCCATCTGGCCATATTTAATAGTTTCTTTGAAAGTAACATTAAATGCACTTATAAATGGGTAATGGGTAATTTTGATGAGCACTATTATTAGAACTAAATTTGAATCTTGTTGGACACTTCTAATCATCTTCTACAAGTTACATATGGTGTAATCTGTCTGGTGGCGCCTGCTATAACAGACCATACAACTGTAAATTCTCTTAAAACTCCACAGATGGTTCATAATGGATTAAAGAATAAAAGACTAACTTTTTTTTACATTTCCCTTACAGGATGCTGATGAAGACACGTTGGCAGTAGGGAATTTGTACTAATAGGGCATAAAGAAGACTTCATAAAGAAAGGCATATTGTTTTACACATAGGGAAGTTAAGAATTATAACACATTGGGTTCAATTGTCTGTTCGAACCAGCAGGCCTCCCAAGAGTTTCTGGTTGGACTCCAGAGAAAGACCATGAGGGGAAGCAGACAAACAGGTCCAGGTGGCCATTTTTACTTTTTAAGGGATTTTTCCCTGGTTCTCTTTAGGAAGTCATCCAGAGATGAGTTAAGGTAAGGTAATGTTTCCCCAAGAAGTTCTTCAGTGCCTTTGAGTTGTTGTTAGTGTAACAGTTGAACATGTAGACTGACGCTAGAAACTCCTCAACACTCCGATGAACAAAGCAGTAGACTGTTTTCTGAAAGGTCACACTCTCTCTTTTGAAGAGCTTTGTACAAACTCCTGAGTACACAGAGGCCTCTGTGACATCAAGACCACAGCGCTCCAGGTCTTGGTAGAACATGATGTTGGTCCTTTCTCCTACTGTTCAAATGAAAGAAGTAACGCCATTATTTATAACGCTGTTATTCCCATCACTGGTAATAAAGTACAGCTACGCTAAATGATGATTTTTGCGTCATCGGAAGCTTTTTTTTCCCACATACAAAATACAGAGAAATCTAGTCTCAGGGGGACATGAGGGAGGGAAGCACAGTCATTAAAAAATACTACCGGGTTTCTACTGATAGAAAACTTCATAATAATTGGTAAAGTATCTCTTTAATGAAAAAGCGCCGTCTATGTCGAAGGACCTAACTTTTCTGTGTGTAACATGAACATTTTCTGAACCTAAAAAAAAGACCAGTGGGACCTGTGCAGGGGAGAGACGAGAGGGGGAGACATGCAGCAAAGGGCCGCGGGTCGGACTCAAACCCGGGCCACTGTGTTAAGGACCAGGAGAGCTACCAGGGCGCTCCATAACTTTAGTCTTGCCATGAGAACCATCATATGTTCATTTCCACAGCCCTTTCACAGCTCTTAACCCTTGTGTTGTCTTCCCGTCAAAATTGAAAATCTACTTTTTTTTCCTTTTCTTTTTCTCTTTTTCAACACTTTTTCACGCTTTATTTCAATGTTTGTCACTTTTTTTGACATTTTCAACACTACATAACACTAACTTATTAACTTTAGTTTCACAGTTATTTTTGGAATTTATGGTCAATGAACCTCATTTATAGGAAATTATACCTAATGTTTGAGTTAGAAAAGCAGAAATTAGGAATTTAGACTAAAAATAAAGGAATGGATGTTGATGGATAATCACAGTCTGGAATATGTCAACTTTTACTCAATACTATTTCAAAACCACTTAAGTTTGTTTTTCAAATGCTATAAGATTGAATAAGACGCCCCAAAATTAATGAAAGTAGAGATTTGTACTTGCCGAAGGGCGTTGTGTGGAATCAATCATGTTATTTTGGGGAATTAAAAAAAACATTGATATAGGAAAACGGGTCAATCTCCGTTTCGGAGTGTTTCAGACAGGGTGAATATAAATATATATATATATATTATATATAATCAGACACAATATTTAACATTTTAGCATGTCAACATGTTCTAGTAGAAACTCAATACTATTATAAAGCTGAAAATGAGCATGTTTGACCTTTAAGGCTTCCATAGTACAGAGAATGGGCCCTGTGTTTGTACTGTGTTCTTCTTAACATGTTTTAGGCACCATAAAAGGTCATTTTGTAGAAAGGTGTATGCACATTTTTATTCAGTAAACACACAATACAAAAAAAACATGCAATCGGTAAAGCGGTCTCAAAATGGTAGCACTAAATACAATTCTATAAGCAAAATAAACTGTCTATACTGAAATGTAAGTTAATAGGTGTTTTCCTTACAAACATTAATCTGGATTTTAGAATTATTAACAGACATTGGCTGAATTTCCACAAAAAAAAAAGTTTTTGTTTTGTGACACAACTGAGCTGCTTATGATGAATGAACAAACTAGTATTTAGCAGTTGGCATCTGAAGGTGGAAAGATCCTTTATGCCACCAAAACATAATCATTTAGATGACGATGCTGTGGGAGAAAAAGCTTATTTTATCATCAACAGCTATTTTTTTTACAGCAGTTAACAGAACAAAAGCATCTCTTATAAAGACCAACTGGAAAAATGCATAATTTGGAACTTTTGGCATTTAGAAAACCAAAATGTCAGTCAATAATGTTACTTTTGCCATAAATGACAAATAGCAGTATTTCACAGTTTGAGGTTGCGACTATACAAAGTTTTGCTAAGTCAACAACGGCAATGAATCAACAAATTCAGTCAGGTTGCATTCATGGGAACCAGGATACGATCTGGTTTTTAGAGGAAGTGGTCCCAACAAGCTGCACAAGGGGCAGCACACTTCCACAGGTGACATACACTTTGTTAAGGATAAGACGGCTGTCATTCTGAATTTTGGGGACAACAGTAACTGTTATTTTCCCCTAAAACATATTGTGGTCACACTCAGGGCAATGAAACCTTTTAACCTCAGTATCTGTGCCTCCTATAATCACTTTACCACAAATCAAATGTCTAAGCCTCTGAAAACATTACATTTCATCAACTAACTCACTTTCTTAGCTTGGAACAATCCCCCTTTACATCATTTAGATGGATTCAACCAACCAATCAAAGCCAGGGTGTGTGTTTGTAGAGAGCGACAATAAGATCACACTGTTCCTTGTAAAATGTATTACTTGGTGTAGTTTTCACAGAACAAAGGTGATAATAAGGTTAATGTGAAATTATCTTGATCTGTCTGAATGCTGTAAAAAGATTTGCCCTGTTGAACCTAAGAGGAAAGACAACCGTGACTTTTAAGTTTGAGGGGAAAAAACAAGCAGAGCACAGCCCTGGGTCATCAGAACTTGTGTTTTCAGTTATCATGAACCCTCTTTTTTTCCCTCTACTCTAAATGTGAAGATAACCACATCTTATGTCTTCTTGGTAGTCCTGACCGTTTTGGCAGAGCTACTTTTTGTTGTCTTCCCAGTTGTTTTTGACTTCCCTGTGGCAGTGGCCTTCTTCACTGCTTTAGCTTTAACCTTCGCTCCTTTCTTGGCCGCTACAGTTTTAGCAGCAGGTTTTTTCTTGGTAGACAGGGTCTGCTCTCGGATCAGGTCTTCTCGGCCAATCTCCATCATGTGGTCTTCCCACGACTTCATCTCGTTTTTGTAGCGAATTTTGTCGTCCTCAGCCAGCTGCGTATAGACCTGAGATGTAGAATTAACAGATGATCTGAATACTGCACACAACACTGAATTTGTTGTTTCCCATGTGCAGCGGCATGAAAGCTTAATACTTAGAAAAATAGAGAATATGCAATGATTGTTTGGCCAACCTGCTTCTGATGACTGAACAGTTTCCTCCAGTCCTCCATCAGCGACTTCATCTTTGCCTAAATGAACAGCATTGGCAGACACATTATATCAATGACTATGACAAGCCATGGGAATTTTGCAATACAAGCATATAATCACACGTATCCATTAAAAACGTGAAGCTCATGCCTTAACCTGCATTCTGTCTAACTTCCAGCAGGGGGCGACTCCACTGGTTGCAAAAAGAAGCCTGTTTCTATGGTCAATGGAAAAGTGACCGTACTTCTCAGTTTGTTTTCATACATTAGGAAACATCTTCAATCGCTAGTTTCATGTCTTTTTCAAGCTTGATGTACATTTTGTAAACTATGGTCCCATTTGTTTAAGCCGCACCAATCACATCGGTGTATCTGATGTAGGCGGGCCAGAGGCGAGCCGCACCAATCACATCGGTGTATCTGATGTAGGCGGGCTAGAGGTGAGCTGCACCAATCACATTGGTGTATCTGATGTAGGCGGGCCAGAGGTGTGCCGCACCACTAGGCTCATTCGAGATGAGCCAGGTCTGCGCAGAATCGATCACCGGCAATCGGCGCCCGTTGCATGCCGGTTAGATTTGTGTCCGACTTGATCCCGACTTGCTCTGACGTCACGCACACGTGGGAAACGGAAATCTCACGATAGCAAGGCGGCCGCAGTTCGGAGACGCAGGCAGCGCAGTTGCTTTTCACCGACTGCAAGAGCCAGGCGGACCCAGAGCATGCTGGGAAACGCCGGCTTCTCAGCTGATTTAACAAATGTTTTATATAAACTTTTTGTTTTTTAATCAGGATTTTAATTGCTATTTGTCTGATTTAAAGACTTATTCTGTACAGAACACACCTTATGTGGCTGATAGTGACGTTAAGAAGTCAGAGAGACTAAGTCCGTTCAGATCACTGATCATCTACAGTCTGTTAATACAAATCAGCAACAGATTGCATGTAGAACATTCTGAGAGCTACCCTGTCATGATTAAAACAACTAGAGAGTGTGTACCAGCTGATATGAGGGTCTGATAACATTTTATTAAATCGGAATCGCACCACAGTGTTTTTGTCACTTCCTGTTCAGTCTGAAGGTGGCTGGAATTGGATGAAAACTGTCCAACTTTACCGCAGCTTTTTGTCCCCGCCCCCTGCTGCTGCCGCCTGCTCTCGTCTACTTTACAGGCGAGGCGCAGTTCATCTCGAACGAGCCTACTCACATCGGTGTATCTGATGTAGGCGGGCCAGAGGCGAGCATTACAGATGACAACAGTTTAATCTACCAGTTAGCTCCGCTGGTAGCTAAGAGTTTGGGGCTCTGGATACGTCACCCCGTGTATTGTTGTGATTGGTCGTAGTGTTATCCAATTGCACACAGTGACATTTTCAAAAGCACGCTTGGTGCAGCCCCTCGAGATGGGCGACTTCATTACTCAAAGCCAGACCCTTAATCTTTTGGATTAGGGTCTGGATTTCCAGGCTACGCTAAAGGGGGAGTGACAGTCAAAAAGATGGATGAAAGAATACATTCTATGATGTTATACTTCTGGAAGCAACATAGGATGTTTCTCTATACAGCAGTCTGCTTTAAGACCCTAAGGCAGTTTTTTTTTCCTAAAAAAACAACAAAAAACTGCCTTTATTGAAACATTATGGAGAATATTCATTTTAATTTTACTGTATTTTTATTATTTTAGTTAATTTCAGTAAAAAGTGTTTTCCTCCCACTAACAAAAAGGTCACTTGAATTTACATAAAATTCTACAACAAATTATCAGATAATTACAGTACAAACTGTTCTGTTCATACAAGTTTTTTTTGTAGTGTCATTTTGATGTTGTGTCTCAGATTTAAAAGTTTTTTGTTCTATGACACATGTGCAACTCATTTTGGACCGACAAGTCACTGGCAGACCAGTCCATGCTTTATATTACTATTACTACCAGTAATGGCAATAGAACGATTATTGGCCCGTTTTTTTTTGGCATTTTGCAGATTATCTGCATGGGCCTTATATTTGCCTGACAACAGATAACGTTAACTAATTAAAAAGTGTGCTACTTTGGTTTGGCTACAGCTCCGTGTCTGTCCCTCTGCTTTGGTTTCACTCCCGACTTAACGTTCCGTCCACAACACTATCTGACTGGGTATTATCTTGAAAGTTTCCAATTTCTTAAATAATTGCTTAAAGCATTTTAACAAAGTTTTGTGTTGGAGTTTGTAACATTTCAACATTTTAAGTTCGACTTAGAGATGATCATGTTCACTATAAATGCAAATCGGTTCCCAATAGGGCTGCAAAATATAGTTTTTTTTAATTGTCATTGAGATATCAACTGGCGCAATATAGATATCACAAAAGGTTGCGACATATTGCACTAGATACCACGAGATGTTTTGTGTTAGTGTTGAGTTGGAAAACTGCACTTAAAAGTGTAACTGTTATTCTTTTTAGTGGTGCGGTTATTGTCAATTTAATATTAAATTTGGTTTAAATTTGACAAGTGATTTGTTCTATTGTAGAAGAATACTGAAAGCAGCTTAAATGCAGAACTGAGCCCATTTTAATATCTGTTAATTCATCTCAAGTGATATCGTTGTTGCGATATTTAACAGCGTTATCACGTATCACATCTTTTTCTCGCATTGTGCGTAATTGACCTAATGTCTGTCAATAAATCTGAACTCACCCGTTCAATGTCAAGTCACGGTGCTGTGGTTACTGACCTGTGTGGTGGTTCCTCTGGCCTCCTCAAAGTGCTCCGACATGAATATGTTGAATGGTGAGCGAGGACGCTTGGGCTTCCCCAGGTTGGTCAACTCCTGGATCACACACGAACGCAAAGAGGAGGCACATGTGTTGTTCACCAAAATGACGACACCAGTTGATGTAATAAGATTGCTGATTGGGGCTATTCCAGTTCATGTGTCACTCCCATGGTAAGCCCTACATTCAAACCTCTGGGTGAGTGCACCGTGCAGTGTAATGTAATGTAACTGTGTGGGAGCTGGTGTACCACAGGACAAAATACTGTCAGCAAAGTGAAACTTTTAATTTTAGATAAGTTTGAATATCAAGTCTTAAGATGTGTTTCAAAGAGCACAAAATGATCATCTATCTCTATCTACTATCTCTTTTACCCTCTTTTTGCGGATGGCCTTCCTCTTGGCCATCCTCTGCCTCTTCTCCAGGGCTTGTTGCTGGACCTGTGCTGGGGTTAGCTGGGCCTGGTAGCGCTGGAGGTCCACCTTAAACTGCTCCCTGGCCCGTAGAGAGGCTTCCTGAAACGGCTACAAGGATAAAGAGAACAAAAAAAGAAGATAAATATGTATGTTCACAGAGATAATTTGCCACTTGTGACCACTGCTTTATTCTACAATTTAAAAACTCAAGGCACTATTAAAAACTTGAAAAGGCATGCAGTTTATACTGTATAACAAGTCAAGGACTGAAATACCTGTTTCTGTTCAGGGCTCAAAGTTCTCCACTGCTGGGCGATTCTCCTGATGACATCCACTGATTTGATTTCTGTAAGCAACAATTATATGATCATTGATGACAGAGATTTAGCATTTGAGTCCTTTACTTACCTACTTACACCGCTTATTGTACCACAAGTTGTTACTGCCAAGCCATTGCATCAAGTTTATGAAATCAATAACTTGGTATGCCTTCGGTAGAAGTATCAAGTTTTTCAGATTTACCTGGGTTGTGTCTGGTCATGACTGGCTGCTGCTGCAGAACATATCTCATGTATCCGTTTAGGGGTCTCTTTGGGGGCCCGCTGGCCTGAGAGGACAGCCATTTTACTGAGTTGATGTATGCAGGTGGGGGGACACTGGTACACCTACAGCATGCACGTACACACACACAGAAATATATTATAAGATAATACACTGATTTATGGTGGTACATACTCAATCGTAATATACATATAATCTCAAAAAGTACTTGCAGTTGCAGCCCAAAACATGTTTTTTTTTTTACAACTAATTAATTCAGCATATATAACCCACAGAACAAAGCAGAACATCTTTCAATAATGGTGCATGGATATATCGGTTTTATTCAAGTAAAGTAGTGCTTACTGGACCGACTGTATGTTATGGCCTCAAGAAGCCAGACTGCATTAAACTGCTGTATGTTAGAGAATAAATTATTCTTTCACTTTATATATATATATCCCCTATGGGTACATTAAATTGAAACTAATGCGCGTGTCGTAAGGTTAGGGCTATATATATATATATATATATATATGCTAATGTTAACTCACTATAAGCTACTCACTGTTTTAAATTAACGCAAAAACAATCACAGCACGTTTAGCTATAATGCTAACCTAGTTGACTGAGGGTCATGGAGTAATTAACTCTTATTTACCACATCCTAATACTAACTAATGCTTCCCGTTCCAGACCACAATTTCCCTTTAAGTCATTTTAATGATAAAAACGTAACGTTACAGTAACGTTAACGTTATACGGACTGCCAAGAGAGCAAGCTAAAACTAGCTTGCTAACTGTGCTCTACCACAAGACCCTAACTTCAGCTAACGTTAGCTAATACTGTAAAGTAACTTTAGGTTAGCTACCTTGCCACAGTGCTTGTGCAGGAGAGAACACTGAAGGACTTAGCCAACCAGCTAGCACTTGCTGTCATTAAGCTGAACGGAGCCATATCGGAGTAAATAAACGTAAAAGGACGTTAAACTGAGAAATGGAAGACACACGTATTGTCCCACAAAACCAGCGTGTTGTTATATTCACGCATTAGATTTTTCTTATTGAAGCCGAGCCTCTTCTCCTCCACCTTGTTGACATGCATGGGCTGCGAAAGGCGCCTTAAGTCTCCCCCGGTGGATTGTGGGAAAAGGTCAAAGACAGAAGCAGCCTGGTCCCACTTCCGTTTCCCCATAAGTCATGTTCGTTTTTTTCGAACCGGAAATAACCTGCAGAAGTTTGAACTACAATTTCTAGGTTAAAATTATTTTTAGGCTTTTTATGGACTACATTGAGATTCTCCTTGTGCACAACAGAGTAAGACATGCTTACAGTAGAGCGGACGCATTGTTTCCAATAAAATCCGTAGCCGACAGGGGGCGCCTTTGTCATGTGGATGTGTGACCTGTTTGCTACATTGACAGAAACTTCTATTGGATTCATAGACTGCATATATATATATTGATATTATTATTCATATTCATATTAACAGTCTATGGTTGGATTTTGCTTTAGACTATTAGGTGTTACAAACTTATGCAGTTGCAAAACATCTTATCTTTCTTATACAGTGAGGAAGGGTATCTTCTCATATGTTCATAATATAGCCTATCACTTAATCTAGGAATATACTAATATTTTTTTGAACCAGGTATGAGATCACTTTAAGGACTGGATGAACCCACAGGAACCTGGCCAAAAATGAAGGAGCCACCTTAAGTTGAGGCCTATATTTCTGTTTAGCCTTTATTGTGCGTCCATTATTAATGCAATTAATAAAATTAACACAAACAATCGCCACACAGGACCATGAGGTCCCATGGTCAGTGGCCCTTAGGCAGTTGTCCTCTATGCGTGGTCTGTAACCCAGCCCTGTTCATGTGAAAAAACTATGAAATTATTAACAAAAAACACTCATAACAAAGTAACATAATAATTCTATGAGCAGTAAGAGCTTGTCTATGTATGTCAAAAGTAGGAATAAAACTTGAATTAGGCAAACAGATCCATTGTAAAACAAATGTAAAAATAAATCATTCATCAACTCAGTTAAGTCTACCTCACAATGTTAAACCCTTACGACTAAGAAAATGGGGAAATTGAATGTCACACAAATCACTTGCGGACATCAATTAATGAATAGGCTCTTTATTGATCTTTATTGCAAATACACAATCTCTGTACTCACTGTGTTGACACCCACTTTCAACTGTATGTGGGTAATAAATTGTTTTACTGGAATTGTCCCGCCACATTGTGTGTTGATAATGCCGTCCGCTCTGGCTTCCCAATCATGTATTTAATTTAATTCCAGTAAACCACACTATCAATTGACATGATAAGGGCCTTCAGGGGGGCTGATTAATTACCTGATCTTGAGATGATGTCAAAATAAAGTTGTAAGACTGCCAATATTACATATTACTTAATTAATTTTGATTTAATTAAATAACCACATATCAAATGTGGGGCCAGGTATTATTTTGAAATAAAGAAACTGGAGGCTCTCTCTCATTTACCATTAAATTAAATGCTGGCTAATGGTAAAGATACTTTTATTGTCATATACATGTACAGTACATGTAGCGAAACTCATTCTCAGCATTTAACCAATATCTCAAGGGAGCAGTGGGCAGCCAATCACAGCACCCGGGGTCCAACTCCAGATCTGAGCCAGTGTCTTGATCAAGTGCACTGACTGGAAAAACTAGTACATGTTTTTTTTTTATGGTGGGGGAAACTGGAGAAAAACATGAGGAGAACATAGAAACTCTGCACACAAAGGCCCGAAACGATCTGGACTCAAACCCAGAACCTTCTTGTTGTGAGGCCACAGTGCTAACCGTTGGGCCATGGTGCTGTTTTTTTTTATATATATATAAAAAGGTAAAAAGTACCATAGACTAGGTAGTAATTACAACTGACCTACCCATATTAATACAAAATAATGTGACCACTAAATTAGACCATGTCAACACAAAAGATTGCAAAATGCAAACTGCCTGCCACAGGTCAACATTTTTCAATCAAAACTCTGATAAAAACCATAAAGTCATGATAAAAACTGTACCATTCTTTAATTCAGTACAAAAGGTGCCACACAGGCCTCAAAGCAGTGAGACTGCTTACACAGGGAAAAAAATTGGATTTTTAACATTTCTAGAACATAGATCGATATACAGACAGACTGGAGGTCAAACAGAAGAACACATTAAACCTTAGGTACAGGTTTCATGGTTAGAAATCTGATTTCTTTGTGCCTGTGTAAATCCAACCAAAAACCCAACATCATTGCTAATCTCAGGGGAAAAAAAAAAGAGTACACACTTTTAATGACAGATTTACATTGTGATAACTCTAAATGAAAAAAAAATGAATACTATACAATTAATAACAATTATTATATAAAGGAAGACAGTACTACGTGACTTGACTTGTAATTTCTCCCACTTACAGGGAAATTGCCACAGTACATTGTTTCATTCCACTTGGTCTGCTACAAGATGCAAAAGTATATATATATATATATATATATATATATATATATATATATATATATATAAACTCCATCACCCACTGAAAATGTGTCAGAATAAGGGGCTTACATATTTGGCATTCACGCTTCCACATTTCCATGGTTCACTGTGTTTCCTTGCTGGTTGCTGATGAGCGCAGCAGGGACTGAACCTGGGTATGTCCAGTTATGGAGCAGCTTGTCTAACATGTATGCTATTCCTTTAAAAAAAAAAAAAAATAAAGGCTTACTGCTGAATGGCATACGTTGGGATTTATGACCTACAATCCACTAGTTTGACTTCATAAATGAAGAATGTTTTGAAGCAATTTGTAATAAACTCATAAATAAAATTTAATTGATACAAAAACAAAATATCACGGTATCTATGAAAGGACAATAGGCAATATTTCCTTCTGCTCAAAGTAAAACCTTCTGCTTCCATATAAAAACAAAGAATGTATGGCATGGTCTCAGATTAATAATCATGTTAATAACAGTTGTTTGAATGAAAATTACCTAAGATTACTTAATGATTCCATGCTATAATTTACAGTGAGTTGTGACATTAAAAAAAAGGAAAAGTTGTCAGCATGTTTTTCTTGATCTTTCCATTTCTTCACATGGCATACTTTTGGGTCCAATCTTTTGCTAATTTGTTGTATCTGAGGAGCGAAAAGAAGAGAGTGAAGTAAGTTGGTGATAGCAAGTACGCACATGTCCTGACCTGATGTTGATATTGATATTACTGGAGAATAAAGCACCACCCGAGCCTGCGTGTATACTCACTTGTCTTTGTCGTTCTTGTACATGTGTGCTATGTCTGGAACTAAGGGGTCGTCTGGGTTCGGATCACAAAGCAATGAACATATGGACAATAAAACTGGAATGAAAAGGAATTTGAAAAAATATCACATTAGTTAACATGTAGATAAAGAATGTTTAAAATGAGCCACACCCACACACCCACACACACACCCACACACCCACACACACACACACACCCACAGTATATATCCCTACTTGCAGTCACCAGGAGCGATGACTTCTGTGTCAGCATTGACTCACAATGGGAAGTGGGAGGGGAAGGTATGCATTTATTTGTTATTTCCACAAGAGAGAAGCATTGTGACATCTGTGCAGTGACGAGTCTATGAAAAGCATCATGTCGATCAAGGAAAAGAGTAGTTCTCAAATTGACATCGAGTACAGCATTTTCTCCTCAGGCAGAGTGAAAAACAGAAATGAAAGCCTTGATTTCCTATTGAAACCGTGCTCCCCAAGGTCCCGCAGAATATGGACAGCTACAGTAGCTTGGAAAATAGTGTCATGGACACTGAATTTTAATTTACTGTTCATCAGGCCCCAGATATTGACCTTCTGTGTTCACTTTACAGTTTGAAAGCTTTTCCAGGTTAAACCAATATGAGCTTTAACGTTTAAATCAACTGTTTCACAATGCCGTTTCCTAAGGTGCCGTCTATGAATTTCTTTCTTAGCAGTGGTTACCTAGCAATTAGACCCACTGCCTGCAACACCATTGTACATAATGCAACAGCATAATATTTGGCACAATGTTTAGTATGTGAATCGACCAAGACATAATACAGTCAAGTGATACAGCTCAAGTTGCTTCAGTTTAGGCTTGTGAAATTAAGGTTTAAATGTTATCCTAACCAAACCTTGGCCAAGAAAAAGCAAAGGCTGAGTTTACTTCATCAGTTTGTTATGTTAGCTTTGAAGTTCCATCCCGTGTTGAATGTGTTTAGAATATGAACTCACCTGCTCATGTGAAGTGTACAGCCAGAAGGAATACTTGTATAATGTGTTGTTATGACAAAGTAGTGGTCATAGGGAGTGAAAATGTGATCTGAGATGGTTCTAGAATTGATCATTAGCTATGTGTGTTATCTGTCATGCTGAATACAGCTATATATATATAGCTAAGAATAAAGCTAATTATATTTTATTTACATTATATAAAATGCTATTGTCGGCCGGCAACGTAGCTTTGCACCCTTACATAATTTTCCTTAAAAACCTTAAAATGGCATTTCATTCCATGGCATGAAAATGTCACTTTATGAGGTTATTATTACATTATTATGAGTTCCCCCAGCCTGCCTATGGGCCCCCATTCATTAGAAATGGTGATAGGTGTAAACTGAGTCCTGGGCATCCTGCTCTGCTTTTGAGAAAATGAAAGCTCAGATGGGCCGATCTGGACTCTTGCTCCTTATGAGGTCATAAGGGGCAAGGTTACCTCCCCTTTCTCTGCTTTGCCCGCCCAGAGAATTTGGCCCACCCATGAGAGAGAGACATCATGGCTTTCAAACAAGCAAAGTGGCAGTTGGTCAAGGCTACCCCCCCCCCCCTCAAAAGCTACAGACTCAGAAATGGCACATACTACGGAAAGCTCATTGTGGGACTGGCTCTAGTGGCTGTAATTCTGCACCAAGGCTGAATTTTGGGAAAGAGACTTCAGATACAGTATTAGGGGACCACTAAGGTCTAAATTAAAGCATCCAAAAAGAACCATGTCATGGGACCTTTAATTTACGGTTACTGAAAAAAGTATAATGAAATCTGACTTTTTTTGTAGCATTATTAAATTTTAGTATTATAAGTACACGTCAAGTGTAGTAAAGTGTAGGCTGTAAATACCTTTAGACACTGTTAGTGCTGGAGACCACTGTGACCGTAGAATGTCTAAACAGATACTCCCATTGCTGTTTATATTCGGGTGATAAATCTTGGTTGTGAATGCTACCTGTAAAAAAACAAAAAAGAAAAAAAGAACAGTCACACAGGGTTGTGTGAGCAGAGAAGATGCACTTACACAGTTACTGTACTAGTGTTTGCCCTGGTACAAAAAGTTCAGTATAAAATGTGGCTCTAGTGCTGCTTACAGTACTGTCCAATCCAATTTCAAAAAGTAAAAAGTATACTGCCTATGTTTTTCTCATTTTCTGGTAGTAATCTATCGAGGTAGTTGGGTGCAGAATTGTAAATGCAAACTGAAAGTAAAACTCTGCACTGTGTCGGAGAATAGTGTGCATACTCTAAACCTGCTAAGAATCAGGATGTAGTAGTTTTAAGAACCCCAGCCCCCTTGTTTAAGTTGCAAATGGCAGGGATTCAGAGGCTCAGGAACTATGTAGTATGATATTTCAAACAAAAAAAACAAGCTCAAAATTTGTTAAATATGAACAAATATTTATTTATTTTCTGATTGCACAACGATCACAATAAATTCCACAGTATGCAAGCAAGCAAACCAGCTCATACCTTCGGTGGCTTAAATGGGTAGTCGGTAGGGAAGTGGATTGTGAGAAAGAAAACTCCTCCTTGGTAAGGACTGTCACCCTGATATAAAGACATGTGAGACATTGCTGTCAGTAAAACATTTTACACACAGCATTCAGCTGGAACCAAATGACTGACAATAAGCACATGACACCTTCAGAAGCTAAAGCTCTCTTTGAGTTATTTGGATGTTTCTAGGCAACACTGGTGATTTTGGTTAACTGCTGTCACAAAGCTGGTTACCAACTCTGTCGTTACCAACAAGCTGTATGAGTGTGTCCACATTGAAAAAGTGAAGTTTGGAATTACAAGCCAATCACACACAATGCTGACAAAATCAAGAGCAGTAACTTGAAATTTGATTTAAGCGTTACTCTCTATTGGAAATTAAGGTTTTACAGCAGCAGAAAGTAATAAACAGCAAGGTGAACTATTTAGACTATAAACACACAACTAGAATAGAATAGCACTCCCGTATTGACATCTGGCATTTGGTCAAAATTGAGCCAAAGTAATACAAGGAGTTGCAAAACTACTGAAAGGAAGTTCAAAAGTGGACCAAAGAAATCCCCACTGTGGTCTTAAAGGCCCATGACAAACAAAAAACCAATAGCTACTAAGAGACCATAATGTAGTACAACCACAGGAGTATGTATGGGAGGACTAAAAGCTATGATACTCACCGGACCCATTATGGTTGCTTGCCAATGAAACACTAAAAGCAATAAAGGGAGAGAGAGACAGGATGATGTAAGCTGTAGACATTACAGACACAATGTTCATCAGCCAGCATCCATCAGTTACAACGCACTGCGTCTTAAGAAGCTCATACCACTACCCAGCTTTTTCGATGTTAGGTACAGGTGAAGCCAAAGCCAGGTGTACTAACAACAGCCATTCCCTTCCCCGATTACGGTCTTTGCCTCCATTATCTAAAAAGGTAACCAATCCAACTGCAGAGTTGTCCCCACAAAAAATGGCTCAAACTTGACCTTTAGGAAAACCCCCTCACCCAAATTTTCACTGTCTAATCATAGCTTTGCAACTGCAAATAGGCACAGCAGGACTGTCAAGCTTTTGGGTTCTTCTCGCTGAATTTGAATGACTTGTTTCAGTTCTGTTCAAAGATTTGCAGTCACTGAATACGTATTTCATTCACATATGTTTCTACGCGTAGTGGTCGCATCACTGTTGAAATGCACTTTAGTACAAACCACAGTAATTGAACGCATCACAGCTCAGATATTTTATTTCGGAACTTTCGAAGTACAACAATAAGAAAACGCATCTCCGCCCCCAAGGCAACAACATTCAGTGCTAACTTTCTTCCGGTCAGTAGTATGTTCAGTCTGTTTGTGGTCCAAGCTATTACGTTCAGTTTAGTACAAAATTAGCCTATAGAAGCACTGTACATAAGGTGAATGGCTCAGTAGCCTATTGTTAACGTTTCTGTGGCTTTAGTGATCTTTTCATTCAGTATAGTCAGAACCATTTAAAGATTCATTAAATTACAATTTGTTAGTACATGTAGTGAATACCTCTAGTGGTGTGCATGGTGGTGTAATTTTTTTGCTTTTTCACAAAAGACTCCTACCTCTGTATATGTTGCATTAAAAAATCTAAGTTATGATACCTGCAGGCAGAGAACTTCATTGTGTGCCACTAAGTATTGCAGAATTTTCCAACAATGGCTAGAATGATGGGTATTTGTAACATCTGACATTTGCACTACACTCAAAGTAAGGGGTGGTGCAGCTAGCTATGGAATCGGGACTGGAATCTGGAACCCCTCGTTCTGCCCTAACTACACCTGGCCCAACAACTGAAAATGCTATCATCTTAAAAAAAAAAAAAAGTTCAAGCTGTCATTTCTATTTCTAGGACAAAGTCTGTTTCTATGATTCCCTGATGTGTTTATTTCATGTAAGTTGGCAAGAAACATTTTCTTTTGCGAAATACATTTTGAACATTACCACACATTAACAATAAAAGTGCCAACAGGCAGTGGGAGCACTCAGAACATGAAATATGTATGTGTACTCACAGTCTTCCCCCACAGGGCCAGCAGAACACTGTGCTGGTGGGTCTCTCTGCAGGTCATGCAGCTCCTGCTCAAAGCAGCAAAAAAAATACTCATGTTAGCTAAACAGGTACTGATCAAATGTAACGTAACTTGAGATCACATTTGAATCAAACCTTTTGGCCGCTATTGTGAGTTTTTGTAAGTGACACTCCTTTCTATATGACTAACGCTGATTATATCTATCCATTTGGTTTCTCTCTTTCAAAACTAAAAACTTGATCATGTGTACCAGATGGGTTTGACTGGCCCTCTCCACGACATCTTAAGGTATTCCTTAATGGATGGAGTAGTAAGCGGACCCTGAGTTAAGATTTTTTTTTTCAAATTACTGGTTCCAAGGTTAACTTTCATGTAAACAGAATTGCTTATTTTTCTCCACTACCTTCTCTCTTCTTCCAACTGATGTTAGTGCCACAAATGCGTTAAAGGTCCCATGACATGATGCTTTTATATAGACCTTAGTGGTCCCCTAATACTGTATCTGAAGTCTCTTTTATATAGACCTTAGTGATCCCCTTATACCATATCTGAAGTCTCTTTTATATAGACCTTAGTGGTCCCCTAATACCATATCTAAAGTCTCTTTCCCAAAATTCAGCCTTGGTGCAGAATTACAGCCACTAGAGTCAGTCCCGCAATGAGCTTTCCATAGTATGTGCCATTTCTGAGTCTGTAGCTTTTGAGGAAAAGAGGGGGGTGGGGGGGCAAGGTAGAGGCTGGGGGTGTGGCCTTTTAGATAAAAGGTTCAATATATGTTTGTCATGTCACTTATTTACAAACAACATTAGCCCCAGTAGCAGAGTGAACGGTGCACAATGACTTGGATGTGGTTGCTTAAAAAAATGTATTAGCTACTTAGAGATATTGGCCTGCATCAGTTTTCACAGTGCCACATCACCGGATTGCAGACAGCCCTTCTTGAGGTTTGAATTGCAAATTACTTGTCCCAAAAAGCTTGCACTTTCATCAGTCCTCCTCCCCTCAGGTTACGTCCTAGTTGCAAGGAGTGGCATAAGGTAGAATAGCGTTCAAGATCTTCCCTAGGAGTAGCTATACCTATGTTAAAGCGTTCATGAAGTGCACACAATTAAGCAAAATCACTTGTGTTTCACCACATCATAATATTAGTTCTTATTTTCCCAATGAAAATTCTGTCCTTCATGGGGACTTGTGGTACTTTTAGAGCCCTGACGCTGACCCCGTATCTACGTCTAATAGTCTACCAAGGCTGTGTAACGTTATATCAATAACAAGGAGAAACAGTAAGAAATAAATGGCATTGTGGGTTTAGAAGCACTTTCCTTGTCACTGCACAACTTGTCTACCATCAAGAGGTAAAGTTCAAGTACAACAGGGCTGTTGTCCGGTTACTTAGACAAGTTAGATAACATTAAAGAACACACAACAGTGACAGTTTCGAAAATAGTGACAAATTAACATGAAAGTAGCCAGAGTAGTTGTTAGCTAAATTGTTAGCAAGCTAGCACGAAACTTTGAAGCTGTCACTGGCTGCTGTATCTGTTGTGGGAGGTGTCAACAAACAAATAATTTCCAAAAATGTTACGAAGTTAGTCAGAAGTTGCTTTAATGCGGGGGTAGGGTTAATTATCGTTGTTATTAAACCTTTTTTTATAGATATGAACTCTTACGTTCGCATCTACTGGGCCAGTTAGCTAGCTACCATTAGCTAGAAACCATAGCTAGCCAGTCAAATTTACCTTCTGTATTCTTTTCAGTGCCATGTAGATGCAGTTTGCTCCTCAACTCTCGTCGACTCGCTCTTTATTTTAATTTCAATATTATTGTTGGCTAACCAAATGGCTGTAGTTTATTCCCTGAGTCCTTCGACAACCGGGGATGTGTTTGTGTTTTTATAAAACCTCTTTTGTTTCCGCTTTCTCCCGTTTACGGTCGGTCCTCCAAAGTGGATCATGGGAAACGTAGTTCTGAACATTGCAATTTGGTGTACATCAGAATGCATCCATGGGAATTACACTATAAGTCTTAAGGCATTGATATTAGTTATCATATAGCAGTTTCTGGTTAGTTTGAAGCCCATTGAAGATTTCAGTATATTTTGGATGCATATTTTTTTAATATATAACGTGTCGCACATGTAATAGGGGCTATCACAAATTAAAAAAGACTAGGTTAAAACCTATGGCTGGACCATGCGGTAGTGCATTTTAGTGCTAAATTGCACTAGACTTGAAAACTTGCTTAATTTAGGCCAAAATGTTACAGGGACAGTCAGCTGTGGTGTCTGTAACACAACTTGCTGGATATTAAATGCAAATTAGCAGTGGTCCCAGTAATATTTGTTGTTGTTTTTATATATTGTTGTTGTGAGTTTAATGTCTGAGTTTAAAGTTAAAATTCTGAGAATGAAGTCAGAATTCAGGAAAGAAAAACTCACAAATTATGACTTTAATCTCTTTTTTTTCAGATTTCAGTATTTAAACTCAGAACTTGAATAAAATGTTCACATGTGACCCTAATCCTCTACTGTACTACGATCACATGACATGGTTAGGAGATGTTTGAGACTAATAATTGAGGACTGCTTTATTTCAATGAATTCAACAATGTAATCATAATATAATGCATCATAACTCAAGTTAATTACTTTAGCCCCATTTTCAACTGGTTTTAAAATCTGCCAGTGCCTGCATTGGACCAAAAAAGGTGCCAGTACCCTAATACAGTAGTTGCATGACATGATCATTGCATGTGTCATAGATATATTTGTATTTTTACATAATATAAAATATCCCACACTACACACATACACTTCTTATGTATTTTGTATAAATGTCATTACATAGGCTACAACATTCCTTTTTTACAGTTGTGTCACATGAATGTTATTTGCTTGATAAAAATGTTTATGTAGCTTTTGATACAAATCAAACTGCACACAAATATAACATTGCATATATGCTACAATAAATGAAATAAAAATATGATATCTGTTGGCCTACAGATTACACTGGTTAATGAGAAGGAAAACCCTACAAAAGGCAAGTCCATAACATATGGGCAAAACTGCATTCATTTAGCTCCAATGATACAGTAACATCAAATGTCAACTTAAAGGTCACATATTATATCATAAAATGCCCCTTTTAATGTCTTTTCAACAAATGTGTTCCGAGTGTGACTAAAGACCCCCAACCTTTTGAGATAAAAACATTGTCTATAACTTACACGTGTGTGGCTTTAAAGCAATTTAAAGTGAAAAATGCAATGAATGAAGAGCCCCATTATAACAAAAATGGATTCATATTGCCTGCATAAACCTTAAAAGAGCAAATTTTTAAAAACATTAGTGCTTTGGTTCCATTGATAATCAATTATCTATATCAACAATCCTCCAAAGAAATGTTGTAAAATACTGCTACTTTGCTACTTTGTGTGTGTGTGTGTGTGTGTGTGTGTGTGTGTGTGTGTGTGTGTGTGTGTGTGTGTGTGTGTGTGTGTTTTAGTCTCCAGTACCCTGTTAGACATGAATAGAAAGAATATAGCATGTTGAGGTCTGGGCCAGTCAACTTATATAATACAAACAAAAATCATGTGCCAAACCAGAGTAGTATATTATATTATTAGTACATTATGTAAGGCAGATGTAGGCCTACAGCATAAACACTATCATTATGTTGTTATGAGCCAGAGAACAGACTGGACAGCACTTAATTTCCCTGTAAACAGAGCTACAATCTGTTTACTGATCTCAGCACTTGTGTTTATGGAACTTTTGGCCAATACGAGTGTTAGCATGAACTTTTAAACAGATACATTTAATTGTCAGTGCAATTATGGACCCATCGAAAATTATGGTAGGGGAAATTACATGACTGCATTTGTCAGGGAGGGGTGTGTGTGTGTGTGTGTGTGTGTGTGTGTGTGTGTGTGTGTGTGTCAGTGGGTGGGTGAGGGTGTTGTTGATGATTTCAGGTGCTTAGATAATGTACATGCATTCCATTACTTAGACAGAGAGCTAAGTAATAAACCCTAATTTGTAGTAGATTTACAATCACAATTGTCAATCACAAGCACAGAGACAAGAACAGCTGTGTTGGAAATAATATTTTGAGGCATTAGTTATCTGATAAGATGCAAAGACTGACGAAAATATTGTGCTGATATAAGAAAGGAATCTCATAAACGTACTGTTGAATATCTATGCCACAACATATGTTAAATTAATAACAATAAATATAGCAGTAAGCAGTGATTCCGGGGTTCAAACCAACACAGGCTATTAGAATGCTGTGAAGGAGACTAATGATGCCCACAAGTGGGATTGAAAATACAACCTCATGTTTGTAAGACAGCCATGCTACTGTATGTGTGGCAGGGTGAGGAGAAGTACCTTTGATAGAGCTCTGAGTTTGAAGGCCAAAAACACAACCTGAGAAATTACACCACAGGAAATATGTATGACAAAATGGGTAGCAGCTACCACTAACACGATTTAAAATTAAAAAAGCACACATACTTGTTTACTGAGGGGCCAGAGACATGGTTCAACATGAGGTATTTATTTATTAATACAATAATACAATACATGTTGTAGTGATGGCGCAGTCAATAGGACATATGCTTTTGGTGTGGGAGATCTGGGTGGCGCTAAGCTCCTTAACTTAAAATGAGGCAAAACAAGCAGCAGGTGGATACCTAGAATCAAGAATCAAGAATCAAGAACTTTATTTGCCATTTGTGTTTTTACACATTGGAACTCTTGTGCGGTTAATACTCAGAAAGTCAAAACAAGTTTAAAAAGACACACAAAGAATTTACATTATAAATAGGTAACATTACACAAAACCATTAAAGAGTACACATAAAAGTAAATAAATTGCATTCCTAAAATTGCTAAAAAATATAATTGCATATTGCCATTACCCCTAAAAACAGCCCCTTATAAAATATTAAAATGCACAACTATTATTAAATAATAAAGAAGATACACAGGTATATTGCACATATGTGTATTTAATTACACAGACCCTAAGCAGCATAGTTCATTTAGTTCTGGCCAAAAGTCTCACCGCAGCTGGAAAGAAGCTCTTGTAGAACCGTGTTCTCTTTGTAATAATGCTGTCCGCACGCTTGTGTCTGAGATTATATGTACAATTTTTATGTACGAGCAGGGGTGACCTGGATGTGATGTATCCCTAAATATTCTCTCTGCTTTTTCTGGCAGCGCTTTGTGTAGATTGTGTCCATGGAGGGGAGTTCTGTTCTAATAATCCTCTCTGCAGTCTTTACGACTCTTTGCAGAGCCTTCCTCTCTGTCTGGGTGGTGTTTCCATACCACACAGTGATGCCTGTGGTGAGGATGCTCTCTATCAGTCCTTTGTAGACGTGGGTGAGAGGGCGACAGTGCAGACCAGCTTTCCTAAGCAGCCTGATGAAGTACAATCTCTGCTGGGCTTTCTTCACTGTGGCAACAGTGTTCGCAGTCCAGTTCAGATCCGATGTTACTTGTAATCCCAGGAATTTATAGCTGTCAGCCCTCTCCACCTCAGTCCCCTTGATGATAAGGGGCTGCAAGGGAGGTGGGGTTCTCCTGAAGTCCATAATTACTTCTCTTGTCTTATCTGCGTTAAGGCATAAGTTGTTCAACTCACCATAGACACAAATGTCATTTACCACACTCCTGTAACCCGACTCGTCCCCCCCCTTAATGAGACCCAGGATAGTAGTATCATCTGCATACTTAATAATGAGGGTGTTATCCTGGGTGGGAACACAGTCGTATGTATACAGGTTGAATAGAGTAGAACTAAGGCAACAACCTTGTGGTGACCCTGTGCTGGTGATGAGCTCCGCGGACACCCTCTTCCCCATCCTCACCACCTGTGGTCTTTCAATCAGGAAATCCAGGATCCAGTTACAGGTGGGAGTCGGGACGCCGAGGTCTGTCAGCTTCTCAAACAGCCTACCCGGGCGGATGGTATTAAAAGCTGAACTGTAATCTAGAAACAGCATTCTGACATATGTTCCTCTGCTGTCCAAATGTTGCAGGATATGGTGTAAAGCAGTGGCCACTGCGTCATCCACTGAACGATTAGGACGGTAGGCGAACTGGAAAGGGTCAATCGTTCCCGGAACTATGTGATTGATGTGCGCAAGAACCAGTTTTTCTAAGCACTTCATGGCTACTGACGTGAGTGCTACTGGCCTAAAATCATTCATGATAGATGGATTTGAGTTTTTTGCAACTGGTACAATAATGGAGGATTTAAAAATGCGGGGGACTACTGCTTGATTTAGAGACAAATTGAAAATGTCTACGTACACACCAGTAAGTTGTTCTGCACATGCCTTCAAGACTCTGGGAGGGACGCCATCTGGTCCAGTGGCCTTGTGGATGTTTACCTGCCTCAGAGCTTTCCGGACCAGTGTGGGTGTCACTTGGAAGGCAGTGTCCGTGGGTTTACATCGGGCTTTTAAGGGGGTGTCTATATTCATTCTATCAAACCTGGTATAGAAAAAGTTAAGGCTGTCTGGGAGGGTGGCATCCAGTGGGTCTTTGGGTAGTACTGTTTTCTTATAGTTTGTGACAGCTTGAATTCCCTGCCACATACTGCGCGTGTTGTTGCCAAAATAAAAACCTTCAATTTTTTGGAATACGCCCTCTTTGCATCTCTGATGGATTTCTGTAGCTCATACCGGGCTTTCTTGTACTCCCTAGATCTTCTGACTTAAAGGCTTCCTGCCTTTTTCCAATCTTCTGTCTTATATTTCCATTAAACCAAGGTTTCTGGTTTGGAAACACACGCACAGTTCTAGAAGGTGCGCATATTGATGTACACCAACTGATGTAGTCACTCACAGTCTCTGTATATTCATGAATATCATCTGTTGCCTCCTTAAATATATCCCAGTCTGTGGCCTCTAAGCAACCCTGCAGGCTGGCCTGAGCACTGTCAGTCCAGATGTTAACAGTTTTTATTGTAATCGGTTGTGCCTTAAACCTTTTAATGTATATGGGCTTAAGCCGAATTGCCAAATGGTCAGACTTGCCAAAATGTCAAATTGTCTTGGTTCAGCTATAAAGGCATTTCTGATGTTGCTGTAACAGTGATCCAATATCTTATTTCCTCTAGTCGGAAAGGTCACAAACTGATACAGTTTTGGTAGGTTCTTCTTGAGGTTGCAGTGATTAAAATCTCCCAGAATGATGAAAGCAGCATTGGGATAATTATTTTCATGCTCATTGATCATATCATGTAGCTCACTAAGTGCAACCTCTTCTTTGGCGGAGGGGGGAATGTACACAACACTCACAATGATACATTGCAGTTCTCTGGGTAAATAAAACGGCCGTAGCTTCAAAGTTAGAAACTCCACATTCTCAGAGCAAGATTTAGAGATAAGCTTACAGTCGGTACACCATGTCTGTTTGACGAGGACGGCCGTTCCTCCGCCGCGAGTTTTACCGCTTTCCACTGCACTTCGGTCCTCCCTAAAGGCCGTGTAGCCGTCTGGTGTTATCGCCTCGTCAGGTGTCCTTTCCCCCAGCCATGTTTCACAGAAGCACAGCATGGAGCAATCCTGTAAGTCCCTTTGCATGGAAATCCCAGCCCGAAGCTCGTCCATCTTGTTTAGCAGAGACTGGACGTTAGCAAACAAGAGAAGAAACTAGAGAAGACACTAATGAATACTGGGGCTTAATGTAAATGGAATGTATTTATAAAGCGCACACTTACACTCTGATGGCACAGCTCACAAGGACACTTCGACATGGGACTACAGGACCAGTTAGACAGGGATTGAACCACCAACCTTCCAATTGGCAGGCAACCGCTCTACCACTGAGCCTGCTGAATAACCTAAAACATGGGGGCAAAGGTCAATTTAATTCAATTCAATTTCATTTATAGTATCAATTCATAACAAACGTTATCTCGAGACACTTATAGATAGAGCAGGTCTAGACCACACTCCAGAATTTACAAGGACCCAACAGTTCTAGTAGTTCCCTCCAGAGCAAACAACAGTGCGACAGTGGCAGAAACTTCCTAGGCAGAAACCTCGGACAGACCCAGGCTCTTGGTAGGCGGTGTCTGATGACCGGTTGGGGTTAGAATGAAGAGTGGCAATAACAGTCACATAAAATAGTAGTTTGTAGTAGTTCTTTGTAGTAGTTCATGGCATAGCAGGGCACTGTGCGGCGTTACAAGGCACAGCAGGACGTAGCAGGGCACAGCAGAGCGTAGCAGGATGTAACATGGCATCACAGGACGTGTAGCGGGACCATGGCAACAGCTGCTACCATGATTTTAGAGCCTCCCTGATCCAAGGAAACATGCTGGGCGAAAAAGAACATAAGGACTCCGGGGAATGACTCCCCAGAGCTAGGTTAGTAACAAGCATTTCTGGGACATGGATGCACACAAATGGAAAGATAGAAAGATAGAGGAGAGAGGAGCTCAGTGTGTCAAAGGAAGTCCCCCAGCAGTCTAAAACTATTACAGCATAACTAGGAGAGACAGGGTAAAGAGAGGAGACTGGTCAGGCTAGAACTCTCCCCAACCGGATCGGGCTGTATGCCCTGCTTCCCTCTAGTTTTATTATATTATTGATTATATGATAGATAGATGTAACAACTATGACAAGAAGCAGGTGGGCCGGGTTAGGCGGACGCTGCGACCCCTCACTCCCTAACAATATTCAATTCTATGCCCTAACTAAAAGCTTTATCAAAGAGGAAAGTCTTAAGTCTACTCTTAAATGTGGAGACGGTGTCTGCCTCCCGAACCCAAACTGGAACCTGGTTCCACAGGAGAGGAGCCTGATAGCTGAACGCTCTGGCTCCCATTCTACTTTTAGAGACTCTAGGGACCACAAGTAACCCTGCATTCTGGGAGCGCAGTGCTCTGGTGGGGTTGTAAGGTACTATGAGCTCTTTAAGATAAGATGGTGCCTGACCATGAAGAGCTTTGTAGGTGAGAAGAAAGATTTTAAATTCTATTCTGGATTTTACAGGAAGCCAATGCAGAGAAGCTAAAACAGGAGAGATGTGATCTCTTTTCCTGGTTCCTGTCAGAACACGTGCTGCAGCATTCTGGATCAGCTGAAGGTCACATGCTCATTCAAAGTAAAACCTAAATATTTATATTGGTTAAACATGATTAACTGCGCTCCTTGCAAATAATTGCTGCCTGAAATTTACTTTTTGTATTTTATCCTGGTTTATCACTAGTCTACATCTCTAGCACCATTTTGCCACATATTTCATGTTATTCCTCATTTATTTGTCTTGTAGTTCTATTCTATGTGTAGGCTGATCTCACAGGTAAACTTTAAATTTAACTTAATGGCAATACGGAAATGAACTGTCAGTTGATAATATAATAATATTAATAACTTATTCGATTTTTGGGTCACACTCAGATTTGTGTATTCATTTAGTTACTAAAGATAAGTATCAACTGTTAGAGGGCATGACAAATAAATAGAAATTACTTCATTGCATGCACGCACTGCACAGCAAATGCAAATCGAGGCAGATAGACACTAGATCGCACGATGGGAGGAAGTGGAGACTCCATCTTTTATCTTTTATGTTTATATCAGGCCCCCAGGATGTGCGCTCAGCCCTGCAGCATATTTCTTCCACTGGCAATGAAAAATTCCCCTGAGGCCCAAAAAGGGTTTCCCTATATGCCACAACTGTAAAAGAAACATCTGTAAAACTATTGACAGGACACCTTGAACTGCAAAAAAGTAATGAATTAATCCATGGATTTTTATTTTTTAAAACTTGCCCTGAGCCAAGAAAACTTCTGACATCACCCCAAAGTCTATGGCCTGAGCGGGAACTTGTGGGCCATTGGGAGAATAGGCCAAACAGTGCAAGTACTCCCGGCCCATCATAGAATGCCCTTTGGCCCAAAAAGACTTCCTATGTGAGTGGTGGACACAACTTGGAGGAAGTGCTACCCTTGACGTGGCCCAATGCTCAAAATTGCTGCTGCACTTAAAGTTCAAATAATTTTAACCTTGACATCTATGACACTGACCTTTTCAAAGTGCACCCAAAGCCAGAAGCAATGATATGACATATAGCTGCGCTTTGCCTCTGTTCTTGCAATATGCTCTTCACCCTACATATTGGTTTAACCTCTAATAATTTCAGTCGGTCTCAGAATGGTGTGAAACAGTGTGCTTTAACATCATAGACTGTAAATATAGGCCCATGTCAAGTAACAATTGAAGACAATACAATTTACAATGGTGGAGCCCGATAGTTACTGCAGGACCAATCTCTCCGCAACTTGTCTGAAGTCACCTACGACTCTTTGGTTCGGATTGTTAATGAACACTCTCAAAATAAAAAACATTTTGAAAACGGCAAAAAAAAAAAGGAAAAAGGTACAAGACCGTGTACAGAAACCGATTGTAAATGTGTGTTTGTGAGTGTTTATCTGATGAGCAGGTGACACCTAGTATGGTAGCCTCGGCCACAGTGTGTGCCTGGTGAATGGTTCCTGTACTATGTAGAAGTGCTTTGAATAGTCGTTAAGACTAGAAAAGGACAATATATAGTCATCTAGCGGGTACGTTAAAAGTTTCTATGGTAACAGCAAGTTGAACCGCAAATAAAACATGTTTTTCTTAAAGGTCCCATGACATTGTGCTCTTTGGATGCTTTTATATAGACCTTAGTGGTTCCTTAATACGGTATCTGAAGTCTCTTTTATATAGACCTTAGTGGTTCCCCAATATGGTATCTGAAGTCTCTTTTATATAGACCTTAGTGGTCCCCTAATACTGTATGAAGTCTCTTTTATATAGCCCTTTGTTGTCCCCTAATACTGTATCTGAAGTATATTTTATATAGACCTTAGTGGTCCCCTAATACTGTATCTGAAGTCTCTTTTATATAGACCTTAGTGGTCCCCTAATACTGCATCTGAAGTCTCTTTTATATAGACCTTAGTTGTCCCCTAATACTGTATAACTATTAAGGAGGAGAAGCCATGATGTCTCTCTCTCATGGGTGGGCCAAATTCTATGGGCGGACAAAGCAGAGAAAGGGAGGTAACCTTACCCCTCATGACCTCATAAGAGGCAAGATTCCAGATTGGCCCATCTGAGCTTTCATTTTCTCAAAGGGAGAGCAGGATACCCAGGGCTCGGTTTACACCTATCACCATTTCTAGCCACTGGGGGACCAAAGGCAGGCTGGGGGAACTCATATTAATAATAAAGTGAAATGTCCATGCCATGGGACCTTTAAAACAGCAGAGTGCTCTCTCCACATGGGGTCAAAAATCAAGCTGTTCCACTTCCCCCCTGGAGAACTTCCGTTATGTAATTTGGATGCGTTTGTTTTTGGGGTTTGTGTGCTTTTATTTTGGCATTCTTTTTTTCGTGGTTTGTGTGCTTTTTACTGTATTGTTTTTATATTTGCAGTGTGTTTATGTATTTGGTTGTGTTGGGTGTATTTGTAGCGCGTTTGCAAATGCTGCGCATGTGTTGTCAAATTAATGAAGATGTTTTCTTAACTTTCTTGTGTTTTGTCTATCTGCATGTTTTCCTAAGTTGCAGGGCGTTTGCCCCTGTCGGCCACCGTAAAAGCCTACACAACTGAATATGTTTCAGACGCAATGAAATTGGGGAGAAATTATTAACATCGATAAGCAAGATCTTGTTTGTAAAATATAAACACAGCAGAATAGTTGAAGTGTTGACATCCACACGTGTATCGGCATTTTTATCTTTGGTCGCATCGTTGGTGCGATCTACATCCATGCATCCAGGCACGTCTGTTGCCGCAAATGTAAGTTTGCGACACTAATGGCAAGTGTCGCAAACCTGTGAGAGGCTTTGGACGCTGCTGTTCATTACATAGACGGTAGCCGCCTACACTGACCTGGATATCTAGATGAGGCTCACTCGGCTTACTCCTTTTAATATAATGCATTTTAGGACGACAATGCATCGTTTTTGTGCTCAACCTCAACGGATAGGCCTTCGTTTTGAAGGCGTCTGCATGGCAAGTGTGTTATTCCTCTGGTCTGCTGAATTGTGACGCGAGGAAGGGCTTGCTTAGCAGCCTAATGGACAGTATCGATGACTTAGCAACCAAAACCAGGACTGAATAGCCTCTTCGTGCAATTTTGAAAGTTTATTGTCTCTATTTGCCCCGCCTGCTTCTGTTTGCTGACTGGAACTGGATAACACTCTTGAGTGTGTCGTAACCTCACCATTACTGAGATACAACAGTATTTTTCTGAAGCGAGGAAGTGAAGCTGTGAGTGTCAAGCTAGCTGAACTTGATAAAGCTAACACCGGAAGTTGGATGACTTTGCCTTCAAAATAAACTTACCACATATATTTGTATTGACAATAAATAACGATGCTCGGGGTTGGACCGACACGTAACGCAAGATCAACACAACACTCGACTTAATATCAGGTATTATTTGGTACCATGGCACCATGCAGTGTCGATGCATCTCCGTTCGTTTTATTTTGGAAGCTGCGAACGGAAATTGTGCTTTGTTTCTATTTGACACACTGATAGGAAGTGGGATGTGGCCATGGTGTATTTATGCTTCTGTTTAAGATATGAAAATCATTGAATTAGCACTTCTTCGGGAGCACTGTTTCACCACCGTACACGGCAGTGTTGCTCTCCGTCAAGGTGGTTGTTGTCGGTGGTACAAAACTGCGAACACAACCGAAGCTGCTGTGCTGGTTTCATCTGGACTGGACCATATCCATGAGGGCTTTTCAACCTCACGCCCTAACAATTTGTGTGCGGGGCTGTATTATTCTGTGCTTACGTAATAATATCAGTATGTGAATCGATAGTCACATCGTTGACTTTTTATTTTTTCTAGAGAAAAAAGACTGTGCTTCTCCTCCTTTTTTATATATATTTTTTTTGGTGCAAATGTCAACAACTCAGCGTCAAGTGATGATGGAGTCCTCTCTAGGTCTCGGAAGACTGGAACTGACCCCCAGTGCGGGAGCTGGTGGGCTCAGCCTGACCCCGCGGCTCTCCGGCGGGCACCCCGCGAAAGACAAGTGCGGTCAGCTGCCACTGGGGCCACAAGTCCAGGCTCACCTGAACGGCTGCGTCCCGCTGTCACATCAGGTGGCGGGTCACAAGTATGGAGTGGATACAGTGGGTAAGTAAACTAGAAGAACTATCTTTCTTCTGTCACAAAAGATGACTTCCTTTACACATTTTTAAAATTAAAACGTCGCATCTTTATGTTGCTTGTTATACATATCTGTGACCGAGGGCATTATATAAATTGTTTGGCTTTAGTGAACAATTCGGCCTACAAATAAACCACCTACAGTTTTCTGTTCCAATATAAACACACACAACTTTATTGCACCCATGATGTATTGTTGGAAAAAGATTGGGAGAAGATCAGTGAACCCCAGGTGTGAAAGATTATATTTGTGGAAGACAAAGTAACAATTCAGAGAATGTCTTAGCTCTTGCTCTACCAGGTATGTTTACTGTCATCAGGAACAGTAGGCTAAATTAGGAGATTATGTAATAGAAGTTTGGCCTGGTGATTGTTTTCATACCTATGGGAGCAACATGTAGTATAGGAACGCCTACTTAAGTTGACTAAAAAGAGGTAAGGCATTAAGATCAATTTCCAAAAGATTATTGTTTTATTCCTCTTTTCAGTCAAAGTCCTATACTCATGAGCAGCACTGTATACTGTAAGTTAGGATTCATGCACCACATTCATCACTTTGTCACTACTATTCTCCACCAACTAACTACATCTTTACATGTGGGTCTGCACTAAATCTGACAGCGATGATGTGTGGATTTGTAACTGTGACATCCTTGCTCCATGGTCTCCCTCTAGCCTTCACTGGTGCACACTCACAGTCTTGAACACAGGGACACCTGACATTATTAAAGCCTCCATTGTGTTTTATCAGGCGAGGCGTTGAGCTGAATTGATTGTGCATGCTACAGTCAGCAGCTGGTGGTATTTACAGTACCTCTCAGATGGATGAGTCATTGCTGGTCAGTTTGTTACCTCGACGAATTGCAACTTCCTGAAAGATGCATCTTTATGTTGTGAGGCAGGCATTCTCAAGAGTTCCTTGCTGCCTGCAATCAGCCAGAAAGCATCCAGGACAAACCTGTCTATCCACAAGTTCTCCTGTTTTACCTGAGCCATTTTGATGTAGTGTACACATTTCTTTGTATGATCCAACATTGACTTTTTTCCCATTTGGGTCCTCTGTTTTTACTGCGTTGAATTACATGCTTACCAGAACTTAGGTCTCAGCTAATAATGCTCATAATAATTAGTTATTACCTCATGAGCTCTTGTGACACCAGAGACGATAGGCCTAAAATACATCAGGTTCAGTTCAGTGACTTGCTGTCAGTCAGTCGGATGTGATTTGTGTTAGTAAGTCAGTGTGAACACAAAATGGAGCAAAACTAAAATACAACAATGATCATGGATTAATGGATTACCAGATTTACAGAAAATGAAAAAAGAAATCTCATCATTAATATGCTTTTTATATATTTTAGTTCAATGGGTAAAGTAGGCTGTACTTATCCAACCTTTGTCTTTCCTGATAACTTAATAAAAGCCAGGAGATCTGCAAGAAATAAGTTATTCAATATCAATTTCAATCTCTTTCTCCCAGATTTAAAATGGTGTATACTTTACCATTAGGAACTCACTAGATGCATAAAAAGAAGAGACACTTCACCTGCATCCAAATGTAATACTTCAGATTCTTTTTAGCTCCACCACTTTATTTTTTATCAATGTCAATGGATTAGTGGCTCAACAGAAAATCAATGTACGGTTTATTTATTAAGTAAAATGACCTACAATGCATTCTCTGGCTCCACCTTCTGCAGTTTGAAGCTGTTTTCATATCACTGTAAACTGAATATATTTGGTTTTGCAGTGACAAAACATAACATTTTAAGACATAACCAAAGCCTCTCAGATGGGAAATTTTCCACTGTATTCTGCCATTTTGTCAACTAAACCGGTAATTGATAAATGACAATACGGATTGAGTAATCAATAATGAAAATAATCATCAGTTGTAGCCCTAAATGTGTAGCCTGGAAACCAGACGAATCTGTGAACTCAACTGTTTTGCTGCTTACGGAACCTAGTTATCAAACGTAACTGGCATTCAGCATCCAACACAATGCACCAGGCTCATGAAACACAGATCAAACTGTCAAACTAGGAAATATATTCATATTTATGAATGAAGATTCTGTTCCATTTATTGCCTCTGTCTCGCCTCAAATGTTTACAGACACATTGTAGTGTGTTGTTCAGCTGTAACTAGTAAAGGTTTGCCTTCTTCAAAAAGGTCCAAGGACCGTCTATACTTGACTTGCATGTGTCGCCAGAGACGGATTAGAACCGAGACGCCCCAACTCAGAGTAGTTTCCTGTATCTGTGTCATTTGGGTTTGGCCCTTGCCACGCCTCTCTAGAAGACTTGCGGTACTTGCGGCAGGTCCTGAGTGTATTGATTCCAATGGGAGAAGTCAACGGGAACACAGATTATGACTAATTCTTTTGCCCCATATGTACCGAAGTAAATATTGGAGCCATTTTTCACAAGCCACATATCTCCTAATCATTCTGACACTAAAATGGCCTTTTTCAGACAAATCCATCAGGAGAAAAATTAACTTCCTTTGAGACCTGTTTCTGTCTCAGGACCAAACTCTCGCGAGATCTGGAAACACGTTCGTTAACGCTCTAACAGAACTAAACTCTGTGATGCCAAATATGAATTTTCGCCGTGTAAATATGTAACATTAGCTTAAAAAAAATAATAATATTTTACAAATATAACTTTTTATCCATCCACACAATGTTCGCTACACTTTCAAACGAGGCCACGTCCATTTAGGAGACAGGAAGTGCTTACCGTTTCATACAAGAGGGTAAGCCAGCCTCGACAAAGCGTAGCTCCTATGGAGCCGTTTTGATGCTATAAAGCCATCACCTTCCGTTACCATTCTGTTGACTCCCATTCATTTTGGTGTCATTTTGACAGTGAATAACTTTACATCTGAAGCGTTTAAAGGCTCTATTTGTCCGTTATTTATTTCTAAAGAAACACAACAATGTATAAAAGGCTCCATTACCTTGTATCTCACGTTATGGCTCCGTAGCATATGTTTTTGTAAAAATAGGCTAATGATTGTGTCATAGTAGCGACTTACTGTTATGACTTACTGTCATATAGTGGAGGAATTACCCGACGGTACAGAATAAGCTCGCAGACAGTTTGGACTTCCATTAGCTGTTTAGGTTTAATTACTAATGTTAACTAGCATGTTAGTTAGCAGTAATTAGCCTATGCCTATGTTATCTCCTTACATATACCTCCGCTGTCCGTCTCTGCTGATTGGGAATGATTGAGATTTATCTCGGCACAGCTACCAGAAGACTTCCAACTTTCAGCCAGGTTGCTTACGTCACAGCTACGTCTTCAAGCTCAGTTGGAGGCTGCGCAGTAACGCTCAGAACTCACCGGGAAAGTGCTTCTAATATCCTTCACTGGTCTCAGTTAGAAACAACAGCGTCAGATTTTCCATTTCTTATACTGTCTATGGTTTCATACCATTGGCGCTGCTTGAAATACCCAATCTTTGGTATAAAGGATCTTTGGTGTTGCTCAGCGCTACTTCATTTCTTTGCTCTGGTTTGGTTGTAGGTCACGTTTTGTTGCACCAATTGGGTGTAGGTCTATTCAGTTGCGTCCAGAAGCATTTTGGTCTGTGATTGAGAGGAATCCAGACTAATATGCATTTGTGAATTAGTCTGGCGATGCCATGCTGCTAAATGTGTAATATTGCATAGGCCTGTATTTATTTGCCAGTTGCTTTTTAACCAAAACTTTCTAAATGGAAGATGACAGCTTTAAATGTCTCTGGATGTCTTAAATGTAGTAGTTTAGTTTTATTGAACATAAGTTATATATTAAATATAAACCATATCAATAATGTAATCGGAGTAATGCAATCCAAATGTGCTCAACATTGAGAATGTGTCTGTGTCTTTATTATATTCTGTAGTACTGTGACGGTTTTCTTATTTATCTCTGTCTGCACTGTTTTATAGCATCAGTGATACAGAATATTTGACAGCAATGTGGAATGATCTTATCTTGCTGGGCTTGGTAGTGAACAATCATTAACACAGGCCACCAATGTTCAAACTAAGGGGCAGGGAAATGTAGCAGTGACACAATATTTGAGACCGAGCCAGCAGTCTCCTTGAGTCTCCATAACAGTTGTAGAACAAGCACTGGAATCCTGTTCAGCTTGTACTGCTGCTGACTGAAAATGATCCTGCTCACTCCGCTTCCCAATGCTCTTTTCACCAGGGCGCCAGACTGCAGTCTATAAGTCTGTGTTTAAATGTATATTATGGGCAGTTATGTACCATGAAGAGCTGACCTGTGGAGGTTTTCATTGGTCACTGACTAAAGCAGGTGGTTTCATTAATTGCCATAAATTTGAGGGCAACCCTGTCAGTTAAAAAAAAAAAAATGGACCCAGAGGTTATGTCAGCACTGTCAGGAAACTTTACATGCAAATCTGCACTGTTGGTGTTTGTGTAGTTAGATCGTAATGTAGTTACAGGGTCTGATGCAAGACAGACAGGCAAAGGGGAAAGTCCGGCTATGTTACTCAGTAGTCCTCACCTGTCAGCTGCTCCATGTTGATTCATCATGTTGAAGGCAGGGGAGGACTTTATAACGGTCTATAAGGTCTATATAAAAGAGACTTCAGATACAGTATTAGGGGACCATTAAGGTCTATATAAAAGCATCCAAAGAGCACCATGTTATGGGACCTTTTAAGAGAACTGGATGCAGCATTAGGAAGCCCCGTGCATTCCAATGAAAGTGCTCAAAAGCGCATAAAGCGATTATGGAGCTCGGATCTTTGGCATCGACTGGCCCATGACGTCACGATGGGAATGTTGATCGTTTACATGCTTATCTAAATAAACGATCAATGTATTTAAAATGTCAAAAAATGTTAACGTGACGTTTTAAATCAGGACCCTTTTTAGTATTTGGCCTGATAAGTTCATGGACCCCCAAAACAATGAGCCGCTGAAATATAGAAGTTTCCTTCGCCATGTAAAGTCTATGTGAAAAGTCTTTCTGGGCCATGAGGTGCAGTTCCACTCTTGTCCACTAAGCCCATGGTGGCTTTAAGACATGGCCTCTTCCTGGGGGCTTGGTACGCAGCGGTTCTAAACGAGACCCCTGGTCTGGCTGCATGACTACATAAACTGGTGGCATCAGGTGGGGGTCCGTAGACTAGGCTAAGTTGTAACTGTTAACATGGCATGCTGTAAACACGCAAGTTACGACTTCCTTCCAACTATTCTTTCTTGTTTGTGATGGTGTAAAAACAAAAACAAACTGAGAGAGCTATTGATTTCTATCCAATCAGATGTTTTCCACAAACTACTCATACTCTTCAGCCAATCAGATTGTCTTGAGAGCACAGCCCAGCACATGGCCATAACAGTGACCACTGCGGGGTATCAAAACACAGTTGACACAATCACTTAACTTCAGCTGCAGTTGTTTTGCGATGATTCAAGGCATTTAAGAAACCATCGATGAAGATAGCCAGCTAGTTAACCCCTTGACACATGAAAATCAAACCGGTGTGATTTTCCTTGACTGTTCCCTGAAGTGTACTATTAAATTGGTGTGATTCGAACTTTACATTCTAACGAGCATGACGTAACAATTTCATTTTAGCAAAGGCTAAAAATGGGATATGAAATTTTTTGGATTTAACGGTTTTAAAGTTGTTGTTTTTTTTCTTTTTTTAAAGTTGTAAGGTATGACGTAAAGATTGTGTATTAAGTTTACATCGTTATCGTCATTTTCATTAGGCTGTGTGCAAGTGGCCCACAGGCCCCTTCTGTGGCCAATGACTGGAATGTGTTAATTACCTTAAGAAATATTATGTGTGTGTTTTTAGTTGTTACACACCATTAACTGTAGCATTAAAAAATTCCACTACAGACTACACCTGATTGATGCATCCAGTTATTAAAATGGTCAACAATCTCCCAGCTGAGCATACCTTCCTATAGGGGTCAAAGCTACCCTCATCCACAAAGACGAGGACGTGAATAATATTGAGCCCTATGTGTGGTGCTAGACAGAAAGAATGATTGCATCAGGCAAGTTCCACCAAAACAAACAAAAAGCAATATAGTATATGATCAGGGCGTAGTGGTATTTAGGGCGTGGGTGGATGTTGATGCTCTGTACAGCATACTGCTTTCTGGACCACTGCCAATCACATGACCAACTCAGCCAGTCTCTCTGTCTCCCCAGTTCATTAAAACCTTGGTGCAGTGAAATATCTCATTAAGTTCAAATCAATTGCATCTTTAATAGAAGATATATGTATAATATTTAGCAGAGAAATGCTAAAGATCGGATTGTGGTCATTTAGAAATTGTGTCTCCATGACATAGTTTGTCCACCAGAGACCACTGACAAGCTTATTTTTACACTGTGAAATGTCCCACTCACTACATATCTGGGTCACTATTCTTTTATTTTTAAGATTGTTTTTTGGGGCATTTTAGGCCTTTATTTATATAGGACAGCTGACGACATGAAAGGGGAGAGAGAGGGAGGGGGGGGGATGACATGCAGCAATGGCCCACAGGGCGGAGTCATACCTGCAGCCACTGCGTTGAGGAGTAAAGCTCTATATGGGCGCCTAGAGCAGGCGCCCGGGTCACTATTCTTATTCTTTAATAACCAAATTCAAGATATACAGTACAGGCCAAAAGTTTGGACACACCTTCTCATGCAATGTGTTTTCTTTATTTACATGACTATTTACTTTGTAGATTATCACTGAAGGCATCAAAACTATGAATTAACACACATGGAATTATGTACATGTCCTGTATTCTAGTTTCTTCAAAGTAGCCTCCCTTTGCTCTAGGTAGTCACCTGAAATGGTTTCCCAACAGTCTTGAAGGAGTTCCCAGAGATGCTTAGCACTCTGCCTTTTTCCTTCACTCTGCGGTCCAGCTCACACCAAACCATCTTCATTGGATTTAGGTCCGGTGACTATGGAGGCGCAGCACTCCATCACTCTTTTTCTTGGTCAGATAGCCCTTCCACAGCCTGGAGGTGTGTTTGGGGTCATTGTCCTGTTGAAAAATAAATGATGGTCCAGCTAAACTCAAACCGGATGGGATGGCATGTTGCTGCAGGATGCTGTGGTAGCCATGCTGGTTCAGTATGCCTTCAATTGTGAATAAATCCTGAACAGTGTCACCAGCAAAGCACCCCCACACCATCACGCCGCCTCCTCCATGCTTTGCGGTGGGAACCAGGCACGTAGGATCCATCCTGTCACCTTTTCTCCGTCACACAAAGACACAGCGGTTGGAACCAAAGCTCTCAAACTTGGACTCATCAGACCAAAGCACAGATTTCCACTGGTCTAATATCCATTCCTTGTGTTTCTTGGCCCAGACAAATCTCTTTTGCTTGTTGCCTCTCCTTAGCACTGGTTTCCTAGCTGCTATTTGACCATTAAGGCTTGATTCGGACAGTCTCCTCTTAACAGTTGTTTTAGAGATGTATCCGCTGCTACAACTCTGTGTGGTATTCATCTGGTCTCTAATCTGAGCTGCTGTTAACTTGCGATTTCTGAGGCTCGGGACTCAGATGAACTTATCCTCAGCAGCAGAGATGATTCTTGGTCTTCCTTTCCTGACGCGTCCTCATGTGAGCCAGTTTTGTTGTAGCGCTTGATGGTTTTTGCGACTGCACTTGGGGACACATTCAAAGTATTCGCAATTTTCTGGACTGACTGACCATCATTTCTTAAAGTAATGATGGCCACTGCTTCTCTTTACTTAGCTGATTGGTTCTTGCCATAATATGAATTCTAACAGTTGTCCAATAGGGCTGTCAGCTGTGTATCAACCTGACTTCTGCACAACACAACTGATGGTCCCAACTCCATTAATAAGGCAAGAAATTCCACTAATTAACCTTGACAAGGCCCACCTGTGAAGTGAAATCCATTTCAGGTGACTACCTCATGAAGCTCATTGACAGAACACCAAGGGTTTGCAGAACTATCAAAAAAGCAAAGGGTGGCTACTTTGAAGAAACAAGAATATAAAACATGTTTTCAGTTATTTCACACTTTTTTGTTAAGTACATAATTTCACATGTATTCATAGTTTTGCTGCCTTCAGTGATAATCTACTCAGATTGGACAGATAGTCTAGCTAGCTGTCTGGATTTACATAAATCCACCAAAGGTTAGAACGGCAAAACAAAGAGAGCCCAAGGCAACGGATACCCGGATACCCTAAATGGGTGAAATCCGCCGTATTGCCGTCTGCAACGGAGCAATCCCGGCAGTGGAACTTCTAGGATATTGACTAATGCTGTCTCTACGCAGCCTTTGTAGCGTTAATGCATGATTAACTCTCCTGTTGTCCTTGGGTCAAATTTGACCCCTTTTCAAAATGGCTACATCAGAAATATGGGTTTCATTTTAATCAAATTACCACAAAAAAAGGATGGATTCCATACATTGCTCTTTGCAAATATAATTGATCATTTTCATTGAATTTTGGGTAAAAATTGAAATGAATAAAATTCAGTATCCTGACTAAATTCATCCACTCAACATAAGTTTCTCTGATCTTAACTATTAGTCAAAATAGTTAATAATCTCTGTTATTTGTTAACTCAAATATTAGGTATAATTGCACATAAATGAGGTTTATTGACCATGAATCCTAAAAAGTAGTGTAAAACAAGTGGTAGTAAGCTGGTGTTAGTGAAAAACTAAAAAAAAAAAAAAAAGTCAGTAAAAGGGACAAAAATGTCATGTTGGGAGGACAACACAAGGGTTAGTGATGTTTGCGTGTCTTGGATTAATGGTGTGGTTCAATGCTTATGAGCCCTGTTCACACAGCCCGTATGAGCTGTCACTGCCTGTAGAAGCAGTGCAACAGTAGCTGTAGATTGAAAGGATGACTGCCTCCTGCTTGGTCTCAGGATTCTGACTTATGGCCTCCTTTGTGTTCTGGTTCTGTGTATGGAGGTTTAGGATAGTCTTTAGTATTTGCGTGTCTCTGTACATCTGTGAGGTCTTAGAAGAATTGATAGATCAAAGAGCAGACTAATCCTTTCCACTGCAAGCTCACTGAGGCCATTAGTAATCAGATGTAGTCAGCATGTGATGATGTAACGAGACGCTCATCATTTCCTCACTGCATCTTGCTTTTTACACTGGAAATAGGGTGGCATGGAGTTGCTAGGTAACAACTAAAACATGCTGTGTCATCTCTTAATTGACTGGTACAATACAAAAGAAGTCTGGGACAAGTTAGAAGTGTTTGGTGTAAAATTTTAGCTTTTAAATAAATCTGTAATGTACTGTATTATAGACTATGTTTTACCAGAAAAGCACAAGGAACTGTTACAAATTATTATATGTATTGTAGGTTTTAATTTATGGAAGACAAGATGCTGTCATAGACAGTTAAAGAAATGGACCAACAGATCCCGTTGTTCTGGACTGAGACCAGTGAAGGATATTAGAAGCACTTTTCCGGTGATGGCTGATTGTTACTGCGCAGCCTCCAACTGAGCTTGAAGACGTAGATGTGACGTGAGCAACCTGTCTGAAAGTTGGAAGTCTTCTGGTAGCTGTGCCAAGAGAAATCTCAATCATTCCCAATCAGCAGAGACGGAGACAGTAGGTATATGTAAGGAGATAACATAGGCACAGGCTAATTACTGCTAACTAACATGCTAGTTAACATTAGTAATTAAACCTAAACAGCTAATGTAAGCTACAAGTTTACTCTGTACTATACGGCGATTCCTCTACTGTGCGACAGTAAGTCGCGTGGTTATGATACACTCGTCAGCCTATTTTTATAAAAACATCTGCTATGGAGCCATAACGTGAGCTACAAGGTAATGGAGCCTTTTTTCCATTGTCGTGTTTCTTTAGACATAAACAACAGACTAATAGAGCCTTTAAACGCTTCAGATGTAGTGAAGTTATGTGAATGTGTAGTGAAGTGATGAAGTTATTCACTGTCAAAGTGATGCCGAAATGAATGGCAGTCAATGGAATGCTAACGCCGGGTGATAGCTTAGTAGCATCAAAATGGCGCCATAGGAGCTAAGCTTAGAGTGGAGAGGCTTACCCCCTTGTATGCTGCATGGTCTTTTCAACAGTGATGACATGTGGAAACAGGTGGTCACTGAACTAAAGAGAAGAAGAATTTAAACCACAAAAAGCTCCTTCCATGGAATATATTGTCTTTGTTATACAGCACTTTATGGAAGACTTTTTTACACTTTACACTCTGCGCTTTTCTTGCCTATTTTGCACTGGTCCGTTCATTAGATAATTTTGTTATTAGTTGTTCATTTTTGTTTTTTGCTCTGGTACTATATGTAGTCTACTGTTTATAATTTTGTAAAAAACAAATACAAAGAAATAGGGTGGCAAAGGGAGCCACATTCAGGGTAGCTTTAGGTTGTTTTCCAACTCAAAGTTTAACCTCATGCAAAAACAAATTGTAATGCAACGCAAAACAATTAAGAATAAATAAACAAATCACTGACTTATAAAGAATAGTATTTTTTTCTTTTTTCTTCGTTGTGTAGGGAAGACTGGCAAAGCAAGCTTTTCATTGCATGGCGTAAGATGTGACTCATCAGCCGATATGACGATACACAGCCATGTGGGCTGTATTTATCAGGAGTCTCAGTGCTTTAGTGCTTGAAGTAAACATGACTAAGAACACTCCAATCAGTAAAATATTGACTCAACGTTGACCTAAGTCATCACTGTTGAAAAGTTGCATTTTGACATTGACGTAGTGGGGCTGATGATGCAGAGTGATCCAGCAAGAAGTTATACATCTGTCGATCTTTTCTACGTCCGGCAGAATAGTTGAACCAATGTTGCTGCAACACAATGTCTTTGGGCATTACCTGATGACTCCAGAGCTGTCAAATCCTGTCTCATAGTTTTCTAAACCTGAAAAGGACACAACCTCACCAGCAACTCAGTCACCATTCGAATTCCCTGTAACACTAAACATGTTAAGACACCTCTGGAGCTCTCCTAAATGTTGGCAGGAATAGAAATCCTTTCCTAAATTAAGAACGCTGATAAAATGCCTAATCCTTTTAACCAAATAATGTGGGAAGTCTTGGTCAGTAAGGACTAAGTTTGTACCCTGAGATACTTACAGGCCCTAGTTCCTAGATTTATTCCTAAATATGAGATTGCATTTTTTAATTCCTGTCTACATGCTCAGAAATCAGATTGAATTTGGGAACAAAGAGTTATGTTTGTCAGGTGTTGAAATATGATGGCATTGAGCTTCTCAATGACAGCTCGTGTAGACCTACAATACTTTGGCCTATCTATTTTTAGGTCCCTCATGCTGCCTCTTTCTCCCTCATTATTTTCCTCCCAGTGGCACTTTTTTTCTTCTTTTTTTTTTTTAAAGCTCCCAGGCATGAAAATTTCATTTTACGAGGTTTTTTAACATTAACATGAGTTCCCCCAGCCTGCATGTGGTCCCCTAGTGGCTGGTGATAGGTGTAAACCGAGCCCTGGGTATCCTGCTCTGCCTTTGAGAAAATGAAAGCTCAGATGGGCCGATCTGGTCTTCTGATCTTGCTCCTTATGAGGTCATAAGGGGCAAGGTTACCTCCCCTATACTCTGCTTTGCCCGCCCAGAGAATTTGGCCTACCCATGAGAGAGAGACATCATGGCTTTCAAACGATCAAAGCGGCAGTTGGTCAAGGCCACACCCCCAGCCTCCACCTTGCCCCCCTCTCCTGGCACATACTAAAGAAAGCTCATTGTGAGTCTCACAATGAGCTTTCATGAGCTCTAGTGTCTGTAATTCTGCACCAAGGCTACATTTTGGGAAAGAGACTTCAGATATGGTATTAGGGACCACTAAGATCTATATAAAAGAGATTTCAGATACAGTATTAGGGACCACTGAGGTCTATCTAAAAGAGACTTCAGATACAGTATTAGGGGACCACTAAGGTCTATATAAAAGAGACTTCAGATACAGTATTAGGGGACCACTAAGGTCTATATAAAAGCATCCAAAGAGCACCATGTCATGGGACCTTTAAATTAATATCCTCACCCCATATTGATAGATTCTACCTTTTAAGTTCTTACACGTCATCTACATAGTGCTCCCTCTGTTTTAATCTCTCTTTCCTATTATTTTATTGCTGCTGTCTAGTTGTGTGTGTTGGCTACATGTCAGACTTTATGATTCAATATTTCACTTTAACCTCAGTTTGGAAGTCAGTGAACACAGTGAACTGTTTATGGTTAACTGAACAATGTGTTTACCATTTACAAGGATGTATTTCTGTTCTGAATCAACGGCTGACTTTTACTGTACTTCAGTACTGTAGCACTAGTATGCTCAAACAAGGCTCGACTGGAGCTCTTTTTGTTAGCTGTTCTTTTTATTCTGCAGTGATTACTTTGCTTTGATTTTCACTGCCATCTTTGTATATGTTGCAGGTATTTTGCAGCATCCCGATGGAACGGTCCTGAAGCAGCTTCAGCCTCCACCCAGAGGTCCGCGAGAGAAGCAGTTTTACAGCATGGTAATACTGATGCATTCATAACCCTCTATAGTCTCACATAATCACACACACAACACTATAACACTAACAACTTTGTTCACTTTATATGTATTTATAAAGATAAAAGCAAATTTAAAAGCATTGTTAGAGTGTAAAGTGTTCAAAATTGTGCAAATATCTAGGTGAAAATATGTCCTAAATAGGTCCTCAGAGTCAATGCAGTGGGGGCCTCCAAATTATTGTTAATTTTTTATATGTATATGGGCCGTTACATCGGCATATCGGATTTTTAAATAACCAAATATTCGTATCGGCCTTAAAAATCCTTTATCGGTGGAGCTCTAATCCACAGTTACAGTTCACCTTAAGGATTCACTGTGTTACATGTAGGTTTGACATTAAAACATATTAAAATCGTGCCAACAATTATTTTAATAGTATAATGTAGAGAGTATAAAGTATTCTTTGTAAAAAAAAAAAAAAAAAAAAGTATGTATAAAGGCTATAGGCCATCCTACACGTTATTGTAAGCCAAAAATTAATTATTTTATACAGTAAATGTAGTAGGGTGTCCCTGCTACATCTC
>JABXJD010000111.1:1492500-1735000 GCA_013375575.1 Percina caprodes | reverse complement strand
GATCTGGTGACTGTGGGGGCCATTTTAGTACAGTGAACTCATTGTCATGTTCAAGAAACCAGTGTGAAATGATTGGAGCTTTGTGACATGGTGCATTATCCTGCTGGAAGTAGCCATCAGAGGATGGGTACATGGTGGCCATAAAGGGATGGACATGGTCAGAAACAATGCTCAGGTAGGCCGTGGCATTTAAACAATGCCCAATTGGCACTAAGGGGCCTAAAGTGTGCCAAGAAAACATCCCCCACACCATTACACCACCACCGCCAGCCTGCACAGTGGTAACAAGGCATGATGGATCCATGTTCTCATTCTGTTTACGCCAAATTCTGACTCTACCATCTGAATGTCTCAACAGAAATTGAGACTCATCAGACCAGGCAACATTTTTCCAGTCTTCAACTGTCCAATTTTGGTGAGCTCTTGCAAATTGTAGCCTCTTTTTTCCTATTTGTAATGGAGATGAATGGTACCCGGTGGGGTCTTCTGCTGTTGTAGCCCATCCGCCTCAAGGTTGTGCGTGTTGTGGCTTCACAAATGCTTTGCTGCATACCTTGGTTGTAACGAGTGGTTATTTCAGTCAAAGCTGCTCTTCTATCAGCTTGAATCAGTCGGCCCATTCTCCTCTGACCTCTAGCATCAACAAGGCATTTTCGCCCACAGGACTGCCGCATACTGGATGTTTTTCCCTTTTCACACCATTCTTTGTAAACCATAGAAATGGTTGTGCATGAAAATCCCAGTAACTGAGCAGATTGTGAAATACTCAGGCCCGTCTGGCACCAACAACCATGCCACGCTCAAAATTGCTTAAATCACCTTTCTTTCCCATTCTGACTTTCAATTTGGAGTTCAAGAGATTGTCTTGACCAGGACCACACCCCTAAATGCATTGAAGCAACTGCCATGTGATTGGTTGATTAGATAATTTACCTTTACCAGAACACTTTAATTAAATCCAATTTTTGCTCTCCAAACTTCAACAGCACATATTTAGAGAAATCAATTGCATGCCCTTCGAACCCCCCTGCTGAGTTCATGGACCTTGGTGTTTCTTAGTGTTAATTTTGTCACCCATTTTTAGGGCTGCACGATTATGGCCAAAATGATAATCACAATTATTTGGATCAATATTGTGATCACGATTATTTGTTGATCTTAACCAAAACTAATTTTATTGTGACATAGGCTATTTATAACTGCTTTCACATCCATATTATGCTACATTCTTCTTATGTTGAAGTTGTATGATGTATAGACATACATCTGAAATAAATAGCGTAGGATTTTCTTTTTTTATGTATCTCTGAGAAAGCTCCTTCATTTGTTTTCAACAATAACTGATTAAAAGAGCTAGAGAGAGGGAGTGCAATGGACGCTACTCACAGACGGCTGACTCATTATGAATGGGGGCCAGCACGGGTTGAACGGCGGGTCAGTGAAGTTACACACGTCGTGTGTATGAAATGTCTGTATACGGCGCTGCATTTTTGTGAACTATGATATTCTGACCATGGGTCACATCTCTGGTCCAGGTCCAGCAGGCTCCGTCTCACACGCTATTACTCTACAAACTGAAGTTAGTTGCATTCAATAACTTCTTCTGTGTTTTTTGCCGTGGCCGCCGCGATAGAGTAACCAGCGGAAACACTGGTACAAATACAGGTTTGCCTCTCCTGCTTAACAACATACAGCTGTGTTAATAATAATTAAAACTGTGGACAAATGTCAGAAGCGTGGACCGCTGTGTGGCGGGGCTACACGGAGAGTAGGAAGGGAGAGAAAGTGAGAGAAGAGATCCAAACACAGGCACGGCTTTACAGAAGAAATGGGTAATGTAACACAAAATTAAACAGTATCGATACAAACAACATTGTAGCGGATGCGAGGAGATTCGGTCCACCGGTGCGTACTAGAGGAAAAATATTACTTGCGCCGTAGAACCCAGTGAGCTGACAGACACTAACTAGCACCAACTAGCACTGGTCTCTGCTGTTATCTGAAAAACAACACAGACGGGACATGAATGTTGCGTTTACTGGTGAACTGGTAAACTACCAGTCTACATCTAGAAACAAAAATGGTAGATGGGCTTTGCAAAAAAGCCCGGAGCAACCTATAAAATGACTCATTTAAAAAATCGCTCGATCATGCAAATTTAATTGTGGGAAGTCAAAATCGTGATCCTGATTAAAATTTGATTAATTGTGCAGCCCTGCCTATTTCTAATTCAGTCTTGTGCCAAATGTCCTTGTTAGTTTTAGTCATATTTAGTCATTCGCATATCTTTTTTTGTTAAATGCGTTTTTATATCGAACCTCTTCTTTCATGCAAATACAATCGTACGCAGACACGTTAGATAAGAGCCAGGGCTCCTGGGCTCTACAGCACCTTGTTACACAGACACATGTTAGATAAGAGCCAGGGCTCCTGGGCTCTACAGTGCCTTGTTACACAGACACATGTTAGATTAGAGCCAGGGCTCCTGGGCTCTACAGTGCCTTGTTACACAGACGCATCTTAGATAAGAGCCAGGGCTCCTGGGCTCTACAGCACCTTGTTACACAGACACATGTTAGATTAGAGCCAGGGCTCCTGGGCTCTACAGTGCCTTGTTAAACAGACGCTTCTTAGATAAGAGCCAGAGCTCCTGGGCTCTACAGCACCTTGTTACACATTCTTTGTAAACCCTAGAAATGGTTGTGCGTGAAAATCCCAGTAACTGAGCAGATTGTGAAATACTCAGACCGGCCCGTCTGGCACCAACAACCATGCCACGCTCCAAATTGCTTACATCATTGCTTACAGACACATGTTAGATAAGAGCCAGGGCTCCTGGGCTCTACACAACCTTGTTACACAGACACGTTAGATAAGAGCCAGGGCTTTTGGGCTCTACAGTGCCTTGTTACACAGACACATGTTAGATAAGAGCCAGGGCTCCTGGGCTCTACAGCACCTTGTTACACAGACACATGTTAGATAAGAGCCAGGACTCTTGGGCTCTACAGCACCTTGTTACACAGACACATGTTAGATAAGAGCCAGGGCTCCTGGGCTCTACAGCACCTTGTTACACAGACACATGTTAGATAAGAGCCAGGGCTCCTGGGCTCTACAGCACCTTGTTACACAGACACATGTTAGATAAGAGCCACCTTGTTTTGTTGCCAGCAGTTGCATAGCCTACATTTCTCCGGCCGTTCCACGAGCTGTTGAGCGGCTTCACCAGCAGGTTGAAAGCCTGTCTCCTTCCCTTGCCGGGGGCTACGCGATGTAGCGGCTTCTCCGGCAGGCTAAACCGGCCGAACATATTTAGTCTCGTCTCATTTGACGAAATTAACGCTAGTGTTTCTAACACCCTACGTATGGCGGTGTGTGTGTCTTAGGTGTATGCAGAGGACTGCTGTGATCCATGTCTTCTGCAGCTGCAGAACCATCTACCCAAGTACTACGGGACCTGGTCTTCTCCTGACAGCCCCAATGGTAAGAGCCTGAACTCTGTGTGTGTATCTGTTAGGGGTGTGAATCTTCACTGGTTTCACGATTTGATTCGATATTACGTGCTACGATATTACGATGCGTCACCTCCATATTATATTATATTGCTACACGTGGTTTTCATTAGAGCCCGGCATTTCCCGATCTAGCGGTATCGGCATAAATAAAGGCCAATTTTTTAAAAAATAAATCATTTATAATGAAAAATTATTCTGTTAAATTAATATTTACTGTCAACCATGTATTGGTAATACTGAGTATTGGCGTTGCATAGTTCACCAGAGCGCGCTCTACAACGTCCCTGTTGGCAACACTGATTTATTTTTGTTTTTGTTTTTTTGTTAGTGTTTTTGTTCAAAGGACTTTAAGTTTCATATCTTAAGTTTGTATTTTTATACATTTTATTTATCAGAACTTTAATATATGTTGATGTTCTTTTGTGACAATAAAACAAATAATTATATTAATTTAGTAATAACTACAAATAACTAATGTTAGGGTAATGTGTTTATGTTTTGTAACGCGTTTCTGGATTATTTTTTTTTAATATATTTCTGCTGGTATATCGGATTTTTAAATAACCAAACATTCGTATCGGTATAGGCCTTAAAAATCCTTTATCGGATGGGCTCTAGTTTTCATCAAGAAATTCAAGCAGTCAGATATATTTGAATTTATCTGCTCTTAAAAAGACAATTCCTGAATGTAGCGGAGTCAGAACACAGCAGACGACCGACAAAAGGCAAAAACAAAACAAGCAGTGACCGGGAAATCAACAGGTAACATCAGTAGGCAATAATCGATTATGGTCCGTCCCTGCATCAATGCAAAATCGTCCAGGTCCGCATCACGATACATTGATGCAATGATTAATTTCAACACCCCTAACTTTAACTATTTGGGGGAAAAAAACAAAAAAATTTCAAAAGGCTCAGAAAAAGTTGACAAATTTTTAAAAAGTGACAAAAACATTGGGGGAAAGACACAAAAGTGTCAAAAGACAACCAAAACGTTGATGAAAGGTTTTTTATTTGAAATTTTGACTCAGAAAAACAAAAATTTGCAGGTTGACGGGAAGACAACACAGTTAACAGGCAGATAAAAGTCAACAAGATCCTACATCATATCACATCCGAAACATTTTTTTACATCAGTCTCATATGAACAACCTGGTACAACTCCATACCACACAGCATCACTTCTGTTTCCGTGCCTCTACTCAGACTTGTACCTGAAGCTGGAGGATGTGACCCGACGCTTCGTCAAGCCGTGCATCATGGACGTGAAGCTGGGCCAGCGGAGCTACGATCCATTCGCCTCGCAAGAGAAACGGGAGCAGCAGATCAGGAAATACCCACTGATGGAGGAGATAGGCTTTCTGGTTCTTGGCATGAGGGTGAGTTTGGTGTGGAGGATCTTTAATCTACCAAGCTAAGGGTTTCAAAACTCCGAGTGGGGGTATATATAATAATCTTCTCTTTTTTTTGTTTTAAGCTGGCATATTTCAGTCTGAGAAATGACCTCTAATGGCACTCTTTAGACCTGATCGGAACAACAACCAGGAAATAGACACGCTTTTCATTAATGCCTCCTATTCAGTGTTCGAAATTACATTTGTCGCTCACCGGCTAAGGGGACAGGTAGGTGGACCAAGCATATTTCTTACCAGCTAAAATAATAAATCACATATACATTTGTAAAGTACTTAGTACTTTGTAAACTTGGAGAAGATGCCACAGCAAAATTTAAAGCAACAATATGTAAATATATTTATCTTAATACTTACATAGAGATTGGCATGGCTTTATTTCAGTTAGACTAATAGCTGGTTTGATTTGCGTTGAGAGATGATCTTATGGAAAGCATCCCATGCCAATCTCTATGTATGGTGAAGGGTATGTGATGATGGGGGGCTATTTTAATTCCAAAGGCCAAGGAAACTTTATCAGGATGCATAGTATCCTGATTCATGAAATAACTGGCCTTTAATAATAAAAATCTGCCTGCCTCTATGGGGATTTAACATAGGGGTGTGTATACTTATGCCCCCTGCATTTTAAGAAAGAACATTTATTATTCATTCACAAAGAAAATTGGTGTCCTTAAAAGGTTGGATTTTTCCTTTTTTTTTAATTAAGGCACTAAGATCTATTTACAAAAGATTATTCTTTTTATTCCTCTTTTTATTCAACTTAAGCATGGGCATGTAAACTTATGAGCACCACTGTATATAAAAGAGACTTCAGATATGGTATTAGAGGGGACCATTAAGGTCTATATAAAACAGACTTCAGATACAGTATTAGGGGACCACTAAGGTCTATATAACACAGACTTCAGATACAGTATTAGGGGACCACTAAGGTCTATATGAAAGAGACTTTAGATACAGTATTAAGGGACCACTAAGGTCTATATAAAAGAGACTTCAGATACAGTATTAGGGGACCACTAAGGTCTATATAAAAGATACTTGAGATACAGTATTAAGGGACCACTAAGATCTATATAAAAGAGACTTCAGATACAGTATTAGGGGACCACTAAGGTCTATATAAAAGAGACTTCAGAAACAGTATTAGGGACCACTAAGGTCTATATAAAAGCATCCAATGAGCACCATGTCATGGGACCTTCAAACTACATTTTACAAAACAATGTACAAATTTGTCAGTGGGCACAGACAGAAATAACTAAAAAATGCATATAATTAACAGACCAAAAGGTGCAACATAAATAAGTATATACTAACACAAAATTTTAAGACAAGTTGTAAATAAAAGCACAGTTTTTGTAGCCTTTTCATAGAAACCTGAATATTGAATCAAAATACTTCTTCAGCTCAATACCCCACCCATGGTAACACAATAACAGAAGTAATTGATAACACCTTTCATACACACAGTGATGAACAACATGGGATACTGTTGAACAGCCTTGAATGGGTCAATGTTTAACCCAGGTGATATGTGAAATATGATTACGTCATTGACTGAGCTGAACAGCACATCATTCACCATCTTATGTGTTTAAGTGCACACACACACACACACACACACACACACACACACACACACACACACACACACACACACACACACACACACACACACACACACACACACACACACACACACCTGTGTAAATAGCTGTTGTTTATCTGAAGCGATTTGTTGAATACCTAACCCTAACCTCCTCAGACTGTTGCGGTAAACATGCATCATGTCACTGTCTCATTATTTTGTCCACATGGGTCAAACGGATTTCCTTTGGAAAGGAAGAGAGTCATCTAGCGAAGCGTTTATCGCTTTGATCAGTTTCCATTGCAACCTACTGTCAGTATCATCATCAGTAAAGTTTCCTGGTTTGGGTTTTCCTGCCTGCAGCAAGAAACAAACAAATACACCCAATGAGCTACATTAACTGTTTCTGTGAAAAGAATTTCTGTGAAGTTATTGGTATGTTCATAGTGGTTTGGAACACTGGGCATTGTTTGAAATTAGGCTGACGCCAGTATTATACTGCAGTGTCAAAACTGATGCCAGAATATTTTTTTTCTAAACCTTCCTCTGCTGAGTTTAACACATTTTTCAACAAAACTCTTTTGTTTATTTAATAAAATTTAACTAGTCCAAGTTCTCATAATCCAGGAGTCGTCAACAATTTTCAGGCCAAGGACCCCTTAGCACCCTAACCCTAAAGGAGGCAGAGTAGGGACCACCTTCTAAATATATTTTATACAGCTGAGTTGCATGTTAAACTGGGCCAGATGGATGAAAATGAATGGATATTATAGCATTTATAATGTTAAAGGTTTTAATGTTAAACCTTTTGAAGGCACAGTGAATCCTTAAGGTTAATTTAGCTACCTTACCTATAGTAAGCTAATCTTCAACGTGAAAATGTTTTTTCTCTCACAAATATACCAATTTATCTTTGCTATTCATATGATGAATTCATATTAATGTATATTTTCAGACATATTCTAAATATATCAAACATCATTTGGCAGCCCCCCCTTGCACTAACTCTGACAACCCCCCTTAGAGGTCATGGACCCCCTTTCAAAAACCTCTGTCATATGGCGCTTACACACTGCTGGTATGATTCACTTGCCACATACCAAAGTATTTCCAATCCATCAAAACGTTGCTGAAATATTTTGTTCTGATGCTTTCATGGACTCTCTATGGGCGTCTCCCTTGACCATATGTCTCCACGTCCCCCAGATTGGCTGCAAGCTTCTCCTGACTATACAGTAATTTCTCTACTGTGCGACAGAAAGTCACGTGGTTATAACGCAATCGTTGGCCTATTTTTACAAAAAAATGACTGCTACATGGCCATAACGTGAGATACAAGGTAATGGGCCAATAAAGTCTTTAAACGCTTCAGATGTAAAGTTATTCGCTGTCAAAGTGGCGCCAAAATGAATGGGAGTCAATGGAATGCTAATGGAAGGTGATGGCATGTTAGCCTCAGAATCTCCCCATAGGAGGTATGCTTTAAGGATGATCGGTTAGCCCCTTGATTCCTGCCAATTTGCATGGACATGAGGGGGGGGGCAGCATGTATGCTGCTAGCAATGATGACGGAGTAATTAGTGACGATTATCTCCGACCAATCAGTAGGCTGCTGGTTTTCACGTCACCTTTTGGTATTGCCTCAGGTCGCTTGGAACCTCGACGGAGGTGATACTAAAGCTAGTAGCTAGGACCAGGTACTATTTTTCATAATGGAAAAACAAAAAAGTAGACGAGTTGAGCACGTACCATTTTATAGTACATGTAATGGAAAAACGCCAATAGACAACATGCATGGATTTTCATTTGCTGTTATTTTAATTTTTTTTAATCATTTTCTTATGTCACTATGTACACCATTCAAAAATACAAACTTTATTGTGTTAGCCTGCTAGGACAGAATCTCAGACATTCAAACTAAAAGGCAAAATTACTCAAATAAAGTAAATTGTATGCTCTTTACAAATTTTAAAAGCCCTTTGAGGCAAATCTGTGATTTGTGATATTGGGCTATATAAATCAAATATACTGAATGTATGAACAAAAAAAACATTAAATATAAAATTAAAGTATTTCACCTCTTTTTATACATACAACTTTTGAATTTAAAAGTCGTCGTTTAGCAGAATAAAAAGGTTATTTATCAAACCCAATAGAACAATTCAGTCCCAAGAAGTCCATACTGCTAAGACTGACACATTTATCTATAGACGCTTAACTTACCATAAACTTACATAAGAGGGACAAAGAGAACAGAAGCCTCTTTGGTATGAGTAGTGGATGAAGATATGGGTGAGGGTGGGTGTTATTCAGGGCTGAAATCAAGTCCTGACCTGTGTTTTAAGAAAATAAGTAACTTTTCTAATTGCCAGTGTTTGTGTGCTTGAAGAAACAGTCCATTGATTGATGGTTTGTCCTTGAAGACCTGGTAGTGTTTGCCTAACCTGATCCTAACCTGATCCTCGTAGTGTAAAAAGCTTTATGGCTGTATGTCTCCACCTGTCATAAACACACCCCACACTCAGTGCTCTGATATTTGCGTATATGGTTTCTATGGAGACTGGTGGAGCTTAACGTACAGGAGGTGAACTTGATGTTAGAATAAGAATAAGCATTTCATTTAAAATGTGTACGTGTGTCTTTAAGAAGCTCACCTAAACCCTGCACATAGCCAACATCTTCTTGCAGGAACGCATACTGAGGAGGGGGCTGAATTTACCCGTATCTCCTCATGTGCTTTAGAGGAAAAACATACTTCACTTAAAGGTGCCTTAATCCAGATATTTTGTATGGACAATTAATCAAATTACTGTTCATAATTTGAAAAGTGTCGCTTGTAGTGACAAACTCTGAGAATTATTACCAACTGTACAGTTCCTCTCAGCTATACAGAGCTTTTTAGCCTCTTTCAGAACATTGCTTTGGATCAGGGATAGACAATATGGATTTTTAGTGTCGATGTCGATACCGATTTTTTTTTTTTTGTACCCTAGAACAGGCAGTTTGGAACAGAACGTGCATGGCACTGAGCTGGGAAAATTCCCATACTAATGTCTGCTATCTGTTTGTTTAGATAGAGAAGAGACTCATTAGTGTTAATGATCTTCCTGATGGAAATAAGATAATGTGGGTGGAGAGAGTTAGAGAAAGATTGAAAGGAAAAGATAAAAAAGTTGATTAAGTGTAGTGCATAGGAGAGAATCCTTCTGGTCTAAATGTAAAACTGTGAAGACCCTTATAGTTTAGTGTTCTTCAAACGTGGCTTTTTACATACAGTAGTTGTATTGAATAATAGTGTGCTCTTATTTTCAAATCAAGGTAAAATCAGACAGTGAAAACCATAATCAGCATTAATATGACTAGCCTAGTCATCGAGTCATGTGCTTGCAGTTACATGAGGTAACTGCAAATCTGTCTGTCTGAGAAACCCTAAAATGTGATAAGAACACCAGCAGTATCAATAACCTGCATGTTCTTATCTGAAATCATAATTGTATTACCATATTTTATTATAAATCTAAGAAATGAGCAATTTGTATCTGGTTATTATATGTTATATATATTATATGGTTGTATGTGGTTCACCCTAAAACATCTTGGTCATGATCTAGCTAGTCAGCTGTGACAGACCTTGCTCCACTGCGCTGCGGAGGAGGGTCTGGCTTGTCCATACAGCAATCTGGGATGGAATTGGGAAAATTTGTTTTAGTTGTGCAACAGAAAACTCAGATTGGACAAATAGTCTAGCTAGCTGTCCGGATTTACCCTGCAGAGATCTGAGGGGCAGTTCACCTCATGAATCCACCGGAGACAAAAAGAAAGCGGAAGGTACCGGACATCCGGCCAAAAAAGGTGTCATCCGGTGGAATTTGCGACGGCAACGGAGCAATCCCGAAAGTGGACCGTCGTGGATATAGACTATGATCTAGCTAACTGCCAATAAGCAGCACTTTTGCAGGTTTGTGCTTAACCTTCCTGTTGTCCTCGGGTCAAATTTGACCCGTTCTCAAAACGTTTCTATATCACAAAGTTGGGTTTTTTCGACCAAATTTTCAACAACAAAAAGCAACATGGATGATTCTCTACAGCACTCTTCACAAGCAAAATAAATGATCAGGGTTTCGCTACTTTCATTGAATTTGGGAGTTTTATTTAATTTCATAGCATTTGAAAAAAAAAAGATGTGTTGAAAAAGTGACAAAAATGTCAGAAAAAGCTTCAAAACGCAGGAAAATTCCACAAAAATGTATAAAAACATTGGAAAAAGTGACAAAAATGTCAAAATGTTGACTCAGAAAAACACAAAGTTGCATGGTCGACGGGAAGACAACCCAAAGGGTTAAGGGCTTGTTGTTTGACGTGTGTCAAATTGGGTCAGCAGGCCACAGGCTCACAATGGCCTTTGTGGTTTGATGTGCAGTCTTATCTGGTCACTTTGATGTTATGGAGGCAGGCGTGACTGCAGCTGTGGACCACTAGATGTCACTAGATATGACTAGAGTCAATGTTTAATCAGTTAAAGAGAACCAGCACTTCAGTCATGGTCATGCCCGCTAAGCATGCATCTTAACGCATCTGTTGCCATTCTGTGAGTTTTGAGATGAGCACAATAACAGAGACTGTACAGAGCTGTTACTTTCATGTGTATTTGTGTATTTACTTCACCATTTAATTTCATTACAGTGCAATATTTAAGACTTAATCACTTAAACTCATTACTGTGCAATATTTAATACTCAGGACTCTTGATACACCAAACTATATTTTTGCATAATGTGTATACAAACCCTTTATTTTTCTTTATGTATATAATACAGTGTATATAGTATAGTATAGCACCACGTTCCCCCCTCTTTTCTTTACATTTTATATTTTTAATATTTGTATATGTTTTGACAGTGTAAAGGGGTTGCTTCAGTCTCATTTTACAGGTACTGCATCATTCTATAAATGATATGATGACGTAAGAGGGAGGAGCTGAGAAATAAGAGCTGTGTTATTTGCTGTCAGTTCACAACTAAATGAATCTTTGTTCAGTAATAAGACACATGTATGCATATGAAAAACAAAGCATATTGTGGGTTAAGGGACAAGGACCAACACAAACACAGCACACACGCTCTTAACATAATGTATTTTCTTCTTTTGTTTCAGGTGTATAAGGTGTGCAGTGACACATTTGACTCCTATGACCAGCACTACGGGAGGGGACTGGCTAAGGACACCATTAAAGATGGTACGTGTGGACTCTCAAGCCATTGCATGTATGCTGAGAGAAGAATAGCCAGTCAGACAGACGGTGTGTATAACTCTCTTCTCTCCCCATTCCTTTCCCATCCTCTGTTTTTCTCTCCGCCAGGCCTGTCTAAATTCTTCCATAATGGGGTTAGTCTGAGGAAGGATGCAGTGTCGGCCAGCATCCGCAGAGTACAATGTATCCTCCGCTGGTTTGAGTCGCAGCACCAGCTGGCCTTCTACGCCAGCTCCCTTCTCTTCGTCTACGATGGCCTCCCCTCCTCTTCTTCCTCCTCCTCTTCCTCCTCCTCCCTTTCGTCCCTTCTCAGCACGCCGCCGATCAGCCCAACTGCGGGGAAAAGTGCCGCTTTGTCGGGTGACAGCGGTCGACGCAGGGAGGGGAAAAAGAGACAGGAAGGGGCAAGGCCCGAAGGGGAAGTGGCTGAGTACAACAACAACAACAACATTCAGGTTCCAGTGCCCTGGGACTACAGCCTGTCCACCATCTGCACCAACCACAGGAAGGGTGGTCACCACCACTGTGCCAAGGGTCAGCTCCACGGCAAGACTGGAGGCGATGATGCTGTGCAGACAACGCTGGGCTCCGTTTCTGGAGCTAACATACCAGCATTGTGCAAAGAAGACAACTCTGCATGGAAACGAACAGGTGAGTCGCAGCAACCACGAAACGGAAACAAATCACAACTGGAAGGGAAGGATGAGGATGGAGAGAGGGAGGGCAGAGGCAGGAGAGAGGAGCTGAAAGGACGAGGAGACAATGCAACAGACGGTAGTGGAGAAGACAAGGGGGTGGAGGTCAGGATGATCGACTTTGCCCACGTTTTCCCGAGCGAGAGCCACGATCATGGCTATATCTACGGCCTCAAGAACCTGCTGACAGTGCTGGAGCAGATTCTTTGTGACGCTGCTTAGAGCTCTCACTCCTCCCTACCTTCTCTTTACCTCCTGACCTGCTCAGTGAACCGCTGTCTCCCTCCTTTCTTCTCAAAAGACGCGAGGGACGAATCAAAGAAGTGAATATTGAAACCGAACTATCATCATCATCTCACTTGTTTGTGATGGCTCATCGGTCATGTGTGTGTTTGTGTGTCTGTTTGTGAGCAAGGTGGGGATAGTAGTGGCTGACAGTTGCGTTCCTGCCGTTCCCCCCCCCCTGTAATCAGCAGTACTACATGCACTAATCAATCCCTCCGACCCTGTACTTAAACACAACTTTGGCTGTGTGACTTACTGATGCTCAGACAAGCCCTACAATATCACAACGACTTCACCTTTAGTCCATTTGAAATGCATTCATAGAAAATAGGGTTATATGTTTAAACCATAGCCACTGGTAGGGTTCTGTTAATATCAGTACACCTCAAAATAGGCCTGGCCTGGGCCATATGAAAATTGGTCAAACCCCAGACGTTTTTCTACACCACTAATACAGTAGTAGCAGCCCCTTTTTTTTAATATCTCTGATTGTGTCAGTCCATAAATACTGGAAATCAGTCAGCAGCACTGTAATATCCCTTTTACATGATTTTTGCATCAGTTTTTTTCCTTTCATTCTACTATATTAGCTAGAAGCACACATTCCCACTGTAATAAAAGATTGTATCACCCTTTATCTCTTTTGACAAAACAATCCCAACTCGAGGTCCACTCATCAGCTGTGGCGGTGATTGACCTGTTGACATAGAAGCTTAGTAGCTGTTATGATTTCACCCTTAGCCATCCAAACGCTTTAAACAAAGGTGCGTTGTGACAACTGGAATGATATGACATAAATGAAGGATTCCTAATGGATCATGCTTCATATGGCTGATATATCCATTTACAAATTCTTGGATCAGGCCCACCCCCTCATTTGTCATGGAGTTGTCAATGTACAACATCAGTAGCTGTTATGATTTCATCAATAGCCCTGTGGATTGGGATTGGGTTCTCGGGGTTCCACAGGGTTTGGGCTGGTACCACTGTTTTTTTAAAACTTATGTGCGGAAAATTGATTTTAGGTTTTCTGTGAACTTAAAAAAATCAGCGCTATAGAGTTTGGTGTGTGTTTTTGGTTAAGATGAGGTGTACTGTTAGATTATGCAGTCTAGGAAACTAACTCTACTGCAGTTGCCGTTAGACACGTTAGCACAATTAAACTTCATTCTGCTACTTATTTGCATCCACTGCCGGGAACTGGATTTGGACCATTTAAGTTTACAGTACACTTTTAAATTACAAAGAAACCAGGGCTGGGAAACAGAAGTTATTTCCGTTGGTCTCCATTGTAACAAACAACTCCACATTTCAAAATGGCCTCTCGAAGTTTGTGAGCATTGGGTAAAACAAGAAGTCCGGCAAATGTTGTGGTTTAAGTCGGGTCGTCCTTTTTGTTTGTGTTATAATCCCTGTCTACAGGTATCTAACTCAGGTAAATTTACTGTAAGGAAGAAAAAAAAATAAGACTTAATATTGCTGTCTGGTTGTTTAGTTCTAAAGCTTTGTTTTATTGAGTCTCCGCCATGTTCAGTTTATCTCATGATTGTCCTTATCTCATTAATGTTGGCCTTTGAGTCATGTTCCTTGCGCGTATTATCTTTTTTATGGCTGTTTTAATCATTGTACATGTTCGGGCCCCCCTTCTGAGAGCCCGTGCTCTCTGCTGTGTTTATTCCAGTTATTTGGTGTCCCCTCTCTTTCTGCTCTTATATTGCTGATATCATACCTTGTGCTCACAATTCTATTTATGTTTTAGAACCTACTTATATCAAAGATAACCTTGCTAATGGTTTGGATGTCAGTGCCAGTGCGCTGACATTAACCATGAGCTATTCTATGATTTAGTTATTGATTATAAGTTATTATAATGTAATTTATTGAGTTATAACTGGGCCACAATAGTGAAATCAACCATTTACCTTCCCAAATTCTGGAAAGATGATTGTTTGGAAGTTTTTTTTGTGTGGGGGTGGGGGGTGATGACACATGATGTGTTGTGATTGGTTATCACATGATAAAACCTCCCTAAGGATTTTAAGATTGTAGTAGAAAGATATTTTAAACATGCTGCTTTAATGCGAGTCGACTGGCAGACTCACCAGAGAAGGACGGAACGCTAAAGAGAGGAAGACAGCAAGTGAATGGTTTCATTTATATATATATATATATATATATATATATATATATATATATATTGTTTTGGCTTGGCGCAGATGGGCAGACATGTCAGAGTACTGGTTGCTAGTAAAACAGAAGGCACTTCCTTTTTACACTAATCTCATCTTGAGACTTATTAGATTTACTTTTTGGGTTTGACCAATGTGGGTTTTTAGGCTTAGACCAAGGCTTTCCTTTGAAACCATTAATTGATGAATCTGTGATGGACTCACAAAGGCCCATAGTAGCCTTGGTTGCAACAATATTTTTTGAATTTTATTGAGATAACGTCATCTTTTCTTGCAATGATTCATTTTTAATCATTATCTCCTTTACTCCAGGCAACAAATTGTGCTTAGTTTGACACATAATTTTCACAAGGTCCACTTTTCTGGAGCTTTCAGCCACATCTCATGGCCTTCATTAGCAGGTTTGGTTATGCATATAGAGTATGGAAGCAATGTCTCCCTGAGCAAAGCACAAGCACCATTGTAGTGATTTTATGGATTTCGAGTCAGTTCACTAACTTATTTCATCCCAGGCAGGGGAATTTAAAGGGGCTGTACTTGCCATTCAGAACATGTAAAGATATAGTGGAGTAAAGGCCTTCTGAGCAGATAATTAATCCACATTCCCCCTGCGTGTGTTGAAATCCGACTTTCTCTGCTCTTTGATTTAATAGCCGGTCGGCCACACGTGCATGCTCAGGCGTGTTGGCGGGTAAAAAACGTTGTGATTGAATTTACAGCCCGCTGTTTCTAATTCGAGTACAGCCCTCTTTTTAAAGCTGTAGTGCGTAACTTTTTGATATTAAACGTCTGTTACATTCAAGCCAATGCCAAATGAGTTGCTACAAAGCTAATAAAGACTGTTGGCTCCACACGACTCTCTCTGGATTTCTCCGTATGGCTATGTTCAGAAGATTGTGGCGTCCCGCGCAGAAACTCAAGTCAAGATACTGACCTTATCTGAAGAGTCCATGTTTTTTTAATCCTCCATGTCCTCCTTGGCTACCAGCAACTGCGTGGAAGTGGTGCGCAGTCACGGAAGGCTTGTATCATGTGGACGCGCCGACACTGTTGTCGTCATTACTTAGAATTCCTCATGGGGGCGACAGAAACTACGCACTATAGCTTTAAAGAGTCCATATACATTTGGTAATATGCATCTCTAAAACATAATAGAAGCTGAAAGTTAGACTGCATCTTTTATAGCAAGTGTTTCAGATGAAACCACTAAAGATGTTAAATAACTTTAGAGCCTCGCCTCACTCTGAACCGCAGCCTATCCTATATATCAATCCAACCCTACTGTCCAATGTGATGACACTAAAAAGGTGTCACACCGGCTCTCTGTCTTTACACCCTAGGCCAAGACTTTTTATTGATCTCATTATTTACCCTAAGAGAATCAACCGTGTGTTTTTTAAGGTCATTTGCTGTAAATCGTATTCCCTTCATCGTCCTTCATTGCGAAGCTGTTGTTTTTATGTCTCTGGTCTTACAGTTTCTGTACAGGTGTACTGACTCTGCTGTCTGCTCTCTACACTAACATTGGAGCTGCTTTAAAATGTGATGTCAAATCTTAATGCTCCAGTACGGCACAACCCCACTTTGATTTGAACTAATAATATGCACAGGTCTCTTCTGTTTATGTAGCTTGTAATATATGAATATAATGAACAACATGAAAATCCTGATATTTTGTAAATTAGCTTGATTCAATTGTATTATTTTTAATCTGAACCAAAACAGACTAACTACTAGATTATAATATTTTCTCTGATGTTTCTTTTTCATAAAATTGATCATTTGTTTGAAGTAATCAACATGAATGAGTCTTTTAAAGGATGTTTACAGGAGTTTGAGAATTGATGTTTTATCACTGCCTTATTTTCTGTTTAATGTCTCCTCGTCGTCTCCGTGTTTTGAATATTGATTATTGATCATTTGGGCAGCTTTGTGAATCTAATCTCTGTTTCTAGCCTGCTGTGTCACGGCTAACTAACAAAAAAACATATCCTGCATTTGTGTACAGGGCATTGTTAATGGAACTGGTTTAATGACTGACTCATAGTGATGCAACCTTTGACTTTAACTCCATTTATATCAGTGTAAACGTCAGAAAATCAGCCAATGTTACTCAGACATTGTATTCCAGTGTAGGCGGGCAGTTATACCAACAGCACCTCCACTATGTTCCTCATATTATACGGAATATTTAGAAGAATGCAAGCACGAGCATTTAATTTTCCTTCTAAAGGACCACAGAAGGGTTTTTATTACATCGAATTCCTTCTTTACATTACAGCTGAAGCAGAACATAGTGTGTTCTATTGCTGAATGTTTTCCGGTCTGTATTACAGTAGTTTTTAAATGATTTGAAAAAGTCTGGCTCGTTGAATTACCACACGACTGTACAATAACCAAAATAAAAGCATACAAGGTGTTACTGTGGAGCCTGGAGTGTGCCATTGGTAGAATTAAAGGCTTTTACAGTGTATGTAGTAATTATAGTTATATCAGTTGGTCAAATTATCAATAAAAAAATTATTACTACTAATCTGAATTATTTTTTTACCTTATTCTGTCTTTAAATGTAATATTTGTTGGATTTTAAAATGGAATTGCAACATTTATTTTGAAGGGCTTTTACATGTTTTTTTACATATGTTTTATGTGTTTGATATATGACATTCATTGTTAGTTTTCAATACATTTTTCCGCCAATTCAAATGATTGGCTTGTTGTTATGTGTTGGCAGGAATCTGACCAATCAGAGCTCCTGCTTAGTGGCTTATTTATCTTTTTTTTTGTTTTTGGCGGCACACTGCTCATACGTATTGACAATACAGTGATGAAATGAAAACTGCCAATGTTACAGCAGGAAACCTATGTATCATGGAATATGGTAAGCAGATATTTTATTTTGTAATTCCATTTTACATTCATCATTTGAAGACCAAATAAGGAAATTTAATCATAAATTGGCAATGTATAGTTTTTGGAAAGGGTACAGTAATTAATTAGTGATTCAAATTAAACACTGCAAAGGTCTATCATTGTCTCAGTGTCTGCCACTGCCAGGCTCGCTGTGATAAATTAATAAATCCATCTAAAGTATTGTTTCAAGTCTATAGTTGGTATTTGTACCACAGCAAAGTGAACAGATACCAATGGCTGCCTAGAAGGTAGAAGAGGACAAAACAATTATACAAAGTATATGCAATTTGCATTAAATTGCTTAAAAAAACCGCATAAATACTAATATGGTCATTTAGACCCTTATTAACATCTATACATATTAGGGATCGACTGATACTGTTTTTTCAAGTCCGGTACAATTATTAGTGGTCATTGCACCAATAACCGCTATTTGGAACCGATTTGCATTTACAGTGAATATGAAAATCTTAAAGTCAAAGTTAAGATTTTGGAATGTTACAAACAAAATGTTTGAATGCTTTAAGCATTTATTTAATAAGTTAGAAACTTTCAACATAAAACAGTAATAGATAGATAGATAGATAGTAGGCGCCTGGGTAGCCCACCTGGTAAAGCGTGCGCCCATATATAGACACTTCCTCCTTGACGCAGTGGCTGCAGGTTCGACTCCGATCTGCGGCCCTTTGCTGCATGTCATTTCCGCTCTCTCTCCCTTTTTATGTCTTCATCTGTCCTACGAAAAAAGGCCTAAAATGCCCCAAAAAATTATTCTTAAAAGGAGAGTCAGATAGTGTTGTGGGTGAAATATCAAGTCAGACTCAGTGGTCAGTGAAACTGAAACAGATGGACAGAGACAGAGCTGTAGCGGCGCCAAAGTCAACCCATAAAGTTAATGAACAAAAAAGTTGTCAACTGTCAAAAAACAGCCCGATAATTGGTCTATCCCTAATATATACATACATCTATACCTGCAGCCTGTACATACGTACGTACGTACATACATACATACATACAGTACATATGTACATACATACGTACGTATGTACGTACGTACAGTACATACATACGTACGTACATACATACAGTACAAAACAGGAGAAAACAAACGGGTCACATGCTTATTTCACAGGTAAGAGGCCCATTTTGTTTTGATTCAATGTTGATTTACAGTTTTACCGGCTTTTTAAACGTAAAAATAAAACTAGTGCCTGTTAAATTTGGAACCGATGGTCCGATTCCAGCAAAAGAAACTATTCCATTGGAATCCTAATTTTGGAAACCGGTTCCCGATGCCCAATCCTACTATCCATTCGCTCTCCATTAGAGGACCCTAAAGGTGTTTTAAAACCATGAGCCACAAATCATGTGTACTGTACATTAGTGCCACATTTTCACAGCATACTGAACATGGTACTCTGTAAAATATTAAATAATCTCTTCTTTCTGATGGAAGGGTTAGGGTTAGGGTCTGATGGAAACTTCCATGTGTAAATGCACAGTTAGTATGGCTGACTGTGGAGTGCCATGTGTGAATGTTTGTGGCATGGTGTTGTTGGGTTGCCATCATTAAAACAAAACCTGTTGAAGGATTGAAAGTGTGCCAGGTCCAGTTCAGCTTCTCTTCCACTGTTGGGGTCATTTCCTGACAGAAAGATGTCCAACACATGGAGTTTATAGAGGAACTGAACCTGATGTGCCCTGTTGGGGCCTGTAATGTAAAATGAGTTCTTACTTAAATCCTCATAGGGGATTTTATCCAGTGTTTGATTGATTTCAGTGATTTTGATGGCTATACTGGATTTAATATTTCTTATACCTGAGCCTAAAGCAGAACAGGAAATATCAGTGTACATGAGGAGAGGAACTCAGTTTAAGTCCCTCTACAACTACAAACCTGATACTCATTATTTTTTCAACAATAAAAAAATATTACTCAAACTGTTTGACATCCTACCTCATTTATGGAGTCCTTTTGTATTTAGGATTGTTTCGCTTTGTGTTTTGTTTAAAAAAAAAAAAAGTCATCACCAACCATTGGCTTCAGTCCAAACTGCTCCTTTGGTTTCCAACCCTAATAAATGGGGAACTATGTTGGTCTCTATGTGGATTTTACAGTACCTTAACCTTTACTTATTCTTTTATATAATTCAATAATAAGTTAAGGAAATGCATCGCTGCGTCAATGAGTAAACCTATAGTTATGGGCACCCAATATAATACACTTTCTGTCAAATTTAGCAAATATCTTCTCACGGTCACATAGCTCTCTATTTTCTGTTGGCTGAAAAATCCCGGTGTTAATACACAGCCCTGGCTGTGCAAATGGAAAACAAGCAGAAAGGAGCGCAGGAGCCACAAAACACGTGAGCCATAAGGTGAGATACAAGGTAGCAGAGCATTGTCGTGTTTCTTAGAAATAAACAACGGACAAATAGTCTTTAAACGCTTCAGATGTAAAGTTATTTGCTGTCAAAGTGAAGTCAAAATGAATGGGAGTCAATGGGATGCTAACGGAAGGTGATGGCTTGGTAGCATCAAAACGGCTCCATAGGAGGTACGCTTTGTCGAGGCTGGCTTACCCCAGCATGTGAATGTGCCAGCTGGCTAGTAGTTATCTGTCCCTGAATCTGGCGAATGGAGCTTCTGAAGGGGGTGTTGTTATTTGTTTGGCAGATGAGTTCAAATATCAAGCATCTTTGCACAGCCTCGCTCCTGAATGGTCACACATAAACCACAATAAGCGAGTCTGAAAGAAAACTATATGGGGTTATTTCAGACAAAATGTAAATGTCTACAAAAGACACTTACTAAATATGATTCTAAGCATATTCATTTTATAAAAATGAAATAACTATATCGTAGTCTACATGTTTGTAGATTATATTCTGTGAATCATCTGCTGACAGAAAGATGTCCAACTGAGTTTATAATGAAACTGAACCTGCTCTGCCCTGAGAGAGAGAGAGAGAGAGAGAGAGAGAGAGAGAGAGAGAGAGGAGATCCCCTCTTGATTTCACTGACTCTGTTTGGCCCAAAGAGGAAATTGTATCAAATATTTCTCACACAAAAAAAGATTAGAGAAAGGTTTGAAAAATTAAAACCGACATTTGTGGAACTCCCCCCTCCCCCCCCCCTTCCATGTATCATCTCACGGCCCTTCACATTTATGTGGTGACCCTTTGGAGGGGCCTGGCCCCATTTTGGGGACTGTTTGGACTAACCTAGCTTATAAAGTAGCTTAAACTAGCTCTAAAATAAATAGTAAAAATGCTGCATTGGTGCATCAGAATGAGCAATTTAACAATATATATTAATAAATTTGTCACATGGGCCATTTTTTTGACTACTTGTGGTAATTTCCACAGTCAAAAACACATGCAGGGACTCTCTAAAGAGTCGGAATTGTTGTCCGTCTGTCAGCTCTGTGACAGACCTCTCACTCAAAGCATGCTGGGATAGTCTTCGACCCTATCCTATAAGTTACGGAGTGAGGTTAACATGTGGATTTAATACAACCACCGAAGACACATACAACACAGAGGTGGAGAATGAAATCATTGTATTATTAGTCACATAGCCTTGAGACTTTTATGACATGCCTGAGTTGAAGAATGACAACAGCTTCATTCATCACAATACAAAAATAGCATTTATACAATTAGGAAACTAATATTGTACAATTAGGTGTTTCTCGGCACATTATGAATGTAAGCTGTGTTAATGTAGTGATTGCTAAAATACAGATAGCCAAATGAAGCTTTGTGAACACTAGATGGGGCTCTAGTGAACTGCTAGAGAGCACCATCTAGTGAGCTCAGAAAATAAAGAAAAGGGTTCACAAAATTTCATTTGGCCATCACTGCTAAATACAACACAAAAAAAAAATCATTATTTATTCAACATATTTTGATTATCCTTAACTCAAACTACAATTTATCAAAAAGAAAAATCTCAAAACTAAATGGGTCTCATTCAAATAGACAACTGTTTTCAGAAAGTGATTATTGGACATTAGTATTATGTCTTAGTTTAACACCTATAATTTTCATATAAAAATAAAAAATATATTCATCAAAAAAGGAGAAATGCTTGGAAGAAGACATGAAGTTATCTGCTACGGTGCACCATGAGCCAATTTGTCATTAAACAAATCCCTCTGTTCATAATCCCTTTACAGAAACTCACTGGTTAATGGTCCAATCTCACCGCCATGACAGTGAAGCGTGACATTGTAAATTAAGTAGAAAATTGTTTTGCAAGCTCAAAGCCATCCACATTGTTTGGGAACTATACAAGACCACTTGTCCTGATGCTGATTAGTGCAATGCTATGAAGCACAGCCTATCACATCAGTCACCTCGCTCAGAATAAGGCACAAGATGCAGATTGACTTCAAACTGATCAGCATGACAGTGTCAGTGGCATTAATTACTAAAGGTTTCCTGCAGGTAGAACACTTCCATCTGTAGTGGATTTCAATCTCATGTCTGTGAATTAACTACAGAATAAAGCCCTATTCGCACAGGATTATTATATAGATTATTATTATAGTATTACTTGGTGACCTCTAGTCATTTGTAATAATTACGGAGGTTGTCTGTGATCTTAATCCCGATAAGGTATGCGATAGAGTCCGACCGATATAATGGTGGGCCGATAATAGACATTTCCCGATCTATCGGCATTTATAATGGCCGATAAAAATAAAAATAAGTTGAAATATTCATTCATCAGAATCATTTATAATTACAAATACATGATTCTGATAAATGATTTAAAAAACAAACAAGACGGTCAACCATGTTCTGAGTGTTGGTGTTGCATAGTCTGTCCACCAGAGGACGCTCTACAACGTCCCTGTTAGTGATGGCGTTGCATAGTCTGTCCACCAGAGGACGCTCTACAACGTCCCTGTTAGTGATGGCGTTGCATAGTCTGTCCACCAGAGGACGCTCTACAACGTCCCTGTTAGTGATGGCGTTGCATAGTCTGTCCACCAGAGGACGCTCTACAACGTCCCTGTTAGTGATGGCGTTGCATAGTCTGTCCACCAGAGGACGCTCTACAACGTCCCTGTTAGTGATGGCGTTGCATAGTCTGTCCACCAGAGGACGCTCTACAACGTCCCTGTTAGTGATGCCATTGCATAGTCTGTCCACCAGAGGACGCTCTACAACGTCCCTGTTAGTGATGGCGTTGCATAGTGTTTTTGTTCAAAGGACTTTGTTTCATATCTTAAGTTTGTATTTTTATACATTTTATTTATCAGAACTTTAATATATTTTGATGTTCCTCTGTAACAAATTATCAAATGATTTTAGAGATAACTCAAATAACTACAAATCTGTTTATATTAAGTTGAGCTTTTCTAGATTTTTAACATATAAAATTGGCCAATATATCGAAATATTGGATTTTAAAATCACCAAATATTAAAAATCCTTTATCAGTCGGGCTCTAGAATCCGCCTCGGATGTCTAAAGCACATGAGGTCCCCATATGATACTAATCCTGTGCGAGTAGAGTCAGGACGTGGTTAGCTTAGCTGATGGATGGATACACTGTGGTATGTCAAGAAATATTTCCAGTTTGTAAACAATCAATATATACTGTTTAAATAACACTGCTGGAGGGCCCTATTATGCACCTGGCGCAATGCGGCGCAAAGCCCAACGCAGTTATTAATTTCCCCGAGACTAAGTACAACCCTTTTGGACCATGTGCCCGGCCTATTTTTTCCGCCGCCAAACAAGCAAAAGTGGATTTGGACACGCCCTAAACGCACCTGCGCCAGGCGCTTCACGGCGTGTGCCGAGATCAGAATAGGGCCCTTAGTCTTGTTTGTACTTTGGACAGAGCCAGGCTATGCCATTTCCCTCTGCTTCCAGTCTTTCTGCTAAGCTAGGTTAACCACACCCTGATTCCAGCTCCATACATAACACACAGGCATTGGGATTTAAATCTATCTTTTCATTTTACTCTGGGAAAGTGAATGTGTATTTCCAAAAACCAGTTCTATAAGAGCAGTGGACTCAAAAACAGTACCCAGAGATCAAACACGAAAGACATCTCATGATGCGTGAAAATCCTTTTTCCCCCCTGGAATATTCATAACTATGCATTACTGATTTTACTACATGTGCAAACAGATTCATCCTGTAGATTCAGGCTGGTAGATTTTCTACGACAAAATGTTTTGGGATAGCCATGGAAATTGGAGGTGGAGGAAGACATTCGTCTTGCTGCGACTTGAGACAAGTTTTTTCAAAATGTAGTCTCTGCTCACTATAGTCTCTTCAAGGCCTGTGGGTAGTACTTGAGGAAGATTCTGTGGGCGATCTCGTATGAGTCTCCCTGAGGCTTGGTCGGGTACCTTCGGCCGTTGTAAATGAATCCCTTTTCTACCTGGAAAACTGCCTGGTTGAAGGCGTCCTGCTTGAATGGTCGACCGCTGTCCAGGCACTCTACCAGGGTTTGAACAAAAAGGCCCCATCGCTGGGCGTAGTAGTCCTCCATGAGGCCTCCCCACTCTTTGCTGGCGTAGTCCAGGATCTCACCACTGGGACCCCAAAGAGTGAGCTGGTTTCTGGCGTTCATGTCGTACAGCTGGGCCTCCTTCTCATCTAGGGCTAAAGATCGGGCCCGCTCCAGCCACGTCCCCAACAGGAAGTTGCGGTCACTACTGAGCAAACGATTGAGTTCAGGCAAGAGATCATAGACCAGCACCCCACCTGCAGTCAGCAGCTCCGGCAACTTTTGGTTCTGGAAGGCATCTGCGATATCCTGGTAAAAGACCGTTGTCAGGACTTGTAGGACCTGCCGAGTCACATCCACAAGATCGTACCGGAAAGTCTCCTTGGACATGAGAGATGGAGCTGCCTCAATAATCAGTTTCCAGGCTTTGTACAAGTCAGCCGGGTCATACCAAAGGGCAGTATTCATGCGAAAGGAAGGCCGGCGCACCAGCGGGCTATGGTTGTGGTTTCGGTAATGTGGCGCTGTGCAGTTGTAGACGCCGGCGAACAGGAGCCTCCATGCAGCGGTCAGGTTCTCTTGTGTGCTGCCGTAACGGCGTACTGCATATAGCGACGCCCACTTTGACAAGTTGACCGGCTCCTTACGCCAAGCCAGCTCGCTCATCAACTCGTACATCACAGGATTCTGCTCAATGCCCTCAGGGGTCATGCCGATGCCCACCAGAGTGGAGTTCGGGAAATGTAAAGCTTTGAAGGGCCCCGAATTGATGCTCTCCACTGTGCCAAAGAATCCACTGTTGCCCCCAAAGTTCTGCAACATGCACCAGATGAAGGGCTGTCCATAGAAAGACTCTGTGTAAGAGAAAATTGGCTCGGTCTCCGCAAACAGATCCAGCACGATCATTCTTCCGAGGGGCACTCCGTGTAGTAGGGCCTGAATCTGGGCGGGCTTCCAGAACGCTGCATCACTGAAGAACAGCCAGCCTTGCATCAGCCAAATTGCCTGAGGATCAACTGGGGAGAAAGAATTTTTTATTTATTTGGATAAGGGACAAGAAAGGGACAGTTCTCTGTGCTAGGAGGGGGCTGTTTGTGTAAGACAATTACACAATAACAAGAGGTCATACATGGGTCATCAGACTAGGGAAATGATTGTTCTTGTTACCCATTGGCATTCTGACAGACAGATTTAAAACTCGCGATGTGAACATGATATTAGTCACCCAGACACTCACCTGCGGTCATTGAGGCAAAGACAGAACGACTGACTGCAGACAGGTAGGTGGGGTCAGAGGATGGTGGAGTCATCTCATTGAAAGTATCAGTGTTGTAGATGTGATCTGTACCAAACTGCTTCACCACCTGGGACAGATAGAGGGAACCGATCTGGAGGAAAAGTGGGTCACGAGGGTCCAAGATATAGGAGCATGAGAAGCTGCAGTTGAAGTGAGCCCAAGGCCCCAATCTGGTTACATTGGCTTCCGGATACAACCTGAAATATAATTTAAAAATATATATATGTATATAAAATACAAGTGAATAAAAGTGAATGGAAAACAGTTTTGACTGAAATATTTCACTTTACTGTACTTAGCCGGAGATTTTCCTGCATAGAGAAAGTTTTGGTGCCGCCCCAAAGAGGTTTATAGCTAGCGCCAAAGAAAAATCCCGAGCGCCAAAATGATATACAATATAATACAATAATCAGCAGCCATCTCCCTCTCATCCACAGCTGATATATATTTCACACACGCGGCTGGCGCTGACAGCTAAGCTGCGTTGTAATGACTGGAACTGAACACTGAACTGATACAAAAAACTGAATCTACAGACCCTGGGAGCAACCGGAGTTGGAGAGAATCGTCTGGTTGAGCCCCAATTCAAGGTCCCATGGCATAAAAATGTCACTTTATGAGGTTTTTTAACATTAACATGAGTTCCTCCAGCCTGCCTATGGTCCCCCAGTGGCTAGAAATGGTGATCAGTGTAAACCGAGCCCTGGGTATCCTGCTCTGCCTTTGAGAAAATGAAAGCTCAGATGGACGGATCTGGAAACTTGTTCCTTATGAGGTCATAAGGGGCAAGGTTACCTCCCCTTTCTCTGCTTTGCCCGCCCAGAGAATTTGGCCCACCCATGAGAGAGAGACAGTGGCAGTTGGTCGATCTATTTATAAAATTATTTTTTTTATTCCTCTTTTTATTCAACTTAAGCATGGGCATGTAAACTTATGAGCACCACTGTATATAAAAGAGACTTCAGATGTGGTATTAGGGGACCATTAGGGTCTATATGAAAGATACTTCAGATACAGTATTAGGGGACCACTAAGGTCTATATGAAAGATACTTCAGATACAGTATTAAGGACCACCAAGGTCTATATAAGAGACTTTAGATACAGTATTAGGGGACCAATAAGGTCTATATAAAAGAGACTTCAGATATAGTATTAGGGGACCACTAAGGTCTATATAAAAGAGACTTCAGATACAGTATTAGGGGACCACTAAGGTCTATATAAAAGAGACTTCAGATACAGTATTAGGGGACCACTAAGGCCTATTTAAAAGCATCCAAAAAACAACATGTCATGGGACCTTTAACATTAATTAAGTGGGTAATTTTATGATTGGATGGCATTACATTTCTCTGTTGTCTGGTACTGTACTTTCTACAAGCCGGTACTCAGTCAAAGATCCTTTGTGAAGGAAGAACTGTAGATCCAACACACATCAATTTCTGGAGTTACATTCTCTTGTTGAACCTTCATTCATATCAGATGTCATTTCATCACCCTTAAAAACCTCTGAACCAGAGCCATCAGTACTTAGCTTAGAGATAAAGTGTGTCAGATTCAGATTTAGATCTGGCATGAGTCACCTGAGGATTCCCTTGGGAATGTTCCCAGAGAAGGCTGGCAGCACAGGAATCATACCAAAGGATCTCATTCGCTCTAAGATTTTAAACTGCAAAAAAAAAAGAGCAAATGTCAGGTGGTCAAGTGAGAGGATGCATTCCAGTGCAGCTATAAGCTGAAATTCATCAGTGAACATTTTAAATATACAGACAAATTCATCCACAAAAATGGATGGCTTTTAAAAAAAAGGATTAAAAATGCCTTTAAAGCAACATTATGTAACTATTTCATAAAATAACCCCCAGATCAGTTGGATACTTGGAATAAAAAAACAAAGGCAACAGTAAAACTATGACCTAAATAGTTTGCAAACACCTATCATAGTCTATACCAACTTCCTGCTTCAATATAGACTGGGTAAATATCCCGTTGATGCCGCTGTGACTTCTACGTCACCCGGATTGTTGGTCTGATTGGTTGAAGGACTATCCAATTGCGTACAGTCATTTGAACTATGCCTGTTGGTCCCGCCTCTTGTGCTGTAAAAAGTACAAAGCAGACTCCCCAGACCAATGTTCAGTCTCAAATCTATTGAGCGTGGCTTGGTCTGGTGATAGCCAGACTAGCTTTAACATTGAGCTACTGTACTTTAGGGGTGGGGGGGATATCGATACAGCATATTATCGCAATATTTTCAGTGGCAATACTGTATCGCTACACAGGCGCCAAGTACGGATCTTTTATTATAAATGTGTTGGTCAGTTTGTCTGCTTGACAATCTCATTTTGGGGACGTCAATTGAAATTGGGAAAAATTAGAAGTTGGAAAAAAGGTTATAAATTGCAATATATTGCAGAATACTGCAATATGTTTAAAATCACAATAATACCGTGTTGTGGCATAAGTATCGTGATGATATCGTATCGCGATGCGTCTGGTGATTCCCACCCCTACTGTACTTAGTGTAGTTGTCTGCAAATAAGGTATTACTAACAGCATTTCAGATGTGTTTATTTTTAATTTGTCCTCCAAATAATAGTGCTTTCTATAAACTGGCCAACCTGGGGGTTCGTCGTCCCTGTGTCCCTGTTTTTTTTTTTTTTTTCGATATCTCAACTATTACTTTTGTGAGTACAATATTTTCATAAACCGTGGGAATGACCTCAAAAACCTAAACATAAACTGAAGCCACTATATGTCAAATATGATGTGATAAAATGAATCTTTAAATTTGTCTGATGACTGACTACCACTCGGTGGTGCCAAAAGTCAAACATGTCATCGTTCTACACATAGTGGCTTCCAACTGTGTTGACAAGCGTGGCGGCTTCAGTACTTGGAGGTAGAGCTGGTTCACGTGCCAGGACTGTGGCAGAGGCCCACCAAACTTGAAAACATTTCCCATTCGGTTCCAGGCGAGAAACGCAGGGCCAGAGAAGAACTCTTCAATCTCCGACTGGTTTAACCCAAGAGCTCGGTAGACCTAGAAAAAGGTACACAACAAGTTAATGTGATGTTCACATGGTCCTGCACATATCAATCAAGGTGTGGATCATGTCTCTGCTTCTTAGAGATTCTGCTTGCTCTTCCTGCTCATCTTCTTGAAACTGTATTTTCTCAGAATCTCTCTTCCCCTTCCAGTGGTTTCCCTAGGTTTGTGGAAGACTTAAAAGGTCCAATGACATGGTGCTCTTTTGGATTTTATTTAGATCTTAGTGGTCCCCTAATACTGTATCTGAAGTCTCTTCTATATAGACCTTAGTGGTCCCCTAATACTGTATCTGAAGTTTCCTTTAAATAGACCTTAGCGGTCCCCTAATACTGTATCTGAAGTCTCCTTTAAATAGACCTTAGTGGTCCCCTAATACTGTATCTGAAGTCTCTTTTATATAGACCTTAGTGAGGCAAGATTCCAGATCGGCCCATCTGAGTTTTAATTTTCTCAAAAGGCAGAGCAGGATACCCAGGGCTCGGTTTAGACCTATCACCATTTCTGGCCACTGGGGGACCATAGGCAGGCTGGGGGAACGCATATTAATGTTAAAAAAAAAAAAAAAAAAAAGAATTTAAAAAACGACAGGGTACCCCCGCAGACCCCTCTGCGTCTACACTGGACCCTATCCCGTAGCCTGACGTGCACCTCTCGAAAAATTTAACTACATGTATCGACGACGCTGGGCCGTGGCCTTGCATTCCCCCCAACTCATTCCTTGGTTCTCCTTCTCCATCAGCAACATGAAATCAAATCCGGCTGCAGATTTCCCACTGTGGTCAGAAAGTACAGAGAAGAAACTTTGTTTCCCTCGCTGGGACTCTAGAGTCGCTACTCGCTCCGAAGCTAATCGCCTCCACTTTCTCACTTCTCCCTTTACCCCCCCCCACACACACCCACACACCCACACACCCACACCATGTAGGCTAAGGCAAAAGCTCTACGTGGAACCAAATATTGTGGTTTTCAATTAAACCAACAAAAGTACTTTGCTAGTTTTGCTCCCATTGATTTTACACTCATCAGCTTAGGTGGTGCCCTAAGCATTATAATGGTAAAGAAATCCCTGCATTTTTATCTTATTTAGCTTGTTGCTCTGACAATAATTCATCTATGAACTTCATACAAAGCAAAAGTATGTAGCTTATCAACTTAACCCCTAGATCTAGCCCTTTTCTACCAACAAAATGTGATCATTTTAATAGAAGTGTTTGCTGTTACATTTGTTCCAGAAATCAGGCTTAAGAGGAGCCAATAATGGTACAGTACATTGATACTAAGAGCTGTTTTTATTTTTTTACAAATGTTCAAGTTTGTAAAATGTAAATTTTTTTAAGGAATATCATTACTTTCAGCCTAAAGTGTGATTTGTACTTCTGCGTAAAACCTACGCCGTGGCTATGGAGCTACGCTGGCGTGCACTTCTCCAAAAGTGTAACAACACGCACGTCGTGTCTTCGCAGCGTTGCATTTCCCCCGACTCAGTTCCTGGTTCTCCTCCATAGACAACATTAAAAATCAAGGAAGGGGTTAACGTTCCTTGCGACAGATTTCCCACCGTGATTGTGGCATCTAATCAAATCATTGCAGCCAGTTCTATTTGTTATTGTGTACCGAGCACCTGGTCCATATTCTGAATTCTTATCTGAATTTGCAGAGTTGTAGGGGATTTTAATATTCATGTGGACGATGAGAATGATAGCCTTTGTACTGCGTTTATCTCTCTTTTAGATTCTATTGGCTTCTCTCAAAGTGTTCATAAACCGACTTACCGTTTTAACCACACCCTCGATCTTGTTCTGGTACATGGTGTTGAAATTGAACATTTAAAAGTGTTCCCACAGAATCCCTTTTTATCTGACCACTGTTTGATAACTTTTGAGTTTATACTGCTGAACTACACGCCAGTAGGCAAAACCTTCTATACAAGATGTCTATCTGATAGTGCTGTAGCTAAATTTAAGGATGTGATGCCATTAGCATTTAATTCATTACCAAGTCACGAAGTAACTGAGGACTCCTATGCTAATTTCAGTCCCTCCCAAATCGATCATTTTGTTGATAGTGCAGCAGGCTCGCTGCGAACAACATTTGACTCTGTTGCCCCGCTAAAGAAGAAGATAATAAAACCAAGACGGTTAGCTCCATGGTAGAACAATGAAACCCGCAAATTAAAGCAAATATCCCGGAAACTTGAGAAGATTTGGCGTTCCACCAAACTGGAAAATTCTCGTTTAATCTGGCAAGATAGTCTTAAAACTTAAAGGAAGGCCCTCCGTAATGCCAGAGCAGCGTACTACTCGTCATTAATAGAGGAAAATAGAAACAACACCAGGTTTCTTTTCAGCACTGTAGCCAGGCTAACGGAAGGTCACAGCTCTACTGAGCCAAGTATTCCCATAGCTCTTAGTAGTAATGACTTTATGAGATTCTTCAATGATAAAATTATAACTATTAGACGCAAAATTCACCAAGACCTGCCTTTAACTGGCACTGACTTATCTCTAAACTCAGGAACCTTAGAAACAGCTGTAAAACCAGATATATGTTTAGACTGCTTAGCTTTACTTCATCTTTATCAATTTAATTCAATTATTTCTTCAGCTAAACCATCAACCTGCCTTTTAGACCCCATCCCGACTAGGCTACTTAAAGAAGTTTTACCCTTAGTCAACACTTCTCTACTAGATATAACCAATCTGTCTTTATTAACAGGCTATGTACCACAGCACTTTAAAGTAGCTGTAATTAAACCTCTTCTGAAAAAGCCCAACCTTGATCCAGAGGTTTTAGCCAACTATAGACCTACAGGTAAAAGCCAGTAAATTAGAATATTTTGAAAAACTTGATTTATTTCAGTAATTGCATTCAAAAGGTGTAACTTGTACATTATATTTATTCATTGCACACAGACTGATGCATTCAAATGTTTATTTCATTTAATTTTGATGATTTGAAGTGGCAACAAATGAAAATCCAAAATTCCGTGTGTCACAAAATTAGAATATTGTGTAAGGGTTAAATTTTGAAGACACCTGGTGCCACAAAGTAATCAGCTAATTAACTCAAAACACCTGCAAAGGGCTTTAAATGGTCTCTCAGTCCAGTTCTGAAGCCTACACAAACATGGGGAAGACTTCAGATTTGACAGCTGTCCAAAAGGCGACCATCGACACATTGCACAAGGAGGGAAAGACACAAAAGGTTATTGCTGAAGAGGCTGGCTGTTCTCAGAGCTCTGTGTCCAAACACATTAATAGAGAGGCAAAGGGAAGGAAAACTGTGGTCAGAAAAAGTGTACAAGCGATAGGGATCACCGCGCCTAGTCAAGATTGTGAAAAAAGATTCACAAGGAGTGGACAGCTGCTGGAGTCAGTGCTTCAAGATCCACCACCAAGAGACGCTTGAAAGACATGGGTTTCAACTGCCGCATACCTCGTGTCAAGCCACTGTTGACCAAGAAACAGCGAAAAGCGTCTCACCTGGGCTAAGGAAAAAAAGAGCTGGACTGCTGCTGAGTGGTCCAAAGTCATGTTTTCTGACGAAAGCAAATTTTGCATTTCCTTTGGAAATCGAGGTCCCAGAGTCTGGAGGAAGACAGGAGAGGCAAGGGATCCACGTTGCCTGAAGTCTAGTGTAAAGTTTCCACCATCAGTGATGGTTTGGGGTGCCATGTCATCTGCTGGTGTCGGTCCACTCTGTTTCCTGAGATCCAGGGTCAACGCAGCCGTCTACCAGCAAGTTTTAGAGCACTTCATGCTTCCTGCTGCTGACCTGCTCTATGGAGATGGAGATTTCAGGTTCCAACAGGACTTGGCGCCTGCACACAGCGCAAAATCTACCCGTGCCTGGTTTACGGACCATGGTATTTCTGTTCTAAATTGGCCAGCCAACTCCCCTGACCTTAGCCCCATAGAAAATCTGTGGGGTATTGTGAAAAGGAAGATGCAGAATGCCAGACCCAAAAACGTAGAAGAGTTGAAGGCCACTATCAGAGCAACCTGGGCTCTCATAACACCTGAGCAGTGCCAGAAACTCATCGACTCCATGCCACGCCGCATTAATGCAGTAATTGAGGCAAAAGGAGCTCCAACCAAGTATTGAGTATTGTACATGCTCATATTTTTCATTTTCATACTTTTCAGTTGGCCAACATTTCTAAAAACTCCCTTTTTTGTATTAGCCTTAAGTAATATTCTAATTTTGTGACACACGGAATTTTGGATTTTCATTTGTTGCCACTTCAAATCATCAAAATTAAATGAAATAAACATTTGAATGCATCAGTCTGTGAGCAATGAATAAATAGAATGTACAAGTTACACCTTTTGAATGCAATTACTGAAATAAATCAAGTTTTTCAAAATATTCTAATTTACTGGCTTTTACCTGTATATCCAACCTTCCATTTCTCTCTAAGATTCTTGAGAAAGCAGTTGCCAAACAGCTGTGTGACTTTCTGCATAGCAACAGCTTATTTGAGGATTTTCAGTCAGGATTTAGAGTTCATCATAGCACAGAGACAGCACTTGTGAAAATTACTAATGACCTCCTAATTGCATCAGACAAAGGACTTATCTCTGTACTGGTGTTATTAGATTTTAGTGCTGCATTTGATACCATTGACCACCATATCTTATTACAGAGACTGGAACATTTAATTGCCATTAAAAGGGACTGCTCTAAGCTGGTTTTAGTCTTATTTATCAGATAGATCTCAGTTTGTTCATGTTAACGATGAATCATCTGTGCACGCCAAAGTTTGTCATGGAGTCCCACAAGGATCTGTGCTCGGTCCAATCCTGTTCACTTTATATATGCTTCCTTTAAGCAATATTATCAGGAAGCACTCCATAAACTTTCATTGTTATGCAGATACTCAATTATATCTATCGATCAAGCCGGATGAAACTTATCAGTTAGCTAAACTTCAAATGTGCCTTCAGGATATTAAAACCTGGATGAGCTGTAATTTTCTAATGTTAAACTCAGATAAAACTGAAGTTATTGCTCTGGGGCCCAAGCACCTCCGTGACGCATTATCCAAAGAGATAGTTACTCTGGATGGCATCACTCTGGCCTCCAGCACCACTGTGAGGAATCTTGGCGTTATCTTTGATCAGGACATGTCCTTTAATTCCCACATAAAGCAAATTTCAAGGATTGCCTTTTTTCACCTACGTAATATTGCAAAAATCAGGAATATCCTGTCTAAAAATGATGCAGAAAAACTAGTCCATGCATTTGTTACTTCTAGGCTAGGTTACTGCAATTCTTTATTATCAGGCTGCTCAAAAAAGTCCATTAAGACTCTTCAGCTGGTCCAGAATGCTGCAGCACGTGTTCTGACAGGAACCAGGAAAAGAGATCACATCTCTCCTGTTTTAGCTTCTCTGCATTGGCTTCCTGTAAAATCCTGAATAGAATTTAAAATCCTCCTTCTCACCTACAAAGCTCTTCATGGTCAGGCACCATCTTATCTTAAAGAGCTCATAGTACCTTACCCCTACAAGAGCACTGCGCTCCCAGAATGCAGGGTTCCTTGTGGTCCCTAGAGTCTCTAAAAGTAGAACCACAGTATGAGCCACAGCGTTCAGCTATCAGGCTCCTCTCCTGTGGAACCAGGTTCCAGTTTGGGTGCGGGAGGCAGACACCATCCCCACATTTAAGAGTAGGCTTAAGACTTTCCTTTTTGATAAAGCTTATAGTTAGGGCATAGAATTGAATATTGTTAGGGAGTGAGGAGTCGCAGTGTCCGCCAAACCCGGCCCACCTGCTTCTCGTCATAGTTGTCAGATCTATCTATCGTATAATCAATAATATAATAAAACTAGAGGGAGGCAGGGTCCAGCCCAATCCGGTTAGGGAGAGTTCTAGCCTGACCAGGCTCCACTCTTTACCCTGTCTCTCTTAGTTATGCTGTAATAGTTTTAGACAGCTGGAGGACTTCCTTTAACACACAGAGTTCCTCTCTCCTCTATCTTTCCATTTGAGTGCATCCATGTCCCAGAAATGCTTGTTACTAACCTAGCTCTGGGGAGTCATTCCCCGGAGTCCTTATGTTCTTTTTCACCCAGCATGTTTCCTTGGATCAGGGAGGCTCTAAAATCATGGTAGCAGCTGTCGCCATGGTCCCGCTACACGTCCTGCGATGCCATGTTACATCCTGCTACGCTCTGCTGTGCCCTGCTACGTCCTGCTGTGACTTGTAACGCCGCACAGTGCCCTGCTTTCCCATGAACTACTACAAACTACTATTTTTTGTGACTGTTATTGCCACTCTTCATTCTAACCCCAACCGGTCGTCAGACACCGCCTACCAAAAGCCTGGGTCTGTCCGAGGTTTCTGCCTAAAAGGAAGTTTTTCCTCGCCACTGTCGCACTGTTGCTTGCTCTGGAAGGAACTACTAGAACTGTTGGGTCCTTGTAAATTATGGAGTGTGGTCTAGACCTACTCTATCTGTAAAGTGTTTCGAGATAACACTTGTTATGAATTGATACTATAAATAAAATTGAATTGAATCTAGAGTCGCTCCTTATGAAGCTAATCATCACTGTCTCTTTCTTCCACGGTGTACCACACACTCCCCACACATACACACTCCCCACACACACACACACACACACAAGTATAAACTTAAGGCCACTTACGTAGGTAACGGCGAAAGCTCTGCGTTGAGTCGCCGCACAATCCTAAATCACGTTCTTACCTCTTGCCACAGGGCTTCTTGTCCGGTGAAAGCCAGCGGCAGATTTATTCCATTGAGTGCCATCCAGTCGATCTCTCTCTCCCACCTTGGCCAGTCCCACCACACAGAGGAATAGCTAAATGTGCAGACGTTCTGGTAATACCGGAATCTAGATACAAACAGACAAATACATAGTTTATCATAAAAAATGAAATGTTCTTTATTGTGAACGTTATTGCCACTGTGCATGACACCCCCAACCGACACAGTCAGACGCCGCCTACCAAGAGTCTGGGTCTGTCCGAGGTTTCTTCCTAAAAGGGAGTTTTTCCTCGCCACTGTTGCACTAAAAATGCTTGCTCTTGGGGGAATTACTAGAATTGTTGTCAGTTATATTGACAACATGACTAAGCAATTTGTCTCATCCGCACACAATGACACGTCATTCTGATGGCATTGACATAGTCATTGACACAGATATTTATTTTTGAGTTGGAGCAAGACACTGGCTTTTGCAGGTAATCCATTGTTTCTTGCTATTTGTATGAATTGTCTTAAGAAATGCACTTACGGTTTTGTCGAGGATGATTCGAGAAATGTACCGAAATGACTGAGAAAACAGAAAACAGGCACTCCTAGAATAATCAACCAACATTTATACAGCACTTTACAGTAACAAGCAGGTATCCAGAGTACTTCACATCAGAAATCAAGAATAAAACATATCACACAAAAATTAATGAAACAGAAAACCGTAAAATCTGAAAAGATTATATAGAAACAGCAGAGGGAAATTTGTCACACCACTACTAGGTATTAAAAGTTCTAAACAAATAAAAGTTTGGACCTAAAGAGAAGTACATCTGTAACAGTGCGAATATCTGGGGGTAACTTGTTCCAGAGTCTCAGGGGAGGAACCGCAAAAGCCTGATCACCCCACCGTTTATACCTGGACCTTGGGACTTCTAAAACCAGTTGATTTGAAGACCACAAGGACCGGTTGTGCTCATGCAGGGTTAAAATCTCTGACAAATACCAAGCCATTTAAGGCAAACAATAAAATGTTGAAGTTGATTCTAAAAACGCACCGGGAGCCAATGTAGGGTGTAGAGAACGGGAGTCACGTGTGTACGTCTAGATGTATTTGTTAAAAAGCGAGCAGGAGCATTTTGAACAAGTTGAAGATGTGAAATGGAGGTCTGAGTCAGACCCACATAGAGAGAATTACAGTAATCCAACCTTGAACTAATAAAAGCATGAATTGCCTTTTCTAGATCATGCCTGTTAAGGAAAGGCTTACCTTTAGCCAGCAGACAAAGCTGGAGGAAGCTCATTCTAACAACATTGCTGATTTGCTTGTCAAATTTCATGCTGCAATCAAATGTAACTCCCAAATTTCTGACAACTGGCTTAAGGTATACTCCCAAACTCAAAGCTGGACCGTTTGGCGTGCATGAAGTACTGAAGATGATACACTCAGTTTTAGCTTTGTTTAAGTTGAGAAAGTTTCGTGAAAGCCACAACTTAATATCATCAAAACAGAACCCCAATGAATTGAACCCTGGGATACCCCACAAGAAAGAGGAGCAGTTGACAAGGAGAAGTCACCAATCATGACAGTGAAGCTCCTATTTGCCAAATAGGAGCTAAACCACTGAAGTGCCGAGCCTCGGATGCCTACACAATGATCAAGGCGAGACAGAGGACTGCACGGTCAACTGTAACATGGTCACTGTATCAAACGCCACTATGAGGTCCAAAAGCACTAAAACAGCAGGATTCCCGGCAGTCATTTTCTATAAGTAGCTGTATGTTATTTCAGCAATGAAGAAAAAAAAAAAAAATCACCTAGGCGTGGCCAGGTTAGGTCAGTGGTAGAGCGGGCTGCCACTGAGAGGTTCATGCCTCGACACAGAAGTACAGGGTTTGAATCTGACTTGTGACAATTTCCTGCATGTCTTCCCCCTTTTTCACCTAACGGTCCTGTCAAAAATGAAAGGCGGAAAATCCCAAAATATAATCTTTAAAAAAAAAAAAAAATTAAACAAAAAAATTAAAAAAAAAATCACATAGGCAGTGTTTTTTTTTTTAAAACCAGTGTAATTTAAGCTTAAGTTTTCTGCAGCTGTTAAATGACTTGTGCTTCCTTTCCATAAGAGTTGCATTTTCCACCAACATATACTCATGGGAAAACTAAAGTGTACCATGTTTGCCGTGGCTTTTTCAATCTACTGTGCACATAACATAACTGGGGTGAGCTGATGCGGGTCTAATGCACAGCAGATAATTGAAAAGAAGGGTCCTTTAAAAAGGGCCCGGCCGCAGTACAAGTGTCCATAGTGCTCACAGTAAACAATGTAAAATAACGCTCCATTTGTCATGCACCCATGGATTTTGATGTGTTTGTTACAAGTGGTGGGGGCTTGGGGTTACATAGCACCCAAATACTGCCACCGTAGTATTCAAAACACAGACATATCACGTCATCCTCTTTTGTAAAGTGTAAAATCAGAAGTTGTCATGTATATACTGTACTTTGTGTCTTATGTGCTGGGAAGGTAGATGTTTTAAGCTGCTGATAATAGAGTCTGGTGGCTGCCACTGAGGGGAGTTGACACACGTGATGTACAGCAGTGTGAAGTGGATTTTGGTGGGAAAACCACATTTTCAAAAGGTCTTTTGCTGATGTCAGCAACATTTGCAAACAAAGCATACACACAGGCCATTCAAAAGAAGGGAGTTTTTACAAATGCAACGCACACTAGGCCTGCACAATATGAGGAAAATATGCAATATGCTATAATGTAATTTTGGGATAATATTACTTGCGATACATAAAATGATTTTGAGTGTACACAGTTCTGCATTTCTGCTGCTTTTAGTATTCTGCTAAAAAACTAATTGCTTGACTTAAATATAAAATGCACTGCTAAAAAATACTTTTTAATACAGATACATGTTAATGTGCAGTTTTCTGCTGAAAGTTTCTTTCAACTAACAAAAAAAAATCTCTGAGTGCCTACCGTGATGTGTTTATTGCGCCAATTGATATCGCGATGACGATTAAAAACCAATACATTGTGCAGCCCTAAGCCACACCCCTCATTGTCTGCCTTTGATTAAATAAAACACACAACCATACACAAGGGGGATACTTTTAATAATGTGTGCGACATAAAGGACGTTGTTTCATTTGTTTTATGGGAGGTTTGAATTTAGAATACCATATAGAGTCTGCCTGTTATGTTTTTATAGCTCATTAGCTGATATTTTGAAAGCTTAATAACCTTCCAGCGGGGAACAACACTTCCATATAAAAAAATGGTTTGGAAATCCTTTACTTTGAGAATTTCACCCTGGGAATGTGGCCATCCATCTATCTACGTACGTAGATAGATGGATGGCCACATTCACTATTATATAATTTAATCACTCTAGCCTATAAGCAGCATTTTATTGTTATATCTGGTCAAAATGAAGCTCCTTTTTAACTTCTTTACATACTGTTGTGTAGTTTAATCTGTAGCATGATCATTTGTTTTGTGTGACCTGAAAAGTAACAAAAGAAAAAACTGCACGACAGCGTATAATGGAAACTACGTCACAATTGTAGCTACTTAAGTAAATTACTTACTTTTCACCCCTGATAATACAATTATTGTTAAAATTGCTTTTAGGCTACTGTTGTAGAACATGACTTAAGACATTGAAAAAGTAATTAAGCAAATCGGTAAGGTCTTTTGGTGAAGTCGACATGAACGCAGTAACGTTCCCAGCTAACAATTTTTGGTTCCCGGAATGATAATTTTTGGTTGCGGGAACGTTCCCTGAAGGTTAGGTTAGGTTTTGGTTGCAGAAGAAAGTTGGTTTTAACGTTCTGGGAATGATAGTTTTTAGTTACATCAAACGTTCCCCTAACGTTGCAACCTTTAGAAAACATTCCCCTAACGTTTCAACCTTTAGAGAACGTTGTAACCTTTAGAGAAAGTTCCCCTAACGTTCTCCTAACGTTGTAACCTTTAGATAACGTTCCCCTAACGTTGTGACCTTTAGAGAACGTTCTCCTAACGTTGTAAGCTTTGGAGAACGTTCCCCTAACGTTCTCCTAACGATGTAACCTTTAGAGAACGTTGCAATCTTTAGAGAACGTTCCCTTAACGTTGTAACCTTTGGAGAACGTTCCCCTAACGTTCCCCTAACGTTGTAACCTTTGGAGAACGTTCCCCTAACGTTCCCCTAACGTTGTAACCTTTAGAGAACGTTCCCTTAACGTTCTCCTAACGTTATAACCTTTAGAGAACATTCCCCTAACGTTGTAACCTTTAGAGAACGTTCCCCTAACGTTATTTTTTACATTCCCCTAACCTTACAAACACTTTTAATTAGTAATTTAGCTAGTAACGTTAGCCTACTAATGAGTAGCTAGGCTTTAATAATAACTCGACACCCACATAGTAGCTGGACCTTGTAGGAACAAACAATATGAAAAGTTGAAAATATTCGCAGAATTTCAATGAAATAAGGTCTGCTTCGTGTACTGGGTGTATGCCGAATTAAAGTGCTGATAACGATGACAATTTAAACCGTTAATGCGTCTGTGAGTATTGCAACATGTGGGTTACTGACCTATGTTGGGTGTTGATGCGCAGGACGCCGGTGAGCCTTGGCAGAGGACGAGGCAGGTCCAGCTGGTCACCAGACCAGGAAACATGGCAGTTGCAGAAATATTTCAAATAGTTGTAAATGCCAGTAGCCACTGCCACTCCGGTGCTGCCTGTAGCGACTATCTTATCGTTTTTAGTGGACCTGAGCTCACACACATCTAGGCTGTCGTTGGAAAGACTCCTGTTGACTGACACTATGAACTCCGTAGATCTGGTCCCGAGCAGGCGTTTCAGCAGTTCGAGCACTGCTCTCCCCTGTGCCTTGTCGCCGGCTTTCGGTTGGATGTGGTCTAGGGTAGGAAACTTACAATAGGCAGTTACAAAAAGACCGAACACGACGAGCAGAACCAGGCTACAGCCGCTTCTGGGTGACATTTTTTAACAGGTTAAAACGAAGCCAGAGTTTCCCACCGTAGCACAGGTTTAAAAACAAGTTTATTTGTCCATTTGCAGATAACCAGGAAGCTGATGGTTTGCTGAAGTGCTGCTGGCCAATCAGAGAGCGAGCTGCTGCCTTGATTATAACGCACAGCCAATCAGAGGATTGCAGTTCCCATAAAGCCATGGGATCAATCTGTCATATGATGGTTACAGAAGCGGTTGGATTTCAGATACAAGCTTGATGTCATGTGAAAACCATAAACTTGGTAAATCATTGACTGATCACTGCTGACAACACGCACACACACGACAAAATGGTTAACATGTTTGCTGTAAAGGGTTCTTTACAAGCAACCATGTTGACCTTTATCATAATTAAACCTTATTTTGCAACAGAAGCCACACTAACCTGATGCACACAGGATAAGTGGGCCGACATGATGTGAAAGTAACACTTACTGCTCCCACTATTTGACTGTGTAACACACCAAACTGTAAATCCTCTCATAATGTGGTGTGGAAGCAGCATGTGTAAATGATACCATTTCCCAAGCTATTAAACACATAGTCTTGCCGGACTCCCATGAGCTGCTGTTGATGGAACAGACACACTGACTGAGGGTATTTCCTCATAGCATCCTCAGATATGGGACACTCCATCTACCAAGTAAATAGCCAATCCGGGCCCGTAGGCTGGTTAAGTATCAAAACCCTTCAAGTGTGTCCCAAAAAAGGTGTCAATGTGATAATTGGAACAGGTATTGCTTGTTGTAATTGCTCATATATGCCTTTATGAGGTCCCTTCCTAGCATTGTTTCACTGTTGGGGGACAAAATCCAGTCTTTGTGTAAAATGTATATTCCAAAATTAATTTGAAGGTAATATGAGAGTTTATCAGTTATATTTAAACAGATCAAGTGGATATTTCAAGAAGTTTTTTTCCCAATATTCTAATAAGTCAACCTTTATAAAAGGTTTGTATACAAATTTTAACTAATAGTAAATATTTCTTAGCCATTAATTAGCTAATGCTTTGATCACTGAGAAACACTTTTTGGTTGCCAAGTTGTATAAAAAATAAATAAAAAAAAAAACTTAAAAAAAGAGCATTTGAACCAGTATCCATTTATAAACAATTAACTAACATTCATAACTAGATCCCGAACCAATATATCGGCGTGCCAATATAATTAGGCGTTTCCAGATCTATCGCTATCGGCATTTATAATCTTTTTTTCCTTTCTTTTTTTTTAATTTATAAAATTTTTTTAAATGGATGATCAACCATGTTCTGAGTGTTGATGTTGCATAGTTTGTCCACCAGAGGGCGCTCTACAACGTCCCTGTTGGCAACACTGATTATTTTTTGTTGTTAATATGTTTTTGTTCAAAGGACTTTAAGTTTCATATCTTAAGTTTGTATTTTTATACATTTTATTTTTCAGAACTTTAATATATTTTGATGTTCCGCTGTTCTGTTGTGACAATAAAACAAATCATTATATTATTTTAGTGAGAATTCATAAATAACTACAAATACCTAATGTCAGGGAAATCTGTTGGTTTGGCAACACGTTTCTGGATTTTTATTTTTTTTTAATATATATCGGCCGATATATCAAAATATCGGATTTTTAAATAACCAAATATTCGTATCTGTATCAGCCTTAAAAATCCTTTATCGGTGGGGTTCTACTGTAGACTCGGGTTGACAGAACCATAATAAAAATTCACTACTAATACGCTAATGTGATATTCTGTGTTATTAATACCCTTACATTATGAGAACAGCTACTGAAAACATCACCACAGAGTCCTCCATGGTAGCTGTGGCTCTGCTAGTAAACAGCACTGTAAAATGACTGCATTCCAAGTTCTGCTTTAAAATCTTAATGAACTCAAAGTACAGAAGTATTGCAAGCTAAAAAGCTTTAAAAGTACTTGTTATGCAGACTACATATTATTACATACAACAGAGGCACCATAAAATAATGCTGAAGCAGTTATAAAGGTAAAATAGTTACATAATGTTGCTTTAAAGCTGTTCAACTTAACAGCTTTAAAGCGGTGTTAAAAATGTAAATTAACTGAATGTCAGCTGAATAAGTAGGTCACTCATGAGTTGCAAATTGTAAAACCAGTTAAGTTTAGTTAACTTGCGTTGACAGAATAAACTGAAGATATTAAGTTGAATCTCCAATTGTTCAGTCACACTGCCAAAGACTGCAGCCACATTTGTTTCTCCATTTGACTCAAAAAACATCCAGTTGTGGATGCTGTTTGCACCACTTTATACCAGAGTCAGTAAAAACCAGTCAGTAAAAACACATGTCAGCCTGCTCCAAATAGCGCAGATATATCATGTATGAAAATTCAATAACCATCATGGTAAACACTTCACATTTCATTTTTTATTAACAAAAACAACAACAACAACCATTTGTCACAGAGAGAGCGAGAGAGAGAGAGAAAGAGAGAGACATAAAACTATTTTTAACTCTAACAATGCATGCTGATGCAGATCACCATGCCAAATTCCTTGTATATATTATTAAAAAAAAAAAAGAATGGCAATCTGATTCTGATCAGGTTTGTTTAGAAAACTTAATTTTATGAGTTGCGTGAACTCCACCTTTATTCAACTCATTATTTCAATTAAACAGACTTAAAAGGCTCTGAACACCCACACAGGTGTTTTAAGTTAATTACACCTTCATCATTCTTATCGGTAGATTAAGATGTGTGACTTTAACCTGAGCAGAGGTCTTATCAGCCAGAATAACGGAAATCACGCGTGGGTGGTCAGAGGCTTTAAAAGCCAGGTGTACAAGTTCTGAAATAGTCCAAAACTGAAGTTAATTTAAGTTGCAAAATACAGTGTATGCAGTATATATTGAAAGTAGTGGCCAGCTGTGTGATGTAGCAAAACATATGTAATTAATGTTATATTGGACTCTGAAAGCAATAAAGTGGAACAGGGGACAATTAGAAATCAATAACAATAAACCACAGTGGGGAATGATTTACAAAACTTTTTTTTTATTTATTTTCAAGTCCCCAATCCCAACATCAAACCAGAAAAAAAGTGGCACAATGTGGAAGTAAATACAAAGTTCCCAAACAGGCCACAGGCTGCACAGAAGCCAGCAAACACACGGCAGCAGCAAGCTAGAAAAGTGAATCACACTGAAGACAAACATACATTAAGATGCTTCAAAAACGAGCAGGAGAAGTTCTGCATTAGCATAAACATCAAATAACTGTTGCGTGAGCGACAAAGTGCTTTTTTGCTGTTGTTGAGTTAATACGTTTTGTGTTTCAGCTTTTATTCAACAAGCTAACAAAAAGCACACGAGGCAAGGGTAGCATAAGAGTTAGAAAGGTATTTCCTATATACTAAGTCATCAAGTATTATTTGATTGATTTTGACTCATCTACGTTTCTTTCACAGTGAGTTTTCTTGAGGTTTACGGTGTTAACTTTCATTCCGGGTGAGTCTTGTTTTCTACAAGGGATTAGACATTCCTTGGTTGAGGCTAGTAATAGTGCAGCGTTGATGGCAATGGCTTTAAAATGTCCTGTATGGACAGTGCTGTCCCTTAAAAATCCACAAGGCACAGACAGATCTACAGAGCCTCTGTATCTCCACACAAAAGCTTCACAGAAACAAAATTGATATACTGAAGATTATTACTAAGACTCTTGAAAAGCTTTATACGCAGTGCCAGATGCAGGCTACATCTACACTACGTTTTGGTTTGAAAACGAATATCTTTTGCGTTTCTGCCTCGCGTTCTCACACTACTAACAGCGTTTTCTAAACTCTAAAATGGAGACATTTGGAGCTGATAAATGCAGACCCCGACCCCGGATAAGCGGACGAAGATGTATGAAATGCAATGGGTCAAGAGATTTGTGTGGATGGAGATCATTTTTGTTTCAAAACACGGTTTAAAAATGAAAACGTAGTAGTGTAGATGTAGCCTCAGCCTGGTCGTGACTTCATCCATCATGAGGGTGCAGATCTAATACAATGACTGTTCTCAGGCACTTTCAGAAGCAGTGTTGAAAGTATTACAAAGTATGAGGTATAAGAATTCTCCCAAAGGAATCCACTGACAGATAAGTAAGCGTAGACAGCATACACAAAGGCCTTAAGGTATGTCTAAGATTCTCTATGAACATGTCATAGTCATTCACTGAAACTGTCACAGTCCGACTTTCACAAAGAAATATTAGATGCTGGACTTGACTAAGAAAAATGGCAACATTTTGACATTTCTAGTTCTACTTCACTGTACCCTATGGGTCTTGGTTTGACTGCTCAGTATTGGATTAAAATATTCTATTAGTCAATTGTTGAAAATGATTAACAGTTTTAGGTTTTAGTCAAGCTTAGGTTAAATGTCAAGCAGAAATGTGTCAGGCAGCTTATACAGTGCAGTACAGTTAGAAAAGTGAAACACAAAGCTCACTTCAACTCATTCAGTTAGATCATGATTAATAACATATGGTGTAAAATGAGAGTGCAGTCCTGTAAACACTTCCAAAACAAGATATCCTCCATTTAAACTCTCTGGCTCTGATTTGCACTTAAGGGCCGTGACACACTACCCCAATAATTGGCCGTCGGACAGTCTGGCGAGGTCTGTGATTTGAGTCTGTTTGGTGTGTTCCGTACCGACGTCTGTCAGATGGGCCGCAGGCCTTCGTTTTGGCCAACCTGACATGCTCAGTCGGAAGGCGGGCAGTAACGGCAGTCCGACTTAAATGACCAAATGGTAGAGTGCTAACCCGGAAACGAGGAGCGGGATGAGCGGGACTAGAGTCTCTCAAAATCTGCCAAAAATCTTTTAGACTGACCTTGGACAGATTCAGTAACTGCACGGCCTAGTTCTCCTTTAAATGTTTTCAGAGACACGTTTTGGCAAACTATTTTAATAAAATGGAGCTTTTTCATGGAGGTGGACATAGAGTAGAATTATATTGGTGTGGGAATCCAAGACCACAGATTGTTACAATAATTGAGCAGATTAATACACTGTCCACACAGATTGATAAACAATAATGTGCGCAGTAATGTTATCTAAAATTTAAGGGTAAGTTTTGAACTTCTTTAAAATGGAAGCTGCATCTGACAATAAGAATAAAAAAGTGGGGAAATAAGTCTTTATGAAAACTCAGACCCAGCATAGTAACCATTGTGCAATTCCTCTTCGATTGTTATTCATCTCTAAATATATCCCCTGACCTATCACATATTAATCACACATTACAAATCAAACAGGGTTTGCACAGTGTCTATATATACATAGATTGGCGGATGGTCACTCTGGACATGCAGCCCAAAGGAGAGTACAGGTGTTTTAGTATTAGGGTTGGGTATTATTTAGGTATTTTCTGATACCGGTGCTAAAGTGATACTTTTAACTCTCGTGTTGTCTTCCAGTCAAAATTTAAAAAATCAACGCTTTTTATTGATGTTTTTAACGTTTATTATGTTTTTGTCCCCTTTTTCAACACTTTTTTTTTTTTCAATGTTTGTCACTCTTTTTACTTTTAACACTACATAACACTAACTTATTAACTTTAGTTTTACAGTTATTTTAGGAATTTATGGTCAATAATCCTTAGTTATAAGAAATTATATCTATAATGTTCGAGTTAGAAAAGCAGAAATTAGGAATTATTTAGACTAAAATTTAAGGAAAGTATGTCAACTTTTAATCAAAAGCACTTCAATTTGTTTATATATATATATATATATATATATATATATATATATATATATATATATATATATATATATAAATAAATAGGACCCCTCCAAATTAAAGAAAGTAGAGATTTGTACTTGCCAAAGAGCGTTATGTGGAATCAATCATGTTATTTTGGGTAATTACAATTAGGTAGTTAAAAAGAACATTGATATAGGAAAACAGGTCAATTTGACCCGAAGACATGAGGGTTAAAAAAGGGTGCCGAAAATTATCCTTAAAATAAAACCGTTGTTTATTGCTATGGTCAAAATTAAATGATTTAATAATAATGTTATAAGAACTTACAACAACTTATTTTACCAGTAAATTGCTGTTAAACAACAAAAACAACCACCCAATGGAAAGGGTGTTTTACAATAACATTGAATGCACCACGAGGCATGTGTGTTGTTTTTCTGGCACCGGCTGCTGCCCACTGTTGTACATCCGGCTGTTGGAATCCTCTCCAGTGAAATACAGGCTAACGTTACCTGCTCTCAAGTGTAATGTTAACTAGCGTCACATGCAGTGAGGCTACTGTTGCCTTTAATGTCTGTTTCAGAGCTTCAGAGAGAAGCACAGGCATTTAAGTGGCACCAAAATGATGCACCGAAATCCGCATTGCTATTCGGTCTGGTAACACCGGTTGTTTAGGCAACGGTGCCATATCAGCATTGCGTTTCGGTACCCAACCCTATTTAGGATTCTTTTCTGACAAAGTTTTATAATCTATGATTATTTAGCGGGTATACATAACAAATTACACCAACTAACCCCCCACACGTTTTATTCTGAAGGTCAGAAGTTTTATTATTGCAATGAATGCACCTACTCTAAATATTTCCCCAAACTAGTAAAAAAAAACTCACCCGTTAGATTTAGTAATCTGTGTTCATGCATTACCACATCAGTATATTTTTGCTCTGTACAGCCTATGAGAACAGCTGTCAAGTCGGAGAAAATAACTCACGTAAACTGTGTTTGGGATTGGAGACTACATTTAACGGACTGAAATTGTAGAGTCTGAAAGAGTTGCATTATCCATTGTTTTTGGAGCTTGATCTAAGGACTAAAGTCAGGACATTTTGGCAGTCAGTGGTAAATTGATTCTCCCAACTTAAAAAAAATAATATATATCTGCCTCTCCTGAATCGCCCAACTTTATGAAAATGAAACACTAAATTATTGGAGTACACCTTCAAAACAAATAAAATTAATCAGTACTTTCTAAGTACTTAGGGTAAACAAATGCCAGTAAAACTTGGCGACTGTCAGGGATCTTTTCAATATTTTTAATATTTTAAAATGACCAAAAAAAAATCTCTAAAATGTTGGACAAACATTCTAGCCTGGCATAGCCAATTCGATTTTGAAGGGGCATTATCAACGAAGCAAACCAAAATGCCTCTGGACGCGACTGAATAGACCTACAACCAAATCGGCGCAACAAATCAACATTGCTCTGAGCGACACATGAAAATTAGGGCGGTGCTTGGTCAGTTTTGGACGGAGAATGCCGGTTACGTTCTGTAACTGTGTTCAAGCATAAGATGAGTCTGATTAATGAATATTTAAAAAATAAAAACGGACGGTCAACCATGTTCTGAGTGTTGGAGTTGCATAGTTTGTCCACCAGAGCGAGCTCTACAACGTCCCTGTTGGCAACACTGATTTTTGTGTTTATACATTTTATTTATCAGAACTTTAATATATTTTGATGTTCCTCTGTTCTGTTGTGACAACAAAACAAATGATCATATTATTTTAGTGAGAAGTGTAGTAAATAACTACAAATAACTAATGTTAGGGAAACCTGTTTGTTTTGTAACACGTTTCTGGATTTTTTTTTTTTTTTAATATACAGTATATTGGCCAATATATCGGCATATTGGATTTTGAAGTAACCAAATATTCGTATCGGTCTTAAAAATCCTTTACCGGTCGGGCTCTACTATGTAAGGTAAAAATAATGCCAAAATATCACTTAAAAAATTATCATATTATACCAGATATGTATTTTTAAACTCTGACAAAATAAAAAAAATCGATTTTATGAGAACAAATATGGCATCTATGGCCATTTAAACATTTTGCTTTAAATCAGGGTAGAACAATGACATTGGCGGTTATATAAAATATTATAGAAAAAGCACCACGACAAACAACAATAGCAATGGCAGACTTAAAATTCCATTTTCAGTACATAAAACCAGACTATGAAACATTTAAAAGAAAAAGAAAAAAAAAAGAAAAAAAATCAAATAATTCTCTTAAAAAGTAATAAACTCACCCTTGTTACAATCATTTTTAAGATAAGCAAGTCTACCTTTTTTTTTTTTAAATGCAAAAGTCTCCTAATGCCAGCTAAAAGCTCTTTAGGCATATATAAATTGCAAAGCTGACTTTGTCTTTTTGTCTAAAACCCATTGACCCAAACCAACTGAACACGTGAACCCTGAGAAACAACCTGCCTCGGTCAAATGTCGGTACTATTGACAGAGGCAAGTAGACGACTAAAAAAATGAATTGTAATGTGGATCTGACAGAGTGACTGATTAACACTGGAGATGTTTTGCCTTGGTTGCAGTTGTGGGTGTTTCTGTTAAATAAGATGGAGAAGACCTGAAGGTGTGCAGTGGGTTCAGGTTTCAGGTTCACGACGGCGGACTGCTCCACTGGTTGACCATAGGCCTGCGGAGCAACTCCTCCACGTGGCGGGCCACGTCCATCGTGTCCTCCAGGTCGAAGTCTCCATCTGCATCCAACATGGTGTCACTCCTGACAGGACAACAGCAGAGACACAGGCCACACTTTCATGACGGAGGTTCAAGGGAAAATTGCAAAAAAAAAAAAATTTGGTGGAAAATGCCGAATGTAATTGGTCAAAGAACATTCAAAATAACAAAAACATTCTTATAAACCCAGAAATATAACCTCAACAGTCAAATATGGACTGTTTTTAAAGAAATACAGAGGATTGTCCTTGCAACACACACACACACACACACACACACACACACACACACACACACACACACACACACACACACACACACACACACACACACACACACACACACAAAAACTTTGTATTAATGTGCATAAAGCAGCCAAGAAAAGATGGAAAAATCTTCAAAATGCATCAATTGACAGATTAGACATTTGTATAATATGTCACAAAAATTTAGATTTTATTCCCATCATTTACCCTTTCAGATTAACATTAACATTAATTAAAGTTTTCTGTTATTTTGAAAGTGTAAATGATGTAAATAAAATCAAACTTTTTTGGAAATTTTTTTCTGTCTTTTCTTGGCTTCTTTATTCACATTAATACAAATTTTTACCTGGGGTGGCCAAACATTTGAGCCCCACTGCAGTACAGGATCCATTCACCATTCACACACATTCATACACTGTGGCCGAGGCTGCCGTACAAGGTACCACCTGCTCATCAGATACACACTCACACACATTTACATTCTGATGGCGCAGAATCGGGGGCAACTCGGGGTTCAGTGCCTCGCCCAAGGACACTTCGACATGGACTGTAGGGCCAGGGATCGAACCACCAACTTTCCGATTGGCAGGCGACTGCTCTACCGCTGAGCCTGAGCCGCCCCAATAAGATTCTGAATGGAAAGTTTTTGCAAAGTTGCCAAATGTTCCAGTGACAAAGTGATCTGTGCGTTTGTCGCTATCATTGAAACACATCCAGTCTGAAATACCACTTGATGGCCAAGCACACAGCTGATGCCCCCCCCCCCTTTTTATTCACCATTTTATTGATGGACAGTGTTACATTTTGTGAGAGATTATTTGCTCCAAGTGAGAATGTTAGTGTGAAATTGAACACTACAGTATGCTATATGCCAATGTTGTTTTTAATATAAAAAAAATAACACACACATTTGCACAAAGCAAGCCGATCCACTTTTCCATGTTGATAAGAGAACTAAAATGATTTAGAATAGATAAAAATGTGTGATTAACTGTTAAATAAATTAAATAAATATTGTAATCTTTTGACAGCACTAACACACACACACACACACACACACACACACACACACACACACACACACACACACACACACACTACGACATTTACCATCGTCCTAAGTCTTTTAACAGACTTTTTATTGCATATAGTATTTCAATACAACTTCGCAATCTTGCTAACAAACCTTACACAATCAGGTTCTGCATATGTGGCCGAGACACTTTGCCCACATTCACCAGCTTGCTGTTTTACGTTTACACTGTCACGTTAACTTTCTGTCCCACAGACCCACCTTAAGACCCGTAGTGACAATCTTGAGTATGTGATATCAGGACTTTGGACTTGCTCTGCCTCCACCTTTACAGGATGCTACATCTATTAGGAAGGCTCTGTGGCGGACAAACTCATGCTATATCAGGTGACCAATGGTAGTTTTGGTCTCAATCCAAACAGCGTCCAACATAACTATGAACAGAACTTGTCTCGTTTGAGCACTGAAATTTCCATTTTTATGGATTAAATAAGTACTGCCCAAATTGCTCACATCCTGCCAAATTCAAAGGAGGAAGTTAACACATACTTAAGGTGTGGGTTAATGTTTTAGGTAAGAATCTTTGTTTACATTGAAAATCTGCTAAACATAACACCTCCAGCATTACTTTAAATATTCCCTCAATAAAGAAAGAAACTTCTGAATTTGGGACAGCACTACATTACTGTGTAAATGTAATGCTAGTTGTATTTATTAGGGCTGGGGGCAAAACATTGATACTGTATAGTATCGCAATAATTTCCGTAGCAATACTGTATCAATACACAGGCGCCAAGTATGGATCTTTTATTATATATGTGTCAGTTTGTCCGCTTGACAATCCCATTTTGCAGCAATAAAATTGAAATGAGATGAACAAACAGAAATATTTCTTTTTAGATAAAAGAGATGTTGACAAAGTTTCCTTTTGGGGACATCATTTGAAATTGGGAAAAATTAGAAGTTGGGAAAAAAGGTAATACATTGCAATATATTGCAGAATATTGCAATATGTTTAAAATCGCAATAATGTCGTATTGAGACATAATTATCGTGATGATATTGTAATCGGGAGGCGTCCAGGCGGCAGGTTTCACACCTGAAAGTCTTTTTGTATCTTATCCAGTGAGTTTTGGTTTCACACTGCAGTCAAGCAAGCGCAGTAAAGACATATACGTGACAAAACTACGTCCTTTTGTCATCAAATACTCACACTGGGCATTTACTACCACTCAACAAGTAAACTGCTGATATATTCTCTGCGTTGAGCGCTGACACCGTTACCCTCACGTACACGCTGAACACTGAGCTGTTCCTTTATGGAGCTTCCCCAAAGATAGCCTGCCAGAGGTTCCTGTATTTTTATGTCAATTAGGTTAAATTTCTAGGAAATGTTTGTTAAAATACAACCCCTAATAATGGTCAAAATAGTTCATATTTTGAAAATGAATTTCAATGGGTTTAGGGGTTGGGACCACAAGGCTTTTTTGTATGTCTGGATAAGATTCATATGCCTACCAACATTTCATGTCTATGTGAAAGTTAAAGGAGGGGGCCTTAACTTAGCTAAACTGGAGGTGGTTCTATACTGATCCACACCAGTACCGTTATGGCATACTACTGTAGGACGTTCTATCCAGCATCAAATCTGACTCGCTCCTTGTTACACACATTTTCTGATAGATGGAGCTATATGCTCCACTATGTTCACCAGCTAGTCTCTAAAGCACGCTTCATACTTCACGCGTATTGCTGTTCCCCACGTTTATATAATTAATCTTTAAAGAACTACAAAGACAGCTAAATAGCGTTGAACTCCTGGTGCCATCAACTGAAATGGAGCGTGGATCAGGAAATGTACACGCCTGGTACATTACAACAACGCAGACCCTCAATTGTAGTATGAATGAAACAGCAGATCCGCACGATACAAGTCAGTAGCTGTCTGCTGACACGGAACGCTGATGGTATGTCCGAGCCTTAACCCTCTGGGGTCGACTATTATGTTGTATTCGACACACTAACCTGGATAAACCAGGATAATTGCCCGATACAAAAAAATTATTGTCCCTTCCCTTCGGTTCTCTGTTGCCGTTCTCAAAATCCCTTTGCTTCGGGAAACATCATCAAACTTTGAGATAGCAAGCTACATGCTGAACAGTTTTTGGCATTTTCTTTTGTGGGGTGCATTTGTACCAAAACAGGTTGCTTAGCAACACACACGCCACACACCAACTGCAGACACTGAGAAGTTTACGGCTCTGTGTCTGCCTGGCATGCTCTGTATGTACGATGGCAGATTTAACCAGCCAGTCCTCATCGAGTTAGTAGCATGTGTCACGTAGCTTTCCACTGTGGGTCCAGCAGAGAGCCACAAACGTAGAAGAAAAAAAGAGCGGCTTAAAACACTACTACGACAACTAGCCATTAAGAAATAGATTGTATAGCCGTTTTTTCTTTTACAATGCAAACATTTTTTAATAACTTTTATTTTTGTTTTAATGACTATTTCATAGTACTAAATCTGTCAAAATTCTTATTGTCGGTTAACGGTTAATCATTCACATCCCTACTCCCGATCAATACAGGGTAGACTTACTTTTTTTCATCCGGGAGCTGAGATCTGCAGCATTTCAGCGAGGTCTCTCTTGCAATTGTAGGCCAGTAGCTTCGTAATCCAACTGGAACTGCAGTGTCTTTTTTGCAACATTTTTACAATTAATCCATAATGTCATGTAATGAATGTGATGAATCATTTATGATATTACACGAAACAATATATCTCCATGTTCCGTCATCCTAGCGACTTCCTTTTATGTGTGCCTTGAAGCTGAAAACCTTTGTGCAATGAAGGTAAAATGTTAAATCAAAAACGGTTATTATTCCATTTGTTGGCATAAAATCGTTTTGATTTGTTGTTTGTCGCCATTTTGACTCCCAGAATACAGTGGCGTGAATGTGTCGACCAATCAGAGGCCATCTTCCCGACTACAGATCTCCAAATGCACTAGCAGTGATACTCTATGGATGTGACCCAGCTCCATTGCTGACATCCTCATGTCCTGTCAGATTTACGCCTTCTATTATATAAAAGGTAGCCCCCAAAATGTGTTTCTTTTACTACTACTAAATGTGGAACAAACAAGTCAAAATAATGATATACCAGCGCAAATGTTAATAAATAATAATGTTAATGAATAGTATTAAAAGGTGTTTATCCAGGGCTTATTGAGCATGGATGTACGGTTTGTTTGGGCTTTTTACTAGGGCTGTCAACTTAAACGCGTTAACACATAATCTAAATCTGTCATTTGATTAACTAAAAATATGAATGTGTTTTTTTTTTAATGCAAAGTAACCTGTTTTTTTCAAGTTTTGCCCTGACCTGTTGTCGCAGTGGTCACGCTTGTCACACATCGGTCATATCAGCGGCAGTTAACAGATGTGTTTAGCCACTACAGAAGGCTGTGACACCGTCTACGGTGCTCCGCATGGTGCTCTTCCGTATCAGCGGCAATTGGTGGTTCAGTTACCTGAGAATAGGTGACTTTGAGCTTTGTGTACACAGCACCCCCCCCCAACCGCTCAGTGCGCCTGTCATGCTGAGACTGTTCACTCTTTCTCTTCACATACATTATGGCATTCTATTTCTAAAACAGGCCTACTTATTGTTGCATTCATTTGTGTTGATGTTATTATGCAAAAAAATTACAGGTGAGCATTTTTTGTGACTTTGTAGCAGCAATATATATATATATACACAACAAATTAAGATTGTTATTGAACACTTTGGGGTTGTGATGGTGGTCAGCCATCACGAGAGCCACCACAGGAAATTGACAACTGCGTCGGTCTTATACTAGCAAAGGCACTTGCGTCGGGCTTTGCAGGGTGCAAGATTTTTTTTTCCTTACCATATCAGCAGGTCATTCTCTGCGCCTCGGCTTGGACACAGCCTCTCTCTCGAGCAAGAGAGAAAAGAAGTTAATGTGGAACACTATCACACTTTCCTTTCTCATGGACACTACTGTGTGCGTGCATCAATAAGTAAGTCTGATTTCCTGTGGGTACCGTAAGAGGTTATGTAGGATTTATAAATGTACGTTAGCAACAGTAGGCTAATTCACGAGGGTGCCATTTTATGTGTTAGCTAATATTGTCCATCTGTTCATGTGCACTGCAAGAGTTATGTTTCTGTTTAATTGAATACGTTATTCAGTGCAAATATAACTGAGAATGTAGTTTAATCTCTGTAATGATGGTATATTAGGTTATTACTGTCGCTGTTAAATGTTCCACTTTACTGTCATTACGCAGATCACGGAGCTCTGAGTCTAGACGGCATCGTAGTTAAGTGAAAGTGGGTCAAGTTGGAAGGCAGCAGCATAGCCATGTAATACTGTCTATTTACAGAGGGCATTTAAATGTACTGTATGTCTGATTGTGAACTGTTACCCCCCAGTAACCTAACTTTTTGGATAGAGTATGTTTTTTTTTGTTAGTCAGAGTGTTTATTTATGTTTTCCGTGACTGCCAAGACTTGGGAGAACAATTTTCAAAAGCCAAAAATCTTGTTCATTAGGCTTGTTCGAGGTGAGCCAGATCTGCGCAGAATCGATCACCGGCGATCGGCGCCCGTTGCATGCCGGTTAGATTTGTGTCCAACTTGATCCCGACTTGCTCTGACGTCACGCACACGTGGGCAACGGAAATCTCACAAGAGCAAGGCGGCCGCAGTTCTGAGACGCAGGCAGCGCAGTTGCTTTTCACCGACTGCAAGAGCCAGGCGGACCCAGAGCATGCTGGGAAACGCCGGCTTCTCAGCTGATTTAACACCTGATTGGTTTACAACATGATGACGTTTTATATAAACTTTTTATTGTTTTTTGAATCGGAGGGATTTTAATTGCTATGATTTAAAGACTAATTCTGTACAGAGCACACGTTGTGTGGCTGATAGTGACGTTTAGAAGTCAGAGAGACTAAATCCGTTCAGATCACGGACCATCTACAGTCTGTTGTTAATTAAAATCAGCAACAGATTGCATGTAGAACATTCTGAGAGATACTCTGTCATGATTAAAACAACTAGAGAGTGTGCTGATATGTGGGTCTGATTATATTTTATTAAATTGGAATCGCACCACAGTGTTTTTGTCACTTCCTGTCCAGCCTGAAGGCTGCTGAAAATCGGCTGGAAACTGTCCAACTTTACCGCAGCTTTTTGTCACCGACCCCGGCTGCTGCCGCCTGCTCTTGTCTACTTTACAGGCGAGGCGCAGTTCATTTCGAACGAGCCTACTATTGTTCTCTGTGTGATGACAATACATTTCTGAGATTCAGTTTCCATTTTGTTTTGTCTTTATGGTCACATAACAATGTATACATTCATGTGACATCCCTACAGAATACATATCCTAATAGCCCAGGTTGTCCTGAAAAAAACAACTTGTGCATTACTGGGCTGAGGTTATACAAGCAATATTACCCAAGGAAACCAGGCGACTCAAAGACCCCAGAGGGTTAACTGTGTCCATCTGCTGTTTGTTGCTGAACAGGTAGTATACAGTGGGGTTTTAGAGTTAGCTTTTTCTCTCAAAACAGCTGCCCGCCGTAGCTGAAAGCAACGCTATAAGAGCGGTAAGAGTGAAAAACAGTAAAGTTAAAGACCGCACAGCTAAACAATGAGCTGAAAGTCACAATAAAGCACTGCAAAGTCGAGAGCTGCAGATTTTGGTATTACTTCTCTGTAGGTTCATCACTCCGAGACACCTTTCACATGGTCATTGAATACATCATCATAACAATATAGATTATAGCCATTTTAAGTAGCAGCAGCAATACCACAACAAAACAAACATTCCCTACAAGTAAAAGCCCTGCATTGATGACTTAACTTCAGCAAAAGTATGCAAGTATTGTCATCAAAAGTACTCTTTTTGAAGGAATAAGGCCCGCTTTCAGTGTATTGTTTCCAGGGTCTTATCTTTGGTAAATACATATAAAAACAAGTGGGCTTACATAGAAGGGTAGACGCCAAAGTTGTTGGGGTGGCTCACAGACGGAGAAGCTGTTTGGTCCATGAATGTAGGGGTTCCTCCACTGGGTTCAGGGTTTGGGGTGGTGAATCTACCAGAGACACATACCCACACATTATTTCAGTAATTAATATGTCCATGATCTCATGTCTAGCCATGTTGACTGACCACATCTTATAATAATGACATATTATACTAAAGAAAAACTTATTTCGGAATTGCTTGCAGATGTTGGGTAACAATGTACAGTGGCTTGCATAAGTTTACACACCCATTCTAAAGTTGATTAAAAATAGGAATAAAAATAACATCTTTTGGAAATTGATCTTAATGCCTTAATTCAATCATATCATCTTTCACCATACATAAAGATTGGCATAGGAAACTTTCCATAGGATCATCTCTCAACACAAATCAAACCAGCTATTAAGCTAACTGAAATAACACCATGCCAATCTCTATGTATGTGACGGGTATGTGATGATGTGGGGTTATTTTAATTCCAAAGGGAACTTTATCAGGATGCATAGTATCCTGGATCCATGAAATAATATAATAATTTTCCATGAATAATAACTGGCCTGATAAAATGTACCTGCCTCTATGGGAATTTAAGGAAGAACATTTATTTATTTATAATACATTATTCATTCACAAAGAAAATTGGATTTTCCAAATTCTTTTGAATTAAGGCATTAAGATCTATTTCCAAAAGATGTTTTTTTATTCCTCTTTTTAAAATCAACTTTAGCCTTGGTGTGTTATGCAAGCCACTGTATATTGGGACACCTTTAATACAAACATTAAATGGCATGTAACCATAACAACAATACTGTTACAGGTTCTACAGACCTAATTATGGGTTCATCTGACTACAAACAACCATCTTAAAATAATTACTCAAAGCTACAGGACAGTCAAAATCGCATATTACTAACTAGTGTTGATTGTACTGTTGGTCTTTTCTTCAGCTCATAGCAATGCAATCAATTCCTGTTAATTGGCCCCATTGGTTACCCAAACACAAATTGAAATGACATGTATACAGTGCATGCAACAAAGGAGTGCGGGTTGGACTCAAACCCACGTCCGCTGCCAAGGACTCTACTGGGTGAGCTAGAGGCCACCCAAGCATGAATGTTTTTGCAGCCTTTACCAGATCTATGTCTCGGCACACTGTCTCTGAGCTTTAGAGGGAGTTCTTTCCACCTCATGGCTTGGTTTTGACTCTGATATGCATTGTCATCTGTCAGAACTTATACACAGTAGACAGGTGTGTGTCTTTCCAAATCATGTCCAATCAACTGAATTCATCACAGTTGGACTCCAATCAGGGTGTAGAAACATCTCAAAAATGATGAAGAGAAATTAGTAGTTCCTAAATGCACTTTTATCTGCCCTCGAGTGATTGAGATGGATGTGTGCTGCATTGTCTTTTTGGGAGTCAAATGCCGAATTGACATTAGACTTCAGAAATGTCAGTTTGAAGTGATTTAGGTGTCCTGTGGCAGTTTTAGAAAATAAAACAAATTACTTACTCTGGCACAACTTGTTTGATCTGTGGTTTGACATATCCATCCACTGCTTTTGCTGCAAGAGAGACACACAGCATTAAAAAAAAAACAAAAAAAACAACCACATTGCAAATAATTTCAACTTTAATTTAGTGTTGATCTGAAACAAATGTTTTAGATACATACAGAGTGGAGGGGTGTAGTACTTGGCGAAGACCTCGCCTTTTGGCCGGTCAGGGTAGAGAAACAGAAGGTGGTTCAAGTCACTTATGCGGTCAGCCAGGGAACGAATGGAGAAGTCCTTGGTTGTATAAGGCAACAGATTCCAGACCAGTCTCTCACCTAGCGAAGACAGAAACAAACAATTACAGTCACTGTATCAATTATTGGGGATGGCAGTAGCTCAGTCAGTAGGGAGTTGGGAATCGGAGGGTAGCTGGTTCATGTCCCCGCACCTCCTGGGAATTGCCAAGGCCCTGCCCCCCTCAACCGCTCAGGGCGCCTGTCCAGCAGTCACAGCTCTCTCTCACTCTGACACTTCTCCATTAGTGCATGTATAGGACCTTAGCATGCGTGTGTATTCAAGCCTGTTTGTAGTGTGTAATAACAACAGAGTGGAAATTGTAATTTCCCCATAGGGGATCAATAAAGAGTATAAAAGTATACATTGCATTGTATTGTATTTCATTACTGTATGAATTACCTTAAGATTCACACTCAGTGTAAAAGAGCCTTAAAAGCACAGCAGTTTGGTACCTGCTTTGTTGGGGTTCTCAGCCACCCAGGCGATGGTGATGCCTCCAATCTCAGAGTCGCTGAATCGCAGCAGGAAGGTGCCGTTTGGTTTGGAAAGCAGCATGTCCTGGGCCTGCTGCTTGTTTACAAAGCCCAGGATGGCCCTAGAAACACACATATTCACACACAGACACAAAGTTGAACTTTTTGTGTGTTCCATTCCTTAAGTTATTTCATAAAGTTAATAAAAAAAATAAAAACATAAGACTTCCTATTTAATGAATTCCAACAAAGTTTTACTAATAAGCCTCCTTTTTTGAAATACTAAATATATAGTCTTCTGTTGAAAGAGGCAGTAACATTTAAGAATAGTTCCAACTATTGCTTTATAGTACAATTTGTTTTTATTTCAGCATTTATTTGATTTGACTTATTTGAATTAAAAGGGAACTGCACCAATTTCACACATCAAAGCGTGTTTACAGTTCTTTGGGAGTACTACTGCATTGCCTTTCAAATATCTCATGAACCGTTCATCTACTCTACTTCACACTTGGTTTCCTGGGTATCCTATTAACCCGTTTGAAATTTGGAGCAGTTTGGACAGCGTTGGATATTGTATATTAATAAACTGTAAATAAAAGTTAACTGCATTTCAATAAAGGTTGAGGATAAAAAGGGCGGCAATAACGCTAGATATCAAACAAAAGAGACAGTATTTCATATTAAGATGCTGTGTGCTGTACAATCACCACTTTTTAAAAGCAGACAGCAGAAGACCATGTTTGTTATGATTAAAGATTTTTGGAGAGGGATAAATATACATGGTGTTTTAGAGGTGCCCCTGGAGAGTCACAGTGAAAACACACTGGACACGCAACCATCATGTATAGCCGCAGAGTGGAGCTATTTTTAATTAAGCGCCCATGTTATTCAATCTGTCCATTCATACCGGGCTCGTAGCGTCCACCCTCGCGCTGCAGTGATTGTTTTGGCGTCTCCACTATTTCTTGCGCGAGACGCCAGTGAATGTGTCAAGCCAGGCAGGTAATCACATACAGAAAGACCACAGAGCAGCCGGAAACTTTACAAAAAATAAAAAACATTTCAAATCAGGCACACGGAGGGAGAGACCGAAGGACAGACGGACGGACGCATGCACGCACCATTTTCCTCATGCAGTGTGACAGATCTCCTTTGCATAGAGTTGATCAGGTGTTGATGGCGGCCTGTGGAATGTTGGACCACTCCTCTTGAATTGCTTAGCTTCCAGGAATAGAGTATAGATCTTTGCAAAATGGAACTGTGCATTATCATGCTGCAACATGAGATGATGGTTGCAGGTGAATGGCATGACAATAAAATGCATCTGTGTTCAATGTCCAGCCCATACCATAACCCCACCGCCACCATGAGGCACATTAACTGGCATTAGCAAACCGCTCGCCCCAACACAACACCATGCATGCTCTCTGCAATATGCCCGGTACAGTAAAAACTGCCCACTCCAGTCAGTAATGACAACACCGGTCAGGTCAAGACCCTGGTGAGGATGACAAGCATGCGAATGAGCGTCCCTGAGATAGTTTTTGCAGATATTTTTCGGCTGTGCAAACCAACTGTTACCTCAGCTGGTCTGTGAAAAAAAATATTGTTTTTGCTGTCCTCCAGTGGGATAGGATATTCCTTTTTCGGTTAGATACGGTGGCAAATAATTGTTTCTTTTATGTATAAAATGAAACCAAAATAAAATGATTCATCATTATGAACATTGGTGCAGGCTCAGTGCTCACACATCACTGCTGGGTGTGGATACAGGTGCAACAAAGGACACTTTTGTTCAAAACCAACCACAGCCAGGAGTGTTGTCACATTAAACTGGGGGTGAGGAACAACACTGCTTTACAGTCAATCAATCGATTGAAATTGTCACATTAAATTGTATGAGGTACAATTCCAGTGAAATGTAATTCAGCTCCTTCAACTTCTGCATGATTTCTTACGGTCTGCTGTTACTCTTAGGAACACAAACAGTCCTCCTTTCCCTCCTCCCGGAAGACAACCACGGCAAGTTCAACCTTTGTGAAATTCTGATGCATTTTTATGAAAATATTATTGCTCTTCACCTCTGTTAATCCCATACTACCTTTTTTCCCCCCATTTTATCTGGATCAGACATTGCTGTCTTAGCTATCAACATAAAACAGTTCCAAGCAAAAAAAAGTCAGCTTAAGTCATTACCCATCATTCCAGTGAGGCTTGAGATGTTTCTTCATGAGCTCCACAACTCCATCAAACCACTGCCAGAAGGTAAAGTTGCGTCCAGGTAAGCTCTCCTACAAATTAGACATACTCTATTAGTATGTTACATGCACACAAGACGCCAGGTTACTCTGGTTGATAACTAACGCTCTGTGTTTATGTGTGTAATAAACAAATTCACACCACTCGTTGTGTAGTTCCAGTTGTTATTTTTACAATGTATTTTTCTCTCATCTTAAAAAGGTCCCATGACATGGTGCTTTTGAATGCTTTTATATAGGCCTTAGTGGTCCCCCAGACCAATACCACATCTGAAGTCTCTTTCCCAAAATTCAGCCTTGTTGCAGAATTACAGCCACTAGAGCCAGTCCCTTAATGAGCTTTCCTTAGGACGTGCCATTTCTGAGTCTGTAGCTTTTGAGGAGAAAAGAGATAAAGTGAAATTTTCATACCATGGGACCTTTAAATATGTGGGTTACTGAGAAGATGCATATGTTTTATTTGTTTTATTGCAATGTGCATTACCGTACGTTGCATTTAGGGCGTTTTGAGCATGTTGAGCGTCAATCAGAAAGTTCAACTTTATGGTGATGAACTATGACGTGGTTCAGCGGCAAGCAGAGTCCAACGCCAGCCGCCAAATCGGAATATAGACGTCCTTCGCGCTGGCTGATCCCAGAGAAACATACGATGTAAACTTTTGTTCCTACCAAAACATTAATTCTGAGGACAAGCTCATAATCGCCGTTGCTGGGTTACCTATCTTTTGATATAAAGTTTGTACAATTACGTCCAAAATAACGTTTGGACCAATTAACGTTACCTGCCACATTGTCTCTAAACGCTCCGCTCACAGTGAAGTCCTGCACGGATCACTAGGTTAGTCTGGCGGCTGCTCGCTCTGCCTGCACGCCGCTACGGCTCAGCGGCTAACGAGCGAACTAACTGCTAACAGACTCCGCTGCGACCAATTAACAATACAACTTTTGTCATTATATATGTAATTTATAAAAGTTGTCGGTGTCTGCGTTTTGGCCATGTCGTGGCTGCTTGTCTTGGTCGAACAGAGAACGCTGCCACGTCAGAGCTCCATAATACAATTTATCTACTCTGTTCAGACAATTATTTACAGTTAATTATATATATATATATATATATATATATATGCAGCTGTGGAAAACCAAGCGGGCCTCACCCGGTTGAACTGGGCCCAGGAAATAGTCATGTTGCGAAAGTCCTCAAGGTTGTTGCTGCTGCTTGTGAAAGCTTTCTGTGCCAGGAAGACCATGTTATCCTCTGAGAGGCCGCGCCCACTGTGCATCTCTGCCTTGTACTTCATATCGAGGGCCTCACACAGCTGGGGCCACTGCACCTTGTCTGGCACGATGAACGGCACCCTGCCCTAAGGCAACAACAGTGAAAGACATGGTCAGTCTGCTCAGTTGTCTCTCACCATATTTACATTGTTGTTTTGACAAAATATGGGGAAAATACACTGAGCAGCTCATTGAGAGTAATGGAATATATTCAATATAGTAAAAGTCAAAATGCAAACATGTGGCACTAGACATACACAGAGTGCATCTTTAAAGAATGAATGTGATATTGAAATTAATCATTGCATTGCGATGCGGTCGAGGAAGATTCAGCACTGGTGCAGTGACAGACCATAATCGATAATTAATAATGTTACTTCTTGACTTTTTTGGTTTTTGCCTTTTGTCAGTTGTCTGGTGTGTTTAGACTCCGCTACATTCAGATGGAGAGCAGATACAACAAAGGGCAGTTCATATATACCTATATAACTGCTTGAATTTGTCGATGAAAACCATGTGTGGCAATAAATAATAATATTGAGGAGGTGACGCATCGGGATATTGAATAGGATTGAATCGTTGACAGGATAATTGTTATAAAAAGACCAGTGAAGACTCCCACCCCTACATGATGGCATTCTATTTTTCTTATTGTCTATATGTTACTCACAGTTGCTAGAACTGCCAAACCCAATGTTAAAAGGCAATTAAAGCATCATCAGTCTCCATCTCTATAGCAGCAAAGACATCTTTCAATTCACAGCCCACACAAACCATACACAGCCAGGTAGCTTATACACCATTGGAAAGGGAAACAGGTGGCCAGTTTGGCTCAGTGGGTAGAGCAGGCACACATATATTGAGAGGTTTATGCCTCGACGCAGAGGTCCAGAGTTCAAACGCGACTTGTGACGATTTCCTGCATGTCTTCCCCTTCTCTCTCCCTTTTCTCACCTAGCTGTCCTATCAATTAAATTAATCGTCATGATTTGTGTGTTGGTAGCCAATGACTTTAGCTGTGAAGAGACTTTATAGGCTGTCCCGGGGCTTAAAACTAAATAGAAAAAAAGGTGGGAATACTTCATAATTCATATTCTAGGCATAACCAAAAACAAGCATACCCAATAACACTTTACAGAAAGAAGACAAAGTATTATTTTACTTGGAACAAGTTCTTTTACTGTTTGTTCAACAAAGTCACAGACAGCAATGGACTCAACACAACTATATTTACAACAGTTTACTGAAAACTGAATGGACCCATGTTTGCAGTTTTGGACAGATCAAAAGTTAGGGAATCGCGATCCCTCGTCTCTTGTGATTATTATCATAGAGAGACGCTAAAGGCTGTACCACATGACTGTGTTTCACCAATCAATAGTCGCTGTGCAGTCTCGTCACCATACTCGATCTCAGCGGCGGGACGGGTTAGCTTTACAGTCGTAGCACAACAAAAATGTCAAATGTCAGAATCAACCGTTGGCAATGCAGACACAGACGAGGAACATCCCCGGCCTCATATTGAAAGCATGTTTACCCTTTAGTAAAAGTGCGAAATAGCAGCTACATTATGCGGCGTCTTATGTGTCTACCAAAACAAATGGACATTTTAGCATTCATAGACTCAACATCTAACTTGAGGAAACATGTAGCCGTAATTTTTGTTTTTGCTGTGGATAGGCGAATGTTTGTCTTTTAGGTTACATCTGTTTTGCACACACACACACACACACACACACACACACACACACACACACACACACACACACACACACACACACACACACACACACACACACACACACACACACACACACACACACACACACACACACACACACACACACACACACACACACACACACACACACACACACACACACACCTGACAGAACTGTCTCTGTGTGTTAGAGAGAGAGAAAGAAAAACGACTAGAACTATTTATAGCAGGACTCTCCTTCCCTCTCTCTGACATGTCTTTATTCTGTTTCTTCACTGAGCTTACCATGTCTGCAGCACAGTGTGTTCTCTGCTGAGCAGAGCTGCCTGAAATGCATGCTGGACCTGTTCAGTAGAATAGTATTATTATTAGTATTATTTCTTGCCTTATTAATGGAGTTGGGACCATCATGGCAAGAACCAATCAGCTAAGTAAAGAGAAACGAGTGGCCATCATTACTTTAAGAAATGAAGGTCACTCGGTCCGGAAAACTGCAAAAACTTTGAATGTGTCCCCAAGTGCAGTCGCAAAAACCATCAAGCGCTACAACAAAACTGGCTCACATGAGGACGCGCCAGGAAAGGAAGACCAAGAGTCACCTCTGCTGCTGAGGATAAGTTCATCTGAGTCACCAGCCTCAGAAATCGCAAGTTAACAGCAGCTCAGACTAGAGACCAGATGAATACCACAGAGTTCTAGCAGCAGATACATCTCTAGAACAACTGTTAAGAGGAGACTGTGCGAATCAGGCTTTATGGTCAAATAGCAGCTAGGAAACCAGTGCTAAGGAGAGGCAACAAGCAGAAAAGATTTGTCTGGGCCAAGAGACACAAGGAATGGACATTAGACCAGTGGAAATCTGTGCTTTGGTCTGATGAGTCCAAGTTTGAGATCTTTGGTTCCAACCGCTGTGTCTTTGTGTGACGGAGAAAAGGTGACCGGATGGATTCTACGTGCCTGGTTCCCACCGTGAAGCATGGAGGAGGAGGCGTGATGGTGCTGGTGCTTTGCTGGTGATGTTAATGTTAATTTATTCAAAATTGAAGGCATACTGAACCAGCATGGCTACCACAGCATCCTGCAGCGGCATGCCATCCCATGCAGTTTGCGTTTAGTTGGACAAACATTTATTTATCAACAGGGCAATGACCTCAAACACACCTCCAGGCTGTGGAAGGGCTATCTGACCAAGAAGGAGAGTGATGGAGTGCTGCGCCTCCACAGTCACCGCACCTGAACCCAATTGAGATGGTTTTGGGTGAGCTGGACCGCAGAGGCCAACAAGTGCTAAGCATCTCTGGGAACTCCTTTCAAGACTGTTGGGAAACCATTTCAGGTGACTACCTCTTGAAGCTCATCAAGAGAATGCCAAGAGTATGCAAAGCAGTAATCAGAGCATAGGGTGGCTACTCTGAAGAAACTAGAATATAAGACATGTTTTCAGTTATTTCACACTTTTTTGTTATGTACATAATTCCATATGTGTTCATTCATAGTTTGAGTAGTTTTTTCACCAAGCACTTTTTTATTCCTACTCAAGTAATTATTTGGATGACTACTTTTTACTTTTACTCGAGTCATATTATTTTCAAGTAATAGTACTTTTACTTGAGTGCAATTTTTGGCTACTCTACCCAACTCTGCAAACCTGCTTATCCGGGTCGCCAGACAGTATTTATTGGTGATTATAAGTGCATCTGAAATAATATTGTCATGATAATTAGTTTGGAGTCGCTGAGGGGGTCAGAATGTTGCAGCAGCTCTTGCTCACCTGTAAACATTTTCCTTCGGTTTATACAGTCAGGTCCATAAATATTGGGACATCAACACAATTCTAATCTTTTTGGCTCTATACACCACCACAATGGATTTGAAATGAAACAAACAAGATGTGCTTTATCTGCAGACTTTCAGCTTTAATATGAGGTTATTTACATCCAAATCAGATGAACGGTGTAGGAATTACAACAGTTTGTATATGTGCCTGCCACTTTTTAAGGGACCAAAAGTAATGGGACAATTGGCTGCTCAGCTGTTCCATGGCCAGGTGTGTGTTATTCCCTCATTATCCCATTTACAAGGAGCAGATAAAAGGTCCAGAGTTCATTTCAAGTCTGCTATTTGCATTTGGAATCTGTTGCTGTCAACTCTAAATATGAGATCTAAAAGAGCTGTCGCTATCAGTGAAGCAAGCCATCATTAGGCTGAAAAATCAAAACAAACCAATCAGAGAGATAGCTAAAACATTAGGTGTGGCCAAATCAACTGTTTGGAACATTCTTAAAAAGAAAGAACGCACCGGTGAGCTCAGCAACACCAAAAGACCCGAAGACCACGGAAAACCACTGTGGTGGATGACCGAAGAATTCTTTCCTGGTGAAGAAAACACCCTTCACAACAGTTGGCCAGATCAAGAACACTCTCCAGGAGGTAGGTGTATGTGTGTCAAAGTCAATCAAGAGAAGACTTCACCAGAGTGAATACAGAGGGTTTACCACAAGATGTAAACCATTGGTGAGCCTCAAAAACCGGAAGGCCAGATTAGAGTTTGCCAAACAACATCTAAAAAGCCTTCAGAGTTCTGGAACAACATCCTTTGGACAGATGAGACCAAGATCAACTTGTACCAGAGTGATGGAAAGAGAAGAGTGTGGAGAAGGAAAGGAACTGCTCATGATCCAAAGCATACCACCTCATCAGTGAAGCATGGTGGTGGTAGTGTCATGGCGTGGGCATGTATGGCTGCCAAGGGAACTGGTTCTCTTGTATTTATTGATGATGTGACTGCTGACAAAAGCAGCAGGATGAATTCTGAAGTGTTTCAGGCAATATTATCCGCTCATATTCAGCCAAATGCTTCAGAACTCATTGGACGGCGCTTCACAGTGCAATGACCCAAAGCATACTGCGAAAGCAACCAAAAAGTTTTTTAAGGGAAAGAAGTGGAATGTTATGCAATGGCCAAGTCAATCACCTGACCTGAATCCGATTGAGCATGCATTTCACTTGCTGAAGACAAAACTGAAGGGAAAATGCCCCAAAAACAAGCAGGAACTGAAGACCGTTGCAGTAGAGGCCTGGCAGAGCATCACCAGGGATGAAACCCAGCGTCTGGTGATGTGTATGCGTTCCAGACTTCAGGCTGTAATTGACTGCAAAGGATTTGCAACCAAGTATTAAGAAGTGAAAGTTTGATTTATGATTATTAATCTGTCCCATTACTTTTGGTCCCTTAAAAAGTGGCAGGCACATATACAAACTGTTGTAATTCCTACACCGTTCATCTGATTTGGATGTAAATACCCTCATATTAAAGCTGAAAGTCTGCAGATAAAGCACATCTTGTTTGTTTCATTTCAAATCCATTGTGGTGGTGTATAGAGCCAAAAGGAGTAGAATTGTGTTGATGTCCCAATATTTATTGACTGTACTTTCTTTTTTAACTTTGTTATTTTTTTTGTATTTAGTACTGATTCTCACACTCACACACACACACACACACACACTACTAATACTATTAATACTTTTTTGATCGTCAAATAATAATCAACATATGTGCTAGTGAGTATTTGGGGACCGGTTTGTGTGGGATAGAGTCAAAATAAACTAAAGTGTGTGTTTTCATGGTAATGAAGGAACATGTCAGTACAGTGTAGCTAATTAATGTGTTTTTAGTAGTTTTTGGAGAACAATGGAGCTCTATGGAAAAGGGGAATAATATCACACACACCCACTCTATACTTCTTAGTAGATACATTCATTGTTGGTTTGCGTCTGTGTGTGGGATTTGTTGAAAATATATAATAATATGACAATATTGTCCTTCAAATGTATATTATGCTAAGTAAAACCTCACAGGCTGACACTGTGTATGATGTTATGGGCAACTACTACTTGGTACAGTCACCTGACATGGTAACGTATAAAAAGGCCCTTTCGGAAAACATGCCGTTCATGAGGAGCCAACTCACCGGCTCAGCAAAGGCGTTGTCCCACAGGACAGTGGCTGTGGCGTTGTTATCCTGACTGCCGTGGACGATCACTACCACAGGCAGTGATAAGGTCTGCAGGTTACAGACACGAAAAGAGGTTCAAGTCTTCTGGATTTATTCAAACTAATAATTTCTAATACACACTTAATGTTTAATATCAGGTGTGGAGAAGCCTTAAATAAAGCCACTAACAACAACAACTTTTATCTATAGTGCTTTTCATATTACTCAAAGACACTTTACAGAGTTTTAAAAAACACACGTTGCACTAAAAAATAAAACATAACATGATCAAACATTAAAAACATTAAAAGAAAATTATAAGAGTGTTAGCTGTTGTTTGTGTGGCTTTTTTGCCTTTAATTGATAGGACAGCTGTAGACAAGAAAGGAGGTAAAGAGGGGGGACAACTTGCAGCAAAGGGGCCACAGGTTGGGGCTCCAGTGGCTGCAGGTTCAATTCTGACCAGCGGCCCTATGCTGCATGTCATTCCATTTCTCTCTCCCCTTGGACCATTTGAGAACCAGTGCTTTTTAGGTGCTATTTACAAATATAAAAGGTCAACTGTTCTATATCTTACTTTGACGTGGAAGACCAGCTCGTTGCCCCCAACGCTGAACTGTGATTCAAACAGAACTGTGAACTTTTCCTCCGTCACTGACTCTGCACCTCGACGGTCCGACCGCTTGATCCGCTTCAGTGACTGTAAGAAGACATGGGAGGAGATTAGAGGCCTCCTTTACATCTTATAATTAGGGTTGCCAAATATTCAGGCCTATATGATAAATTTCATCTCTGTGCAATAACTCAATCTGGAACAGAGTTTATTACATGACTACTCAATCTATGAAAAACATGAGAATCAATATCGCAGGGGAAAAATAAAATTGGAGTAATCAAACTGAGCAAGTCTAATCTTTGCAAGATTATTAATTTGATAAGGTTAAACTACCTTAGTCATGGGGTGATTAAAATTAAAGTTGAAATAGAACAATTCTTCCACAAGCCAGAAATCTTAGATTTGGCAATACCTTTTTGGAAATATGTTGAGGGCCAACAATAAAAATATACGCCTATGCCATTTTGACTGAAGACAATAATTTGCCATCCAGTTTTTAGCATCAACTGATGGATGACCTGTAGTGTAAGCAGCCCGGCAAATACAGTAGTGTAGTCTGTATAAAAATAAAATGAGGTAAAAGAAAAAAAGAAAAAAGAACCCAGAATTGATCCCTGACACACTCCAAGCCAAATTTTAGTCTGGTTATTGGACCAATAGCTCAAGTTTTATCTCACAAAACTACATGGGGTTTCTAACCAAAAAAATGTAAAAATATTGTTGCACGTAAAATAATTATACCATTACTATTAAACAGTACTTGTTAAACAGTGATGTATCACTCTTACACTTAAACAGTAGAGCTTACCATGTTTCTGAAGTGTGCACTGAGGGTGCCAGTGGCCTGGTGATACTCCATTACACAGTTGTTGTTCAGGATTTCTCCACTGCTTTCACTACCAAGGCAGAAGAAAGCAGTTAAAAAAAGGATTAACACCCACAGTGGGCAGCTGTGGCTCAAGTGGTAGAGATGTGGCCTACCAATAGGTTGGTGGTTCAATACCTGACCTGACAGTCCCATGCTGAAGTGTCCTTGGACACTGAACCCCAAATTGCTCCTGATGCTGTGCCATTGGCACCTTGTACGGCAGCCTCGGCCACCAGTGTATGAATGTGTGTGAATGGTTCCTGTAGTATCTAAAAGCGCTTTGAGTAGATGTCAAGACTAGAAAAGCGCTACATAAATACAGTCCATTACATCACATAGTGACTGTAGCTGTCAACTGTTAATCTCACATAATGATTTAACCACCATGAAATAATTTCTATTTGTTTGGTACCTGAAATTTAATGAATTAATTAATTAATATCCAACATGTTCCTGCTTTAATCAACCTGCTTTTAAGCATTATTTTAGCTTTGTATCAGCCAAGAGTCAATGTGTTTGACTAGTGCATTCATCATTCTTACATGTAGTATACATTAGTATGTATGCCAGCATGTGCCCCTCACCTGTGTGTGCTCTTATTCTTCAGCAGAGCTTTGGCCTGCTGTTCGCTTACAATGACAGCCTTGACCTGAGGTGGATTCATGTGGACGTTGAGCTTCCCGCCCACCAGAAGGCGCACTGTGGCTGCAAACTTGGTCTGGGTCTTTAACACCTGGGGCGGCTGCTTTTCAATTATGAAGGTACTGAAGAGAAGAGGGGACAATGATACGATGGGTTGGTCAACATTTTGTTGATTTGAGTTATCCAAAGTATGGATGCACTGATCCGACTTTATCAGTCCTGATACCAATACCTGGGCTTTGGGTATCCAAGTGGCTATTCTACTGTTCAAGTCTGGCTGAAATCCAAACATGCCCTCCGAAAACACTACTTTTAATTCAGCCCTCAATACTTTTGTGCCACGCTGTAAATTTGCAACCACTTTTCTGCTGACATGCCTACCTCCTGGTTTCCTGCTTGCTTCAGTCTGTTATTGTGTGCCACCCACAACACCACCCTCTTCTGTGGATGGCGCTGTAGTTGTGCCTGGACTTGTGTTTGATTCGATGTGACATTCTTCAAACTATGCCCCATTCCAGCACTTAGCCAGCCTTTTCACATCTGACAGATTACATGACTAATTTCTGGATATTATTTTTTGCTGTGCATTGACGCACCGACATTGTTTCATTTGGATATGTTGTATAAAAACGTATATTTCATGGAAAAAGTAACAGACTTTTATGTTTTTATGATTTATGGAAAGGTTATGAGGTTATGTTGGCCACCATGCCTTTCCAGGCAGAGGAGTAGTTCAACTCTGTGTCTCTACAGATTTGGGAATCAATGCCGCTGCATGATGAGGGGATGTTTTGTTTCAGGCTGTCTCCTTTTGGAGGTCAGTAGCCTGCCACACTTTTTCATACTTCCCAAAAAGAGAGGTAGGCTGAACACAGTATGTTGACGGCACCTGCAATAACTTTGTTTACCTTAAAGGTTCAGCTAAACTTTACACCTTTGTTTACCTTGGTTGAGTTTGAGTACACCTACAGGAGGACAGAAACTTCAGAATTTGGGATGACACCTACACTGTACTGTGTAATCCTAAACTCTCCTTAAGTGTCATTTACATGCTTCTGTGTAATTCATCAAAGTTTCCCGAACCTTCTTCACATATGTGAAATGAGTTGTGCTGCTCCAGAGTTTTTCCTTAACAAAGGCAACATCCTTACAAGGTGCACCTGGCGCGTTACCGGTTGCACAAGTGTAACCGTTCTTTGTTTGTTTACATTCTGTAACTCCCAGGGAAGGTAACTGCTGGTGACTTCTGGGAAGCAAGAGGATTTTCAAGTTCTGTGGCCATGGTGTGTGTAAAAGTGCAGATGCACACACTATATATATATATATATATATATATTTCAATAAAGCATCATGCTTTGGGGGTGTTTTTCTGCACATGAGACAGGGCGACTGCACTGTATTAAGGAGAGGAGGACCGGGGCCATGTATTGCGAGATTTTGGGGAACAACCTCCTTCCCTCAGTTAGAGCATTGAAGATGGTTCGAGGCTGGGTCTTCCAACATGACAATGACCCGAAGCACACAGCCAGGAGAACCAAGGAGGGGCTCTGTAAGAAGCATATCAAGGTTCTGGCGTGGCCTAGCCAGTCGCCAGACCTAAACCCAATAGAGAATCTTTGGAGGGAGCTCAAACTCCGTGTTTCTCAGCGACAGCCCAGAAACCTGACTGATCTAGAGAAGATCTGTGTGGAGGAGTGGGCCAAAATCCCTTCTGCAGTGTGTGCAAACCTGGTGAAAAACTACAGGAAACGTTTGACCTCTGTAATTGCAAACAAAGGCTACTGTACCAAATATTAACATTGATTTTCTCAGGTGTTCAAATACTTATTTTCCTCACTGTATATACATATACATATACATACATACATACATACATACATACATACATATATATACATACATACCCCTATCCTTTCTTCAGCTGTCAAATGTATTAAAAGGCCTAAAATGCCCAGAAAAACGTTAATCAAAAAAATAGTGAAAGAAACGCTTTATTGCGCAACTTCTTTATATTAATGAAGGTCTGTTACATTCAAGCCATTGGCAAATGAGTTGCTACAAAGCTAGACTATCAGCATCACACAACATCTCATATACTATGTTTACAAATGATATTGTCTATGATTTCTTCAGAAACTGTTGAAGATAATTACCTCTTCTGAAGAGTCCATGTTTTTTTGGCTACTAGCAACTGCGTGGATGAGTGGGGACGGTGCGCTCTTTATATAGGCATCTGTTTTTTTTATTAGAAATATTTTTGGGCTGGTCAGTTACTGCTTTAGGCAGTGCTTTAATCAATACTACTTTTGAAATCAGTCACTGCAAACCATTTCAGTATGCACTGGAGATCACAATCTGACAAAACCAGCTGAACTAGATCATCTGCACAAAGTAAATATGCAATCCTGGGTTCACCGCGTCAGACAATCACCTCAGCCTGCCTACGGCCAAAAAAAGTCAATTAAAATCAGAACTGGCGAACAGGCACAATCCTGGAGGAGCCCTCCACTTACTGAGAACACAGGTATACAAGGGATGGATCATAGTTGCAGCCCAGGCAACCCACAGCAACCCCCCACAATATACTCCAGGGGGCATATGGGCACAAGCCATATCAAATTCCACAATGTACATGTAGGCTGGATGGACAAACTCCCATAGTCACCAAGATTTAAGACCTAGTCACTGTTCCTGAATCAATTGGATGGAGTCTCCTTTTCAGAACCCTTTCTTTTGTGCGAGTGGGACCCAGCAAACCTATCTACTCCAGCTCACAGTCACTGTTGACAACTCACAGGCACTGTTGACACTGAAGGATGAAGTCCAGTTCTCACCTGGTAACTAGGGCGGAGATGATATCAGTGATGTCAGCGTTGAGTTTGCTCAGCAGCTCTTCCATTGGACCCGGCAGAGGAAGTTGCTGGGTCAGATGTTCACAGCGTCGGATCTGCTGTCGGTTCTGCCAGATGAGGTCAGCCAGCTTCTCACACCTGGCGGACAGGAGTTGTAGATACCACCACAGTGTGGAAATAAAAGGGAAGAGAGAGAAAAAAATAAATAAATAAAAAAGGCATGAGTTTCTCCATGTTCCCAAATATGTTGTTTATATATTTTTGCTTATTATGATGTGAATTATGTTCTCTCAAAAGTCCTTAAGTGAAAGAAAACAATTCAAACTTTCCACCGCATGACAAAACATTATGCATTTGCTTAGTGCGTGAAAAACATTTAATAAAATCTCCACCCTGTAATAGAACATGCCAGTTAAAATAGTTATTAGTCCAATATATACCAAGACTGGAGGACATCCAGCCCCCCTTCATGAGGACCCCCATTGCCAGCCAGCTGCTGCCTTCTCTTCCACTGGATGAGTTCCTCATCCAGGATCAGAGTCTGCTGCTTCCTCAGCAGGGCCAGGGTCTTCTGGTGTTGCTCTGACAGGTCCTGCAAACACACCACCAGCCGCATTTGAATATGTGACAGTATATTAACATCAAAAAAAGAAACGCAGGGAGAAATGAGCTCAGCGAGATATTGGGCATCATGTTTACGTTCACTGTAGGAACACAATTACAGTAAAATCCACATTTACATGTTACTGTGTTTACTGTTGAGCTGTGGAAACTGAGTTATTAAAGCTCAAAAAGAGGATATCTACTTACTATGCCTGCTGCAAAAGTGTGCAGGCTTTTTTGACACATGTTGCACATGTCTGGAAGTAATTAAAGTGTGTTCCTCTGCTGGAATTGGTAATTGGTTAAAGACACTCCTTGCAGGCGGCCTCTAGCTCACCCAGTAAGAGCGTGCGCCCCATGTAGGCTGAGTCCTGTGGCGTTTTGATGTGTGTCATCCCCTCTCTTTCTCTCCCCTTACTTATATGACCACTATCACGCTGCTAGTAATGCCGCTGCTAAGCCATGCAAAGAACTACTCAAAAGGTTTCTGCCTAAAGGAACTGTCTGTTAAATTCAGTCTAGACCTACTCTATCTCACTCTGATACTATCAAATGAAAAGGAAAAGCCCCAAAAAAATATCTTAAAAAAGAAGACACTTTTGGAGCTTCAAGAGTGCACTCATTTAGCAAGAGGAAGGCTGATATGCAAGATAGGATTAGCCAAATGGCACAAATGTCACCAGCTCAACAAAAGACCAGTGAATAGGCGACGAAAATTCAATACTGGTAGGTTTTAAAACAGCTTTGAGAAGATAAAAAAGGTCTATAAAATTTAAAAAAAAAAGAATAAAAGAAATGATTTAGGCCACAGCCACAATACTTTGTTGTGTAATATCTTTTGCTACGTTTACACCTAGCCCCACCCACACTTGTGGAGTTTCTCGTCCACTAAAATGGAGACACCCCTTTTCTTTCTTTTTCAAATCTCTGGGGTTGCGTTATAGTTTGGAGAGGCATAAACCGAGAACGCCACCATTCGGCTCCTGATTGGGTCTTGTCAGTCATGACTAGGCCTGTACGATTAATCGTCATAAAATCGCAATCTCGATTCAATTTTTAAATAACTTCAATTTTTATTTAATACATTTTATTTTTTTATTTTTTTTATTGGACTGTATAAAATAGGTCTTAATGCTCTCCTTTCTCTTCATTGAAGCCTCTATGTTTACAGGCTTGTGGGGATGAGCAATGTGCAATAGGTTTTTTATGGTTCAGGTGTACATTAAACATTACACTTTGTGAGAAAAAAATCGTCAATTCAATTCAAAGCTAAAAAAAAAAAGACAAAAAAAAAAATTGGGATTCATATTTCACCCTTAATTGTGCAGGCCTAGTCAGGACTTGTCTTTTCCTGATTCCTCAGGCCCTTCATGGTTAAACAACAAGAAACAAGCTACAACCTGGAGTGACTATTTCAACATGGATAACAAATTACAGGTGCTTCTGCCCTTGTTAATGCTAGCAGCTGTTGTGCAGTTAAAATCTGCATTTAATAATACTGTTTACATGCCCAGAGGCAAGCTATTATTCAAATTATTTGACAATTATTGTGTCCGGCGGCCTTATCAGCCCTATGTGGAGAGATGGTTTTGGGTGAGCTCAGGGAGTGCCTGCTGGGATTATTTCATCAATGAAGTTGTGGTTTCTGGCGAGGAATGGTGAGAACTTTCAAATGTTCAGATCGGCCTCAGCCAAAGACTGCATCCGCATGTGGTAGAGCACATCGCACAAATGAGGGCTCCTGTGAATGTCCAAATAAAAATTTGAATCTATGTTGTATTATCTGAGTGAAGGGTGAAAAAAAAGGGAAGCTATTTGGACTATCCCGACAAGTTGTTTTAGTCATCATTGAAAAGTCCATCACCATCTTCCTGGCTCCAAACTATAGAATGACATGTTCTGTAAATGTCACTAGTCATTTCAAGTGTGCAGTTTTTACACATCTTTTCTTTTGTTACGGTGCTTTCACAGTGAAAAATATAAAATTTTATAAAGTTCTAAAAACCATCTGATCATAATGCAATCCCAACTAGTTCAACAGAACAACAATTTAATACCTGTTTGGCCTTTATTTAGTCAGTATCCAGGTATCTTTATTTCCAAAGTGTTGATTCTGCATAATCATCCCTGTCTACAATGATTTAACTTTAATAAAATCTGGTCCAGCTGACCGGTCTACATTTGCCTGTTTGAGTGAGTGAGTGAGTGAGTGAGTGAGTGAGTGAGTGAGTGAGTGAGTGAGTGAGTGAGTAGTAAAGATAGATGTAGATCTTTGGTTACGTATCAAACAACACCATTTATAACAGAGAGTACAATAGGCAGTAAAAACAGGCAACTCCTTTCCTATTGCCATGGCTTTCTCTGGCGATAAATACTTCACCTGGTACCACTTTAATATGTCGCAGTATTTGTTTTGCAGTGAATCCTGATCTGTTTTTTTTGTAGCAATGTGTTAATTTCAGTAACAGTTCCACCTCAAATTAGTCTCTGGCTGCAACACATGACAATTTTATTTTTTTATACAAACATTTACCAGCCGGTGGGACGGACACTAGGGTTGCACGATTCAGAAAATGTCAAGATTCGATATCGGCCCAAGATTTGATTCAAAAATTTTCAATTAAAAATGATTCACAGTATGTAAATGTAGATGAATGTAGATTTTCTCATGTTATAGTATACACGCAATTTTTTTTGAATTGGTAGCGCTTGAATCAATTCATGAATGTGAATTGATATTTTTTGCACACCCCTAGCGGATATATTTCCGACATTTACTCGCCAATCAGCACATTTTCCATTCATTTGGTGCTTAGCAGGTGTTATCGCATTTGAGTCTGACCAAACTGAAATCCAATAACAAAAAAAATGTCCAATACATGTCAAATGGAATGCCCACCCATAACAACACTGTGCGCCATTGTCTCACTTTGGAGCTGTATGTGCCTGTGGTGTGTGTGTGTGTGTGTGTGTGTGTGTGTGTGTGTGTGTGTGTGTGTGTTTTCCCCATACAAGCCTGTATTTCTGGAGTGTGCTGGCCTCTCTGGTGAGCCAGGCTTCCACAGTGGCCCTCTTGGTTTGTAGGGTGGTCTCCCGCTGGGTGCGCTCAGCTGTAGGCAGTGAAGACAGGCTGCTCAACTGGGCTAGAAAAACCAGGAAGCAGGAAAACAGAAAAGGCGTTACAAAAAGAAGGAAACATTTGATAACTTTTGACCTGCCCCACCATAGGTTGTTTTCTACACACGTAGGAGCCAAACAACCGATCATCAAGTCAGAGTCTAATCCGAGACGCTGCCTAGGACTTCCCTACATGGGAAACACACTCTACCAGGTGAGCTACAGGTTCCCCCTTGGCACCACTTATAAAAGTCATCAGGTGCACTAGACAAAAACAATCAATATAGAGAGTGTAACTGTGTGCATTTCTCCGTATCATTAAGATCGGTATGTGACTTTAAGTCTCAGCATGTCTAATGTCTTTGTGTCCGTCAATGCGTCCTTCATCCTCACCCTGGATGCGCAGGTTCTCCTGGTACTGGATGATGAAGTACTCTTGGCTATGCTGCAGTTTTCTCAGTTCATTCTCAGTCTCCTGTGTGGAGAGGCGGAGCTCCTCAAAGGCCTGGTTGATCTGCTGGTGTCGCTGTGACAGGCTGTCCATGGCCTGCACCCCACTACCAGTGCTGGCCTACACACAAAACATTTTATTTATTTTTTTAAGTTACAGATGTTGCTTGCTTGTTATCGTTTTGGTACCTTCAGTTTGGTTATACCATTATCATATGTAGGATTGGGTCGCTGTTCAAAACCGGTTTGATATTAAGCCAGACACCATACCGGACTACCAAAAAAAAAAAAAACTAAACTCGTAGACTGGACCAGTAAAACTGTAAATCAACCCAACTTTACGAATATGTGTAATTTATTGTCTGTGGATATTGACCAATAGCATTTTTCCATCCTCTTCCCAACACATACATCTTACCCCAGCCACACCCGGGGCAACGTACACTGGTTTCATAGGATTCCTGTAAATGACGACAGACGCCAACCTCTTTAACACTTACATTTGTAGCTTCTTGAACCAGCCTCTGCTCCGAGTGCAGGATGTGTTTAATGCAGCGCACCAGCTCCAGAGGACAGCGGTCATAAGTGCTCTGCAGAAAACACACACAAACACACACACACACACACACACACACACACACACACACACACACACACACACACACACACACAATTTAGATCAACCATTTTTGAGGGGGATTTTTGTCATGTTTGAGTAGCCCTACTGTCAGTGTGTTAATGTTGGAGGCCTGACCCTTGGCAAACAAGCGATCGTGCCATCTTTAGATTAGTTAGATCTATCTTATCTTTAGACTAGTTAGTTTGCCATAAAATGCAGTTGGGTTGTCAAGTTCAAAACATTATGGATCAGCTTTAATTCAAATAAAGTTATTATATATAATTATATTATTTAGTATTTTTGAGTACTTCAAAGTATTTTCTGCAACCGTGTTGAGGACGAGGACCAGCCTGGACCGGAGGTATCAGTCTGAAACAGAGCTGAACAGTCCGACCAGTGTAATTAGTTATGTTATTAATTTGTTTATAAGATTTTCAGGCTTCAACCAGTGCTGCTCAAGCAGAAAGACAGGGTCAGGAAGAGAAAGAGATCAATTCATTAAGCCTTGAAGAAAGAGTAGGAGAGGAAGACAGCATTCAATAGCGTGTCCTCCTCAGTTTTTTATACTTGATTCTACCCTTCCCCCGCCCCCCCAGTCTGACACGGGCGACCACCACAACTTGCTTTCTAATCTGTTGGTCATGTTAAGTGGACCAAATGGTTTCATTATGTCTGACTGGTGGGTAAAACAAGGTCTCAGGCTAGGCTTGTTTCCCCTCATCTTGAAGTAGCTGACTGGTACCTTGAGCTGGTTGGCGTAGTGGCCCAGCTTGATCTTCAGCAGAAAGCCGTCCTCCCCTCCCTGTAGCTGGGCTTTCTTCTGCAGCTCCGCCACCAGGCTGTCCAGCAGACGCTTAGCTTTGGCTTCCTCTGCTTGGTTGTCCAACTCGACTGAATCCCTGGGAAAGGCACGGCCACACAAGGCACATTTTTAACCAATCCAAAGACTAGCTGTTTGGCTGTCACAGGAGTACATCATTTACATAAATCTCAGTCACAAATCTCATCAACTTTGACTATTAAACATGAAATAAAAAAAATGAATAATGGATGTTATAATAACAATAAACACTACTTATATTGTGCTTTTGGTAACAAGGTGAAATAAGTAATTAGTAGTGCTGTCAAACGATTAAAATATTTAATCACGATTAATCGCATTAATGTCATAGTACATACATATCGCGCATTTTTATCTATTCTAAATGTCCCTTGATTTCTTTTTGTCCCTTTTTTCATTTTAATGCTCTTATCAACATGGAAAAGTGAATAGACTTGCTTGCCAAAATGAATGTTAATCTCTCGATAAAAACATTGACGGCGTTAAAATTGGTTGGTCACAGCACTACTTATTACATTACAAAAACAAAAAATGACAACCCAAAAGAATGAAACATAAGAGTATCATCAGGTTCAGTAAAATTGTTCAGCTAGTAAAAAGACAGAAGCATTTGTTTCTTGTGAGTGTTAGTAATGTAAGTGCTGTTGGTGTGCTACTATGCCGGCAATTTAATGTGCTGTATCCTGAGCACTGATTTAGAACAGTGGTTAAACTGTTCACCCAGAGTTGTCTCAGGGAGGGCTAAACTATTCATCCTTTTAAAATCTAAATCACAGTACTCACCTATACTACATCCTCCAAAGGGCTTATACAGTCAAATCATCACCTCTCTAAAATAGTTTCATATACTGTATGTCCCTGGTTTTAAGCTGCATAGTAGTGGATGTGTCTCAAACCGCCTACTTGCACACATCAAATACTTAATTTTAAGTATATAGTGTAGATAACACAAAAAGTCAGTGCACTGAAACTACACAATGTCCCCCAAAAACGTTCTGTGTGGAACGATGGACACTAAACTTGTGCCATCTTGACTACAAACGGAAAGGAGGGCCCAGGGATGTCACCCGGCAGCTGATTGGACAAACGCGTCACGTGGGTCTGGCTTCTCTCGGATTTCACAACCGAGCATGACAGCCGCCAGATGGCGACTCGTTCGGAATACGATCGAGTTTAACGAAAATAATTCACCAAAACCATTTTAAATAGGCCATACAGTTGCTTAATCTGTCTGTTTTTGTTGATGGTCAGCTCAATAGATTTTTGTCTGATTTTGAGAGGCGGCGAGCCGAGCCGACCGCTCGTCATTTCCAAGTGTTTTAGCGTAAGAGTTGCTTTTGGGACAACACTAACCATGGAAAGTAGGGGCTACGGCAGTAAGCATGCGTTCATGGGCAAACATTTTTCCCAGTGAAAATGTCATCATTCACGTCACTTTCTGTGGGAATCAGATGGGAAACTTGGGCTAGATTTTGCTAAAAGAGTTTCCCAGTTGGTGACGCGTTATTGACAACTGACGTTTGATGTAGGCGACTTTGGTTAACTGAAAATATTGAACTGACAATAAACTGTTTATTGTGGACAAATACCTCTGTCAAGAAACATACACAGACATTTGACACATTATTGTGGCCTCCATGCTTAGACACACCTGATGCTCTAGGCTACGCCCAACAGTTGGTGGCTGTCATGCAACAAGTTGCTACGCCAATATAATCGAAGAAGAAAACACATCATGTGAACGCTGGCAGTTGGAAAACAACGTAATCACAGGGGTGGTCCCTGATATCCCCAGGTAGCATGAACGCACCATTAAGGGTCAGTGCACATTAGCAGTGTACTGACGGAAGTATGTGGAATGAGACACAGCCAGAGAGTATCACTTTACTGTTTGTTGGCCCCATCCCTCCTTCCCTGGCTCAAAGCGAGGCAGAGAGCAGTGCCGGTCAAGCTAGAGAGTTAATGAAGAGAGGGACTGTACAAAGCAGTGAATCAGAGAAGTAAAAACGGCACCGCATGTTCCAAATAAAACACACAAATAAGCACAGCCACACCTCCACTTGAAGGTGCCGCATTATGAGTGAATGCAGAGCTTTAAGCTGTTGGTTTCTCATCCTGTATGTTTCTGTGCGTCTGTGTCACTTAAACATATGAGACGCCCAAGCGTACCGCACTAACCAAAATGAAAAGAGACATACAGGCAGAGGGAAGGGTCTCTGCTGATACAGACACCACTATAGAATCTAGTGGAGTGATCAAGAGTGACAATCGTGATGGATTCATTTTGTTTTAGTCTATGCATTGTTTTTAGTGAATTACTGCATGTTACATTCTTTACTGTTAGCTGAGTGTAGTTTAGTCAACTGAAATTCTACTCAATCTGAATTGATCTAGTACCGTGCCCATTTGGAGAGTGTGCTCTAGGCCTAAACGAGCGGATTTCTTGCTTCCCGGTAACTTTGTGTAAATTCTCACAAACTAGAGCCCCACCGATCAAGGATTTTTAAGGCCGATACCGATGCGAATATTTGGTTATTTAAAAATCTGATATGCCGATATATCGGCCAATACATATATATATTTTAAATCCAGAAACGCGTTACAAAACAAAAGATTTCACTAACATTAGTTATTTGGAGTTATTTTGGAGTTCTCACTAAAATAATATGATAATTTCTTTTGTCACAACAGAACAGAGGAACATCAAAAAATATTAAAGTTCTGATAAATAAAATGATTAAAAATACAGACTTAAGATATGAAACTTAAAGTCTTTTTAACAAAATCACAATAACAAAAACAAAATCAGAGTGTTGCCAACAGGGCGCCCTCTCGTGGACAAATTATGCAACGCCAACACTCATAACAAGGTTGACAGTCCATTTTTATTTTTAAATATTCATTTATCAGAGTCATTTATTTGTCATAAACAATTCAGATCATTTATTATTAATAATTTTTTTTTATAAATCGGCCATTATAAATGCCGATACCGATAGATCTGGAAAGCCTGATATCGGTTGAGAATATCGGCCTGCTGATATATTGGTCGGGCTCTATCACAAACATGACATAAAATACAGTTATAAAAGGCTTGGTTCACAGTATTGCTGCTTGCAGGGTTGTCGGGTGCTGTGCACGTTTGAAACATTCCACCCATCCACAGCTAAATTGTAAATGTGCTGCATTTATATAGCGCCTTTCTACCTTAGTGGACAAAGCGCTTTCAAATTTGCCCCCATGCTTTGTTGTGTGTGTGTGGGGGTTTATAAATGTCAGTTGTTACTCTCACCTGTACTTAGTATGGTTGGGTACAGAAAACCCGGTGCTAATATGGCACCGGTGCCTAAACATCCGGTATCTACAGGACCGAACAGCAACAAGGATATATCAGTGTCTCATTTGGGTGTCACTCAAATGCCTGAGTTTCTCTCTGATGTCTAACATCTGTAAAGATGTAGAGGCAAGAGAAGCATCGCTGCAAGTGACGCTAGTTAACACTACATTTGGTAGCAGGTAACATTAGCCTACCATTAGCTATCAGCGGGATTAAACACAGTTAAAGGCTGAAGTGTGGCTGTATTTCACTTTAGAGGATTCAACAACCAGTCAGTAAGGGGCCAGGGCGGCACTGGCCCCCCCATTTTACTCACTGGCCAGTCTAGCCAAGTTTGATCAAAATACGGTTTTGTTATGAAAAATATTCAAATGTATGTTAAAAAAAAAAAAAAAGAAATCATAACAGAACTAGTTGGTGAAATGGTAAACACTGATGAAGGCTGAAATGCGCTTGTGTTTTGCCCACAATAAATAAGAAGATAACTTATCTGTGAGTGACGTTTTTTGTTTTCTTTGATTCTGTCACTGCCGTGGACTCGATACACGGTCTAAGATTTGGTGCTTTGCTGGCCACTTTCCATTATACATTGGCTTGAGACACCCATGCTAAAGTTGATTAAAAATAGGCATGGGGAACTTTCCATAAGATCATCTCTCAATGCAAATCAAACCAGCTACTAAGCTAACGGAAATAACACCATTCCTATCTCTATGTATGGTAAAGGGTATGTGATGATGGGGGGTAAATTCCAAAGGCCGAGGGAACTTTATCAGGATGCATAGTATCCTGATCCATGAAATAGCTGGCCTTTAATAATAAAAATCTGCCTGCTTCTATGGGGATCTAACATAGGGGGGTGTATACTTATGCTCCCTGCAATTTAAGGAAGAACATTTATTTATTTACAATACATTATTCATTCACAAAGAAAATTGGTGTCCTTAAAAGGTTGGATTTTCCTAATCTTTTTTAATTAAAGGCATTAAGATCATTTTCCAAAAGATGTTTTTTTATTCCTCTTTTTAATCAACTTTAGCATGGGTGTGTAAACTTTCTCAAGCCACTATCACTATTCATAATTCAAACAAAATAAGTCCTTTGTTAATAATTCTTTACACAGAACTTCATTATATTAAATAATCAAAACTGATTCACACCTTCACAAAATCCACATGCCCAACCCAAAATCCACACATTTAACAAAGATTCACAAAAAACAAAATTCACACTATTCAAATTTTACCTCTAAAAAAGTCCACACGCCGTACAAAAAATCTACACTGCCTGGATTTAAGTCAGATCTCACTAAAAAGGAGAGAAGGGTTAAATACAGAGAAGCCATTGGATTCCACATATAAAGTGTCATGGTATTAGTTACTATGTATTTATTGTCTTGGAATATGTGGTGTAAGATCAAGCTTTGTGTGAGGGTTTTAGTGTGAAAATAGCAAGTACATTATTTCATCCACACAGCCACACCATTGCAAAGGGCAATGATTACAATTACGAATTAATACGAAAGGCTGTTTTTATCAAATAATATATATGTATATTATGCTAATGAGAAATAACTTTATAAATGAACAAATCTGTCTCTTTCTCTTACTGACCCTGTCTTTCTGCTTGAGCAGCACTGGCAAACATTTAGTGCAAGAGTAAAAAAAATGTCAATTATAGATATATAATAAGTTTATTTGAATTACAGCAGCTACATAATGTTTTTTGTCTCAACAACCAAGCTGGATTTTACTGCAAACTTGCAACTAGTTAACTTTCTAAAGACGGCGCAATCGCTTGTTTGCCAAGGGTCAGGACTCCAACATTAACACACTGACAACATTGTATTCAGAATATAAAATATTTTTATAGGACTTTTTAATGTGGGATTGTGTAAAAGTGTTCTTGAGATACAAACCTTTTGTGAACTTAAAAACCTGAAGACTATCCCTTTTTCAAGTACATTTAGATCAGATTAAATTAAATATGATTAATATGCTGCCAATCAATTTACATTCTTAATCGCAATTAATCGCATGAGAGTCCTAGTCAACTCATGATTAATTGCAATTAAGAATGTAAATTGACTGACAGCTCTAAAATGTATATTATAAAAAAATAAATCCAGCCAAATGTAGCTTCCATCCAAAGAGATTGTCAGAATAGAAATAAAGATAAAAGTCTACTGCATACCAGAGCTGGCATTCAATCCACTGGGCCAGGTAGTGTCGCACCTCGATTGGGAAGTGCTGGCCATACAGCGCCTGCATCTGGTGCAAGGCCTCACCCTGCAGCTGCTGGGCCTGGATCCACATTGCCATGGTGCTCCTATGGAACAGGAGGATAGCGGGGGAAGAAGCCAGGGAAAGGATAAGAGAGATGGGAATGAACATCAACAAGAGTGGTAATAGGGAAGATGACAGAGGGAGATTTAGCACAGCAGAGTAAAGGGATGATGATGGAAAAGGAGATGGAGAGCAGGAAAGAGTTACCATAATGTTTAAGGAATTGCTTCCAAAAAGAGGAATTCAGTAAATAGCAATAAATAACCAAACTGGTGAGCAGTTTCAAAAGGATGTGTTAGAACAAATCTCTTTAGGTTACTTTAAAGTGCAACGGATAAAATACAGAAAATGATGACAAAATGTTTCAAAAACTGCACCTGCATCACAAAGAGTGTGCACTTTCTACAGTTTATTTGTTAGAAACTTCCTCTTCCAATTTGCATACTGATACAGTAACAAAAACAAACTTACCCAGACATGTCAAACCTGTAACATAAACCAGTAATAGTACTAGTGGTAGTGCAGTAATTAACTGTGCAAAAGGAGCACCACCATGGTACACCTCAGTACTAGCAATGTGTTGCCTTAAGTGTCAGACCTAACAGAAAAAGTAGTTTCAGTAGGAGTCAGTCAGACAATTACTTGGTGTGGCAGTAGCTCAGTCTGTAGGGAGTTGAGTTGGGAACTGGAGGGTTGCAGGTTCAAGTCCCCGTACGGACCAAAATCAACCGCTGGTCCCAAGGTCTCCATTAGTGCATGCATAGGAACTGAGCGTGTGTGTAATAACAGTTCAATAAAGAGTATAAATTATACATTGCTTGATGATAATTTATGCTAAATCTGTCAGAAAACGTGCTTTAAAAAATGTAAGCCGAGAAAATGTGTTTTAAAATTATTGTGTAGTTTTAGGATTGACGTTACATTCTCAGCTGCACATGAAGGCAGACCCCATCGGGTCTGTAGTAGGAAGATTGCCCTCCCAAAAGTTTAGGACATAGCTTAGCTTGCTAACATTACTGCACATTAAAATAGGCTCGTTGGCAACCATTATATGCAGCAAACTTGAAAATGGCGATCTCTGAGTATTGCTAAAAAGATATTAACATGCTCAGTGGGAAGGTAGTGAATGTACCTGACGTTACCAGAAAGCGTAATGTTAGCTAGCTAGCGAAGGTAAGCTAGTCTACAAACTAGCATAATAGGAAAGCTCAGTGATGAAGTAACTCTTGGAGCGCTCGAGCAACACTTCACTTTCATTCGCCATGAATAGCTAATTAACACCTAACATTAGTTACGTCTTTAACTAACTCACCTATTCAGAGACGGCACCACACTTAGAGCTACACCATGGACGAGTAGCACCGCACACACACAACTTTCCAAACCTCATACAGGTAGGTTGACGTGCATGTCACATCGCCAACTACTTCAGTCGGGTTTCTTGCAAAGCAGCTGTTGTTGACCAGAGTTAAGTTAAGGATGACAGCTTCCGGTTTAGGATTTCAAAATAAAAGTGTTATTAAACAACTATGTCTAATATCAGATAACACACATACTGTACATACAATGTGCTAAGGTAAATTGGTTAGTGTTTTCGCACAATACATATTTCTACGTTTTTGATTTAGTTACAAACACCCTACATTTCCGGTCGTATTCATGCTAACTTCCGATAGCTTTGTAGAGTCCTGGCAGTTTTCCTATTTCCGCTGACAGCCCCACCTTTGTGCTGATAAAATCAGAACGAGGCAACAGGTTAGGGGAGGTATAAAAAAATAAATAATAAAAATAATAAAATAATAAAAAGTTAAAATTAAAATTAAAATAATAAAATGAAGCACTTAAGAAATTATTATTGTTCTTATTTTATATATTTAAAATCTGTAAATAGTTTTTTTTTTATCATTTCGGGTTTGTCTGACTCTACATAGAACATCCATCCATCCATCCATCTTCATCCGCTTCCCCGGTATCAGGTCGCGGGTGGAGCTGGAGCTGCTGCATAGAACATATGATATGATATGTTATATTGCTCTGTCCTGTGGCTGATTGCCTTGGGTTGTAGACAATTACTTGTAAGTGGGCACCTGCTAGTTATTGATATTATTTTGATATATGTATATGATGTGGTCCTTGTGGAAATACAGATCTATGATATCCCAGTGACAATACATAAACACTATTGTGAGGCATAAAAACAGTGAGCAGACCCTACAATTGTTTTCTGTTCTACACGGTTCTCCCTCTGCATTGTAACAACGTTTATATGTGCATCTGACATTAAGCTACTTGTTAGACTTTAACATGATCTACAACTTCAGATCCCCATGTTTGACAAAAAAGAAAAACACTCAATAAAACAATAACCAAACTAAAAGTCACACAGCATGTTACATCAGAATAAAGGTCTAATGTGAATACATTTTGTAATCAAAAGGTTTTTTTTGTGTCCAATCCTTCACTTTTTCTGCTAACATTCAATAAAAACAGAAACTGTGAACCAAATAGCTTTTATTAATGAAATCATTAGTGGTTAAGCAATGAAACATTAAACAGGAATCAGTAATCAACAACAAAAAAGCAAGGAAACAGTGAAGTGTGAACTAGATTTTATGTTCCATTGACATTGGCCTCCCTCAGCACATCTGTGTGTTGTTACTGCTATAAACATGGCATTGTTAATCCACTTTGAAAGGCTGAGCATTCAACCACTGAAAGAATTATCTATCACAATTATCAAACAGCTAGAATATGTTTTCTTTGCTCACTGTGAAACCTGTGCTAACATGGCAATGATTTGTCTCGAGAAGCTGCAAAATGATGATGAATGATTCACAATACACTCACCTAAAGGATTAGTAGGAACACCTGTTCAATTTCTCATTAATGCAATTATCTAATCAACCAATCACAGTTGCTTCAATGCATTTAGTGGTGTGGTCGTGGTCAAGACAATCTCCTGAACTCCAAACTGAATGTCAGAATGGGAAAGAAAGGTGATTTAAGCAATTTTGAGCGTGGCATGGTTGTTGGTGCCAGACGGGCCGGTCTGAGTATTTCACAATCTGCTCAGTTACTGGGATTTTCACGCACAACCATTTCTAGGGTTTACAAAGAATGGTGTGAAAAGGGAAAAACATCCAGTATGCAGCAGTCCTGTGGACGAAAATGCCTTGTTGATGCTAGAGGTCAGAGGAGAATGGGCCGACTGATTGAAGCTGATAGAAGAGCAGCTTTGACTGAAATAACCACTCGTTACAACCGAGGTATGCAGCAAAGCATTTGTGAAGCCACAACACGCACAACCTTGAGGCGGATGGGCTACAACAGCAGAAGACCCCACCGGGTACCACTCATCTCCACTACAAATAGGAAAAAGAGGCTACAATTTGCAAGAGCTCACCAAAATTGGACAGTTGAAGACTGGAAAAATGTTGCCTGGTCTGATGAGTCTCGATTTCTGTTGAGACATTCAGATGGTAGAGTCAGAATTTGGCGTAAACAGAATGAGAACATGGATCCATCATGCCTTGTTACCACTGTACAGGCTGGTGGTGGTGGTGTAATGGTGTGGGGGATGTTTTCTTGGCACACTTTAGGCCCCTTAGTGCCAATTGGGCATTGTTTAAATGCCACGGCCTATCAGAGCATTGTTTCTGACCATGTCCATCCCTTTATGGCAACCATGTACCCATCCTCTGATGGCTACTTCCAGCAGGATAATGCACCATGTCACAAAGCTCCAATCATTTCTTGAACATGACAATGAGTTCACTGTACTAAAATGGCCCCCACAGTCACCAGATCTCAACCCAATAGAGCATCTTTGGGATGTGGTGGAACGGGAGCTTCGTGCCCTGGTTGTGCATCCCACAAATCTCCATCAACTGCAAGATGCTATCCTATCAATATGGGCCAACATTTCTAAAGAATGCTTTCAGCACCTTGTTGAATCAATGCCAAGTAGAATTAAGGCAGTTCTGAAGGCGTAAGGGGGTCAAACATAGTATTAGTATGGTGTTCCTAATAATCCTATAGGTGAGTGTACATACACACACAAAGACACAAATAAAGCTGTGATGTGTCTGAGCTAGAAACTAAACTGTGACAGTACAAATACTGTGGCAATGTGGGAAACTATTTTTTTAATTCACAAATGCATCGTGGGTCTGTTTCTGTATTAGCCCTTTGATAGACTGCTGAACTGTCCAGGGTATACGACCCATTCGGTGCAAAGTTTGCTGGGATAGGTTCTAGTCTCCGCTACCCTGGCCAGGATTAGAGCATAGGTGGATGGAAATGTATCTCAAAAATGCCTAGTGCGGAATATATAAAACATATTTATAAATTGTAGTACAAATAAGTATATGTGGACAATAAACCTGTGGGGAAATATGTAAAATATAATGGTCATTTGTCACTTGGAGATCTGGTGAAATACACATTTTATCTGGAGCAGAGGAAATTATAGTGAGATGATTGGACACTAGGGGTCAGTGTCAGACCGCCGCAATCACACACACACACACACACACACACACACACACACACACACACACACACACACACACACACACACACACACACACACACACATACACACACTCTTGTTTAGAAACTTGTGAATAGACAGCTCCCGTAAACAGTGTACACAGTGTTGATAAAAATCTAAACTACCAGAGGTTTGTGAGACTCGCTGCAAGTATTGGTCCTTATCTCAGTTCATTTATGAAAGATATTAGAAAAGCACATAGCATGTTTTAAGAAGAACATTTGTATGAGAAGATAATGAACTTTCATCAGTGAGGGAAATGCATTGGACCTATGGATGAGCTGTTTCTGCCTTCTTCTTTTCTTTTTTAGGTGCAGATTTTGCAGACCTTCATTTTCATGGTTATTCTTTGGCAGTAAAACGTTGCGTACGAGTATAACATGCAACAAGGTTTACTAAAACTACAACGGTTAAGCTACATTCGGTCAGTAATGAAAAGAAGATGACGTCAGCCAAGTGTAAATTGTGGTCACATACAAAATCATACACAAATATCTAAATGTGAGTTCATCAAAACCTAGAAATCACAAAGCAAATCACTGTGCTTCTAAATAATGAGTAAATTTAGCAGAGTAACATAACACTTAACATTATTTAAACAGCTGAACAACAAAAAGGGGTGGAAGGAATACTTATGCATGTGTGGTTTGTAGTACAGAAAGAATTTATGCATTTTAAGCACCAATATGTACTGTGTTTTTGAAAAAATTGGCCTTTGGGAATCTATTTGACAGTCCGTGAGATCATTTTCTTTATGTTCTATTAATACTACTGAAGATTCAGTGACAGGAGATGATTTATTTTTATAAGCTCATCCCACTAATTGTCAGTGGTTGTGGTTTTAATAAAAACAAAACATGAAACAAGAAAGAAAATACTGACAAATTACACTTTCTTACAATGGGAATGATGGTGTCCCCTCCAAATGATTTCTTGATCATGTCAGTTTTTGGACCGCCACCCTTCCCCAACTAAGAACAATGTTATTTTCAGTTTCCTCTTCCCATTTTCTTCTTCTTTCAAATGTCATGATCATTTACACTATCCAAACACAAATGGACTCTATACAACCCTTGAAGTGTGATTGCAAAGATGGGAAGTGTTTCATTAAGCCATTTTAAATTGAGCCTTTTCTGATTTTTTTTTTTAAGCACACAACCTGTAGTCGAATAAAGTAAAATCTAAGTTTTTAAAAAGAATTCACAACTTGGGTCTTTTTTTGTAGTTTGTCCATCATTCCTATCGGCTGAAGATCTGGGAATACTAACCTGCTAAGGGTCCCACTCTCTGTGCAATGTGTACAGTTTTTATACGCTAGAATACTACTGTACCTGGCCCTAGCTTTGCTCTTTGGTAATGTTTTGGCCATTAAACAATGAACTGGAAGATGCAAAACCTTTGCCTAGATCCACAGGGAACTACAGGGACAGGGGATAATTCCTCACTACATGCGACAGTGTTCAAACTACGTGTGAGTCATTTGTAAATAGGGACTCTCTTCAAGACAGGGCCTCATGATTAGCCGTACGTAGGCTACGGCAAAAGCTCTGCACAACCATAAATCAAGCTTAAGTCAGTCAACATGTCAGTTGATAGTGTGCTTTAAAGCTATAGTGCGGAGTCTCTGTCATAGGCCATAGGCAACCTTGCTGTAAAGTAGTCTGACGAGTTAAGAGACACGAACAGTCCGGCTGTCAGACAGGATGGAAACAACAAACTTACTTGGAAGAGAAAACATAGGTGTTACATTGCCAACATCCTGGTTCAATTTTGACCTGAAATACACTTTACACTAATACTTTGTACACTATTTTCCTATATGATAAAAGATTATGACAGACAGTTTGGGTCATCTCTTTTAAATGTGACCTCCAAATAAAGTGGATTAGAGCATCTGGACTAAATGATGGCTGGCTAACCCCTGTATGATCATCTGAATGACCAGTCAAATTTGTAGTGTTGACGCAATGTTCCCAGATGTCAGCAGTACAAAGTTATCATAAGTGATAGAAATAATGACCAAAATTATAACAAAAAATGAGACCCAAGTTGTAATCAACCATAATTACTCTGTAATCTTCCCAATCCCCACAACTATTCAATTTTTACAAAAGAACCTCACTGATGACTTTAGGAAATTCCTTATTTATCTAGTCACTGTCTCTATCTCTGTCTTCATTCTCCTGCAGAGCATCATGGCTGTCGTCCTCTTCATCCTCCTCAGCCTCTTCGTCATCTCCACCTCCATTCATCATCTCCATCTCGACCTCCACTGCGCCCTCCTCAACCTCATCCTCCACTCCACTGAAGGGATCAGCATCCTGGGACACCTCCACCATCTCGGTGCCTTGGACCACCTCGACGGCGCCCTCGCGGACTTTCCTGACTTTGAAAGTGAAGGGGGGAACCTTGTACACAGCAGTCTTGGATCTGGCGTAAACAACATGGTCTGGCGTGAAGGCCTTCTTCACCTTGTCCCGGGATGTCTGGATCTTCTGCTTGTGCTCAGGGTTGACGCTCATCCGTGTTCCGAGCTTCCCCATCTTCTTCTCAATGTTGTGACGTGTCTTCTCCAGGTTCTGTCTGGTCTTCTGCTTGGTCTTCTCTAAATTATCCTTGGTTTTCTGTCTTGTCCTCTCCAGGTTCTCCTTGGTTTTCTGCTTTGTCTTCTCCAGGTTCTCTTTGGTCTTTGCTCTGGTCTTATCCATCTTCTCCTTTGAGAAGACCGTCTTCAGGGTTTGTACGCGCTGAAGGCTGCTTCGCTTGATGCGCTCGGCGCGGGACTCCTCAATGGTCTCCTCGATCTCCACCCCCTCTTCATCTGATGAGAGGTCTACATGGGGTTTGTCTTCCTTCTCTCCATCTCCTCTCTCCTCCTCTTCTACAGCTTCCTTGAGCTCCAGTAGGCTGCCTCCTTTGCTTCCTGACACAGACTCTGAAACCTTCATGGATTTCGAGATGCTTAATTTTGAGGGAACCTTCACTTCATCCTGTGGAGAAGAGAACATAAAAATTCACGTTAATGTGATTTAGTGAAGCCAGCAAGAAGTGAACCTTGATAAAATTCAAGTTTTACACATGGTCAATGAACGTATAGACAGAGAAATACAATACATATTCATTCAATATATTATTTTTTAAGCCACAAAATGTAAAAATTATGGTTTAAAAGGTTGAAGTGGAAAGCCACAGAGAAACTGATCTTTCTTGAGATGTCCAGCAACTCAGACAGCTAGCACATGCTATAATTAATGCACATATATGTTAAATTGAACTTGTAAAGTTAACATTTTTACATGTATGTGCATGTTTTGTTGTGCATTTTTTCATTCTCTTCCTATGAATCCCCATAGGTTTGCTACACAATCGAGACATTAGAGATGTGGGCAGATAACGTTTGGCGGAGGCCAAGACCATGTGGAATCTGAAACAGGATTCCAGGGCTCACACAAGACTCCAGGAAGACATGACAGGGAAAAATGTAACTGTCTCAGAGACAAAGGGATGGAAACATTGAAATGGAAATAGGTGGTGTGTGGGGCGGGTGTGTGTCTGTGTGTGTGTGTGTGTGTGTGTGTGTGTGTGTGTGTGTGTTAAGTCTCAAAGAGTTACGCAACAAAATCGCACATACCCTTCTACTTCTACACACACTCCTAAAACCGAGTCTTAACCCTCAAACAGCCCTTTAAAGTTGTGCGGGCCAGCATTTTGGCCCCACAAAGATGTCGGGACCCCACTAGTATACTAAACTCCAGGTTTTTGGACCCCACGAATATAATTAAACAAGACACACACACACACACACACACACACACACACACACACACACACACACACACACAGGTCCACCATGTTCCAATCGGATATGGTAGTATTGAAGTTTAACCGTGTTTCTCTCTGCAGACTGACACATTCTCTGATTCTCCCATATTTTGCATTCATCCAGAATATTTAATATAATAACTAGCTACTAGCAACACTTACTCCTACTTCAGTTTCAACTGAAAATGATGAATGATAAATGAAATGAATGAAACATGATATCGGGCTAATAGAATAAATTGAAACAAAATCAGTCTGATTATCAGGCTAGTAATTTCAATTTCTTTTTCTTTTATAGTGTCAAATCATAACTGAAATGATCTCAGGACACTTTACAGATAGAGTTGGTCTAGACTCAGCCTTTGTGCAGAATTACAGCCACTAGAGCCAGTCCCACAATGAGCTTTCCTTAGGATGTGCTTTGCCTGTTTGAAAGCCATGATCTCTCTCTCTCATGGATGGGCCAAATTCTCTGGGTTGAGAAAGGGAAGAGAAAGCAGAGAAAGGGAAGTAACCCTGCCCCTTATGACCTCATAAGGAGCAAGATTCCAGATCAGGCCATGTCAGCTTTAATTTTCTCAAAGGCAGAGCAGGATGCCCAGGGCTCGGTTTACACCTATCACCATTTCTAGCCACTGGGGACCATAGGCAGGCTGGGGGAACTCATGTTAATGTTAAATGTCTCATAAAGTGACATTTTCATGCCATGGGACCTTTAAGTAATATTGTAAACGGGATATGTGCAGTTTTTATACTTTTATGACACAATGATTTGTGACTCCTTGATGTTTCCTTTAAAAAAATGTTAACTTGTTCTCAAAATGTAATTGGCAGAATGACGTGAAACAGGTTCCCACTGCCCAAAAGATGGACCCATTCCATTTTGGCGAACTACTGTCAACCACAGGCCGCCACTTTTCACACACGATTTCCATGCAAATTTTGATTTTAATAACCCCATGAGGACAAAGTAGCCTCACTACATGCAAGTGTCTAAGAATAGCAGTTCCCTCATTCTGGGTGTAATGAATCCTGCAGGCTTCAGGGCCCACTAGTTTGGCTTTGGTCGATACAAAGCACAAGTAAGTATGAAGGCCTGACCCCAGCCCACCCTGATAATGCATTGCTGCACAGGACCACTGTATGCTCTTCTCCTTCTACCATCGTCTGTCCCTCCATTCCTCTTGCTTTTCCATCTCCCCCTTAAACCTTTTTTCTTGCCTTTCCCTGTTTGCGTTGCAGATGAGGAAACCTTTCTTTCCCTTTCTCTCATGTGCCTCATTCACCTCGTAAATACAATGCTCCAGCTTGTTAACGAAGGAATGGAAGGAGGGGTGATGGGAGGGGGTCTTCCTCTTTCCATCACAGCAAATCCTCCAATCCAATTGGGCTCCTGAATGTCTGCATGAGGGCCAATACTTGTACGTATTGTCTTTTCCTCTCCCTCTACACCGCCTCTATGTTCAAAACAGGAACACAGCAGAGCCAGAACAAAGGACCACGGGGGTAAGGTGTGGAAAGGGAAGATTCTTCTCTTCTGTCGTATGACTCGAGTAATAGCACAAGGGGGATGATGCTTTAGAGTCTTGGAAAACCATCTGCTCTGCAGGAAGATGATAGCATCAAAGTGTTGGCTGGAAGGTGGAGGTATGAGAGCTGGGGGCGGGGGCTCCTATCTATTGTGTTGTGTTACAGTGTAGTGGTGGTTTTATGAAGGTGTTGTACTATCTTGGGTAAACTTGACCTTGGATGAGAGAACTTGGCTTTCCTGAACAGATGTGTTCACAGGCATGGATGCTGGAAAACACTAGCCTCGCTAAAGTTCATTACATCTTGTTTCAATCTCAAAGACAATGCAGTGAGTGTTGTAAATCGCTTACAGTAAGCAACGTGTGGTCCAAGTTTCTGATATGGCTTCACAGTTTGTCACATGAGCATTTATTGAACGTGGACATTAGGTTTAAAATTACCGTTTTCTTGCAGGAATATTTCACTTCTTTCCACAGAGAATGGATTTTACTACCATATCTTAAAGGAATAGTTCAGCAAAATGAAATGGAAACAGGAAAATTACAAATTTCATTAACATCAGCCCATCAGAGTATGAGATGTTTTACATGCAAAGTTGACATCTTGTCCTGGGAGTGGTGCTAGAAAAAAAAAAAGTACTTGTCCTCACGAAAGTGAGACCATTAAGGTAAAAGTCATTCATGTCATGGCAACTTTGATATATCTTGTGCACAAATAGACATTTTCAGGGGATCACTAGAAACATTGGGGGCCATGACTATCCGAGGCTAATTTTTTCACCACAAAACACCACGCAATTGTTCAACCAACTGAATTAAAGACCGTCTTGTGATGGAATCACACCAGCCACAATGCTAAATCGCTGTACTATCGCCACTTTTCTCAGACCACACCTATTTTCGAACACAGCCTTCATTTTCAGTTCAACTGCACACCTGCAAAGCTGTGTGACTGCATCTGGCACTGTGGCGATGCTTTGTCGGGGACATAATCTGTCCTCACGCTTAAACTCCTGGCAAAGAACTCAAAACCACCTATGTGGTAGTTCCTGCTACAGTATGTGTCTCTTGGACCACATTTTGCCATGATGACACACACACACACACACACACACACACACACACACACACACACACACACACATTACAATAGTTAGTCCAGCCTTGTATCACATGGATACCATAAATAAATAAGTGTCATTTTAGGCCTTATGGAATATTTACTAGTTACAGTAATGCACTAGCTATGTTTCCATCCACACGTTTTTATCCAATTTAAGTGATATTGAATAAAAGATGCCTTATGGAAACAGTAAAATTCGATTGAATTTCATGAATATCAACTCAAAGGAAATACAATCGGTCTCATCAGATTTTATCTTGATCGATTATCAATCGATCGATTACACGGCTTATGCGATAAACGCTGCTGGAAACGTCATTTGCCGAAAAAATAATGAATTGCGATTAAGTTTTATGTCATTTTATGGTTGCAACCTGCCACAAAACAAAGAAGAAGAAGATTTGGTTAATTTCCACCCAGTATTTCCGCTCTGTTTGCACACATGAAGGGTGTCAACAAAGACAGATTTTTAGATAGCAAAAATCTAAGAAATTCTATAATTTATCAGGAACTCGCAGTAAATAAAAGGCATTCAAAAAGCGAGACATGTCTCAAAAAAGAGTCTCGCAGCGGTGCCGGAAGGACAATAAAAGCCAAGTTGCATCTGCATCGTCATAGCGATGTGTTGATAGTGTTGTTGTTTTCTTATTATAGCTTGATATGTTGCTATCAGCTGGCACATAAACATTATGACAGCTTGTCCAATATTGATCATGTGTTAGTAGACGGCACGACCCATTTTGTCTAGAAAAAATTTGGTCGCAAACGTTTGCTTGAATGTTGTGCGATTCAGTGCGAAAAGGAATGGACACACCTTAAAATGTCTCAAATTAATTTAATAAACTAACTTCAAAACAGCATGTGACGTCATTACGCAGGTTTTTATTGGCTTTAAAGCCGTTGAATGGAAACACACTTTCACCAGCTTTATTCACATGAGTTTTTTTTACCAAACTTCAGATAATTCGATTGACAAGTGGATGGAAATTTAGTTCCTGTGTAATCCAGCAAAAGAGCTGAATCCCATAAACTTTAACAGTAAAATTAGTCACAGGCTAATGTGTGCGCAGAGGTATTCAACACGGAATTCTGTGCTGCACGTATGTGTGTGTGTGTGTGTGTGTGTGTGTCCAAGTACATGGAAAGAGTGTATGGGGAAGTTCAGGCATTCACCTTAGTGTGTTGACTTCCTGACCCTCCTAATTTAATGGGACATTGTTCTCCATGAGGCTTCTGCACAAAAGACAGGAAGGTCCAGTACTCTCCATGGAAAATAGACGAATGAGGTATGTAATGGTGTGTTTTGTGTGTGTGTGTGTGTGTGGCAGTGACTACATTTTGCCTTTAGCTTTTGCAAAACATGCACATGGAGATAAGTTCCAGATCTGGTTTGCACTTGAATTACAAAATGACAGTCAGAAGAGAAGAACGTTGCAAAACACATGAAATACAATGCGCGTGTGTGTGTGTGTGTGTGTGTGTGTGTGTGTGTGTGTGTGTGTGTGTGTGTGTGTGTGTGTGTTTGGTGTATGCATGCGTGTGTGTGTGGAAGAGAGGGAGTGAAAGCACGAGCGATGGAGAGAGGGTGGGATCTTTCTTTCTTTCAGTCCTCAGTCTGTCAGGGGTGGACAGATTGCTGCATGCAGTGACTCATGGCTAGTGGAAAAGTTATTCATTTGAAAGGTGTTTGCTTTTACTGTGGCTCTCTTCCTCTCTGGCATAATATATATTTTACTGTAAGAACACTATATGTCAATATATTGGGGATAGACAGACAGGCAGACAGACAAACAGACAGATAGGTGGCCTAAAAATAGGTCAAAGGTCAGATTTCCAGATCAGATTTGTTGAGAGCACGGGGATTAGGAGAGGCAGGGGATGGTCAATGAGGACAAGTTCAAGTCACACACACACACACACACACACACACACACACACACACACACACACACACACACACACAGTGCGTCTCACTATCTTTGTGGGGACCCGTCATTAACATAATGCATTCTCTAGCCCTTTACCCTAACCTTAACCATCACAAATTACCCTGACCATAACCATAACCTAATTCTAACCCTAATCCTTAAACCAAGTCTTAACCCTCAAACAGCCCTTTAAAGTTGTGGGGTCCAAATATTTTCTGTTTCAACATTGCATTAGCGTTTACAGTGAACTTCTCAACCAAATTACTTTCACTGTACAGTGGAACATTGTTTGCACATGTAGATATAAGCCTATGAAACACAAAAGAACTTTAGATTTAGAACAATAGTGTGTGCATTAGGGCTGTATCGATACACAGGCGTAAGTATGGATCTGTTATTATATATGTGTTGGTCAGTTTTTCTGCTTGACAATCCCATTTTGCAGCAATAAAACTGAAGTGATATGACCAAACAGAGAAATGTATCTTTTTAGATAAAACAGATGTTGACACAGTTTCCTTTTGGGGACGTCATTTGAAATTGGGAAAGATTTGAAGTTGTTAAAAAGGTTATAAATTGCAATATATCGCAGAGTATTGCATTATGTTTAAAATTGCAATAATATCGTATCGTGGCATGAGTATCGTGATGATATCGTATCGGGAGGCGTCTGGTGATTCCCACCCCTAGTGTGCATGGTATATCGAAAAATTAACTATTATGAAAAAGATTTTATGCAAATGCTCCATTTTGAGATCTGTGTTCATGGCATTTAGAATTTCATTTCAAAGTCATTTTACATTTTGTGTGTGCAAAAAGCCTATCATATCATTTTGTGTGTGCGTGCGTGTGTGAGTTGCTGAGATCAGCTGGCTGATGCTCTGTGTTGTCAGCACAACACAGTGTTTCTCTTTCATGAGGAGTGTGTATGGTGACTGTCCACTCTGCTGCTGTACAGCCCAACACAAGCTTTCAGGCCACACTCACAAAATTGGTTTTACTTTTAGTTACCACTATGAGAGTCAGAGTCAGATATGTTCAAACTCTACTCAAAAGTGGATTTAAAAGGCAAATATGAGAGGTTTGCATGTTTTAACCCTCGTGTTCCTATATCAATGTTCTTTTTTATTAATCAAAACAATATGATTGATTCCACACAACGTTCTTTGGCAAGTACAAATCTTTACTTTCATTAATTTTGGGGTGTCTCATTCAATTTTTTTAGCATTTGAAAAAAAACAATTGAAGTGGTTTTGAAATAGTATTGAGTAAAAGTTGACATATTCCAGTCTGTAATTATCCATCAACGTACTTTCCTTTAATATTAGTCAAAATAATTCCTAATTTCTGCTTTTCTAACTCAAACATTAGGTATAATTTCCCATAAATTCCAAAAATAACTGTAAAACTAAAGTTAATGAGTTAGTGTCACGGAGTGTTAAATGTCAAAAAAGTGACAAACATTCAAAAAAAGCATCAAAAGTGTTGAAAAAAAGGGACAAAAACATAAGAAAAAGTGTTGATTTTCAATTTTGACGGGAAGACAACACAAGGGTTAATTATGTATGATTAAAAGCTTACTTGGTTGAATTTTTTTCCCAAGAATCTATTAGTTCTGTTTCATTTCTGTACCATATGAAACTTGCTTCAGTTGTGTAGTCCATCAAAGTGAAGCCAAGTCTGCATTTATTTTTGTTCTAGGAGTTTAGGGTGTTCTTCATTTTCATCATCATAATACATAAACCTTCTTGTACAATTAACAGTTATCACTCCAAGACTGTTATTCTGTCTGTGGTTCCTGGAAGTCTCCTTTCAAAGATGTTGGGGATATTTAATGTAGGCATATTTGGATTTTCTGGGCGTAGCCAGTGGTGAGCCACAAAGTGACTATTAACCAGCACAGAGAAACCATGGCAGCAGCAACAATGCCATGAGCAGTTACCTAAGCCAAGTGTGTGCCAAGTGTGTATACACTTCCAGCGGAAGGGTGAAGTAAGTGTAATTCATGTCATTGGTTTTACAGTGTAGTTTGTGATGACTGTTTTTGTATAGTCTACAAATAAAACTCATGCCAGAACTAACCATTTTCAATTATACTGCCTCCACTAGCAGTCAAAAACATTCACTTGTATCTCCATGGTAACAGTGGTGAGCCTAACAGGAACTATAAAGTTTCCAGATAAAAGGAAAGAGATTTTTTAGGTCATAGTCATAGACTGTGTGTATATATGTGTGTGTGTGTGTGTGTGTGTGTGTGTGTGTGTGTGTGTGTGTGTGTGCACCATAGGTTTGTCTGTGCAAGCATGCACACAGTTGTGTATCTGTGTGTGCGTGTTAACTTGTACGAACACGTGCTTGTACAGTTGTATATAACCATGTGTTTGTGTATTGTTTTGTATTTGTATATGTGCATTTGTGCAGTTCTCTGACTGTGTGTGTGTGTGAGTGTGTCTGTGTGTGTGTGTGTGTGTGTGTGTGTGTGTGTGTGTTGGTGCGTAGTATGTGTTAGGATAAGGAGCACACCATGGAAGCTTTCCACTCTCAGCCCACACTGCAACCACTCAACAGACTTATGTAGAGTGAGAGAGAGGAATCCCGCTGCAACACACCCTTCTCTGTTTCTGTTTTCCTGTATAAACTCCACCAAGAAGTCCCCTACTGCTGTGGAAAGGCCAGATGCATGTGTGTGTGTGTGTGTGTGTGTGTGTGTGTTGCTCAGACAGTTGCACACACACACACATACTCAGACACAGAAAAACAGGGAATCCTCATGATATAACTGCTGATGTAAAATGGGACTGGGGAAGTCTAAGAAACAAATGAGTATATTGTTTTTTTTTTATGGAATTACAAATCCCAATTTACACAAGGTCCATTTAGTAGCTGTTCTGGAGCGCTTGATAAATCAACCACATACAGTACCAGTCAAAAGTTTAGATGCACTTTCCCATTCAAGTGAATGAGTAAGCGGTGGTACGTTATCTTACATTAGCTATAGTAACTTACTGTCCATACCAGACCAAGTAAAGGGTCCGACACACCAACGTGACTCTATCATTCCAGTATGAGAGATGGTTTACATTGTCCAATGTTTTCTTACTGAAGCCAATATCAACTTGCTGATATATCAGTCTAATCCTAATGCTCACCCTGTCAAACTGGCTCCTTTAGGTGATGGATGGGAAGGCATACATCGCTCTAACCAGTCAAGGGACTGTGTGTTTTTCAGTGCATTTCTCATGTGAGTGCCATGGGAAAGAGTGTGATGGTCGCACACAGCATAAAACTCTAGAGAACTCCCTACTCTCCCGCTGTTTTCCACTGGTCCCCTTTAATCAGAGACATGGGACCAGAGAGAGAGAGAGCGAGAGAGCGAGAGAGAGAGAGAGATTGCTATATAAAGTGATGGCATGCCACAGGTCCCTGAGGGGGAAGAGAGAGGGATGAGTCACCAGGCTTGTTGTTGCAATGGAGCACAGCGACAACCTTTCTTCTTTCCTTTTTCCTCTTTTTTCACTTCCTTCCATTCTCTATTAATTCCTTCCAGCCCTTCATTCCTGGGCTTGGCCCCTTTTCTTTCGTTTCTCTCTACCTTCCTTGTTTTCTACTTGACGTGGTTTCCTTACAGTGAGTGGTCGGAGAGTAAACTTAGATTCTCAGATCCCTGAGGAATGAGACAGATCAGCGTCACAGCTCCATGGCAACCAAACAAAGAGAAACCAAAATATGCCAGATGTGTGTCAGATAATCTTGCTTGTTTTCTATTCAGTTCCGTTTGCACTGAAATTAGTAAAATGATCCTGATTCATAGACTGCACTACCATCTGCACATCACAGTTTTGCTTTAAAGTTATGGGGGTTCTTTTTTGTGTGTAAAACTCTGTCCTTTTGGAAACCAGGAAGGCGACAAGTGGGAGCTCTTGGGATCTATGTACACACCATGTAGTGAATCAAGAGGGGACCCTATGATACCACCAAATGGCATGCTGGGTACAGCTCGCTATCCATTGCTTGCTACAAAAGAAAGACCAGAGATGTTATATTGTAACAAACTCAAACATGTCAGGCATCAGCAATGTAACTTTTGGAAGTTGTCTGTACGGAGACCAAAATCAAAACCTCTGCATAGGCTCTTGTTCGTCAAGAAGTGTGGCTTAGGGGTTAAGATGCAACGATCTGCAACGTCCATGATTCGAGTCCAGGTGATGGACCTTTGTTGCATCTCTCTCCCTCATCATCATCAACACAATTCTGTTTGTGTACGAATTAAATAAATTAGATATAAAGTGTTAATTATTGAGCTTTAGAGGTGTTGGGTAGTTCTATTTTCTTCTAATCTTTGTGCTACGCTAGGCTAACCACAGCCTGTCTCCAGCTCTGTACTTCTTTGAACCGTTTACAAAAACTTTCTATATCAGAATTATGACAACAGAACGTTGAAAAAAGTGACAGATGTTGAAAACAAATTCAACAAAAATAATCTTTTTTTAAATGCTGAAAAAGTGACCTAAAAAATCAGAAAAAGTGACAAAAAAACATCAAAAACATTGGAAAAAGCGACAAAAAAAAAGTGTTAAAAAATTGACTAAAACATAATTTAAAAAAACGTCAAAAAAATGTGACAAAATATAGGAATAAACTGTCGAAAAGTGCATAAAAAGAACAACAAAATGTTGAAATTTCAACCCAGAAAAACACAAAGCATGGTCAACGGGAAGACAACACAAAGATTAACACACACGGCAATGAGATCAACATCAGAACATCTCACTTTCAAAAAGAAAGCAAATTAGGCAGTATTTTCTGAAATGTTGAACTATTCCTTTATATCAGTTCCATCACATCCTTTGTTAATATTTTCCTCTCCTCTATCCTCTCCTCTCCTGGCCAGATGTGTCTCCCTGTGTTATTTTATCAGCCAACATCTGATGACATTTCCTATCACAGCATGTTTCTTTTTGTATTCAGCAGCTATGACCTTCTTTTCTGGTCAAACAGAGGAGCTTTGTACGGATACATACATGAATCTAGCACAAATAATGATTTCTTGAAGTGTTTCCAAGGCTGCAGACACGTGTGTGTGAGGCAGCCCATTCCCACTCCTTTCAGCTCTCACTGCAAGACACAGCTTGCCATTGTCGACTATCAGTGGCAGTTGTTTTTACGACATACTTTGGTTTGCGGGTATTCTGATCAAGTACTTTCATGTACTGTAGAAGCACACATACACACACACGCAAATGCAGTCTCATAGACACACAATCCTTTGTAGGGAGTAAACACAGAACCCCATCATTATTAATTCAACCTGTGTGTGATACCATCCCGATGGAAAATAACATTCCAGTGCCATATCCAAAGCTTACTATTCAGAAATCTTGAATTTTACTTGCACACTTTTAAGCATTCAGCTCCTACTAGTCAAAGGGGATCTAATTATTATGGGGGAGCAGCTGAAGTATTGCAGCCCTGTCCTCCTCCTCTCTGGCCCGCTATGGGTCTATATGCAGTTCCCCATGCTTGACTAACATGAACTCAGACAGCGAGGGATGACAGTGGTCGTTCCCATAGCCACCCTGTGTTACTTTTTCCACTAACAATGGAGGAGGTTGGAAAGAGATTTATGGAGCCTGCAGAAAAAGTGTTTTCTTCCTCTGCCGTTTGCTCCTGTCCTCTGTAAAATGCATCCTCTGCTTTAAGATAACAGGAACGTTAGGCATAGTCTTTTACAGTGTATGGAAGCCACTCATTTTTAAGGAGGTACAGTGATTTTGTATTGCACTTCCTAAACGTTTTGGGACAGCAAAGACTATCTAGTATAGGACCAGCTCAAAAAAAGTCTTGTCACGAAACCTATTTGCATCATCTGGGGACTTTGTGTGATTTAGAAATTACCCCCTGTCACCGTCTACCACAGTGCTGATCCACCTAGCCACGCAACACTTCTGTTGCCCAGCGCTCCACTTTATTCCCATGGGTGACGTTATGCGACTTTAACGCGCCCGCAAAGCATCCTGGGAAGGCGGCGCTGCATTTGAAAAAAAGAATGAGGATATCTAAAGGTGACCGTGCTATTGCCGTCAAGGACCCTCAACTTTGGACCAACCTTTACCAAAGATAAAGCTCGCAGACTCAGTGAACTCTTTTGAATTACATCTCAAAACCCATTTTTATAGACTTGTTTTCATGTGACATCTCTTTTTATTGGCTCTTTTTAATTATCTCTTTTGTTTCTCATTTTTTATTGTCTCTTTTGATCTTTTATTTGTTATATTGCTCTTGATTTTTGATTTTATAGTTATTTCATTGCTTCTACTTATATTTATTGGCTTATTTTGTCTTCTCACTACTATGTTTTTCTTGTTTTATTTACTGGAGCAGCTCATGAGGAAGCACACACACACACACACACACACACACACACACACACACACACACACACACACACACACACTGTGTGTGTGTGTGCATTATTGCAGAATAACAGGCTTCTGTACTACATCTTAGAGATGATCATGAAGTAATTTTACAAAGAGAAATCCCAGAAGAGAATTAAGCAACATCCAAAATGAAAAAACACAAATGTAACTATAACATAATTTGCAATACTTTAAGGTTCATCCTCACCTCACCTCAAGGTATTACTTTCCACAAAGATTCTTAACTCAAGATCCACTTACACGTTTTCTTCCTGAACTTACAACAACAAAGTGTAACTGTAATTTCCTAAAGCATAAGAAAGTCATCCTAAGACTTAAATCATTCTAGAACTAGATGACTTGGTGACTTATCAAAAACCTTATCACTATTCAGGGCCAATAATGTAACAATGAAAGGATTCAAAGCTGGAATCATATGACGGAGTGAATCATTTGAGAAAAAAAATGTTTTTTTACATTGATGTCTGACTCATGCTTCTACTTCTTAGAAATGAAAAATGAAAAGGGCAAGACAAGGATCGTAAAGATAGGAGATAATTGCACTATTAATGTCAAGTGAGCAGCATTAAAACAGATTTGTCATGCATTTCACCACAGCTGAAAAATGATCATGGTATTTTTGCAACAGCAAGTTATAAACAAGCTATGGAAAGTTGAAGGTAGTGTAGTGGGACTGGAACCTTAGAGGGTTATCACCAGCGTCATGTTCTGGGCAGTAACTCAGATACGCGGCCATATTGGAGGCACTCGGTGTAAACAACTGAAATGAGTACAGTGGAGTATTGTGCACTTTGGATACTTTAAGTGAATGTAGCCATGTCTAAACAACAGAAAAGCATCCAAGATGCAAAGGCATAGGCAAGGAAGGACTTGGACCACAAGAAAAGGTTTATTGGTGGTGCAGGTCCCTACGAGTCTGCTCTCTCTTCTTAGATCCATAACGACCCGGTGATTCTTCCTTCAGTTTCATTTCCCGATACAGTCTACTACCTGGTTTTCTATAACCAGACGGTGTGGGGATGAGTGAGGGAGACGCAATACCAAGTCATTATCGACTGTTGTGTTGTGAAGGCCAAAGCAAGTAATGCAATGACGTCTTTAATCAACCTAACCTTAACTGTATGACAGTGTTACGATAATCAAGGTTTAGCCAAGTGACTCTCAATTGTTGTTTTTTTTTATTTCAAAGAGCCCCATCTACACTACATGAGTGAGTTTGAGCTTTGCCAACCACAAGCTCCTTTCCTCTGATTATTTCTGGCATTCCTCCCCTTGGTTTTTAATAACTTTTGGAAGTCGATAATGTTCCCAATGTTTTTTTCTCCGTCTGACCTAACACAGCAATAAAAACCATTTTCCTTGGCGACGTTTGGGATCTACTTCAGTGCCTGTGCTTTGTTTGTTGTCTGTGATGTGGAGTATCTCCAATATGGTGACCTCCGGTCTGATGACGCGTTGTGAAAACCCTCTATATGGTACCTGCTCGACTCGCCTCGACTTTACTCACCTTTTTTGTTTTCCCATTATGAAAATTTAGTACCACCTCCCTCGAGGTTCCAAGCGAGCTGAGGCGAGACCAAAAGGTGACATGAAAACCAGCAGACTACTGATTCTAATATATACTGCGCCTTGCAGACCATCGGGTCTGGCCTGGCCATTTTGACTAGGATTGACTACTGCCTGCTAAAGGAAAGAATACATTCTAGAGGTAAGCTGATGCTATTAGAGTTAACGTGACCTGACATCAAGTGTACGTTGAAAGTCGTGCAAGAGAAAACCCAGATTGATCAGATAGTCTAGCTAGCTCTGCAGAAATCTGAGGAGCAGTTAACCATAGTCCTTATAAATCGAACAGAATTTAAAATTCCAACACAAAGAAAGTGGAAGGAAACATTGCGAAAGCATTGCAGGATAATGGCATCTTGTAATAAAACATAATGTTGTCAGACACCTTTTATAATAATCTGAGCCTGTCAGTGGCAAAAACAAGCACTTTTAGTGGACATTCATTGACCTTAGCTTTTGCTCCACAGGTTAACGTTGCATCCCGGTTTGAGCACTTAGTTGTGGTGTATGTGTGAAAGAGGGGATCCGAATTTCCAGGGATCCAATTTACCCTGTCTCTCCTAGTTATGCTGTAATAGTTTTAGACTGCTGGGGGACTTCCTTTGACACACTGAGCTCCTCTCTCCTCTATCTTTCTATCTGTCCATTGTTGTGCATCCATGTCCCAGAAATGCTTGTTACTAACCTAGCTCTGGGGAGTCATTCCCCGGAGTCCTTATGTTCTTTTTTCGCCCAGCATGTTTCCTTGGATCAGGGAGGCTCCAAAATCATGGTAGCAGCTGTCGCCATGGTCCCGCTACACGTCCTGCGATGCCATGTTCATCCTGCTACGCTCTGCTGTGCCTTGCTACGTCCTGCTGTGCCTTGTAACGCTGCACAGTGCCCTGCTATGCCATGAACTACTACAAAGAACTACTACAAACTATTATTTTTTGTGACTGTTATTGCCACTCTTCATTCTAACCCCAACCGGTCGTCAGACACCGCCTTCCAAGAGCCTGGGTCTGTCCAAGGTTTCTGCCTAAAAGGAAGTTTTTCCTCGCCACTGTCGCACTGTTGTTTGCTCTGGAGGAAACTACTAGAACTGTTGGGTCCTTGTAAATTATGGAGTGTGGTCTAGACCTACTCTATCTATAAAGTGTCTCGAGATAACACTTGTTATGAATTGATACTATAAATAAAATTGAATTCAAATTGAATTCAAAGAGAGAGAATAAAAAAAAACTTAATTATTTGGATATAATTGGAGAGGCTGAGTGGGGTAGGCCATGATGAATCAGCAACAGAGGAAGGCACTTCAGTTTTAACCCCCTGAAGCAAAACTAAACTACTCCAATTACAGTTTTGCGTATTTGTGTTTGATTCCTGTCTCATATCAGGTGGCATAAACTAACTGCCCTGAAACCACAGACTGAAAGAGAGTAGTGTCTGTAACATTACCAAGTTACTGCTGCCAGGAAATTCAAGTTTGGTCACAGAGCAAGCAGCAACCACCACCACAACTAATCGTGTTAGGCCAAGACACATGTCTGTCAAGCAAACCTGCCCTGGAGCCAGCATCTTGTGGTTATTAGAGGAACTGCAGTTTAGGACACATGCGCAATCCGGTGCTGAGCATATATTTTAACAAACAGATATAATTCATGCTTTTCCATTGGTAAACCATGGACCATAGGTGATTTCAAGTGACATTTCAGCTCTGGTTGCATGGCATTCGTCGTTCAACTGGTTGTGATTGTTTTCCCATATGTTTTTAATAAACTGTCTGCAAAGTACTTACAAAGTTCTCAGTGCTTCGATTTACATGTAGGGACCCTCATTATGCTACCGTGGAAGTGTGGTGCTATTTTGAGCCTTGTTAGTGGTATAGAAATAGCGATTTCTTTTTACTTCACCTGTGCCGCGACAACTATGGTTACAAGGTAATTAGCGGTTTGCAATAAAACTGGTCACATTCAATTAGCATGGAAATCCCAGGGAACGGTCAAACTCTGCTCCCCTAGGTTCATTATGCGCCTGATTTGTCTTTTAAAGATGAACTTCAAAGTGTGTAATACTACTTTATACAGTATGTAAAACAAGAAAGTAGTATAAAGTCTGAAAACTACAACTTTGATACTACAAATAATAGGAAGTTGTGGAGTTAGAAAGAATTGAGTTTACCAGATCTTTCGAGCCCCTTCCTCATCTCTGCTCAATGCTAGAGGCTCCATTAACTACATTAGCCTCTACTAGCATAACACACGCATGTGTTCATATCCGGATGACAATTGTCTGGACGTTGTGAAATAACTAACAAGCTGATGTTGTGGCCTAAACGTTAGCACTTGTCCTGGCCCGACCTCTGATTTTCAAAACCAAACAGGAACACAATCTCCTAAAGGTCCTTTCCTTCTCACAATCAAACAAGTATGTGATAGTTGCTATTTTTAGATGGCTCTCTTCTTTCTCCGTCTCCATAAGCCCTCTGTTACCTCCGTCTGTCTCCTTTATCCTCGCTCCTCCTCTCCTTTTTTATTTCCCTTCCTCCCCATTTTATCAACAAGCTATCATCAATGCCCTAACCATCTTGCCTGACATTCAACCCCCCCCCACCGACTGAACCAGAGCCAAAAACACTCCACAAAAAAAAAGCCCTGCTCCCAGCTGAAACAATGTTACACACAATCTGTACACTGAGCTGGGAACATTTCTGGCTCACATATCCATATATGGATCTGGATGGACCTGTGTGAGAAGAATGGGTTCACTCTTGATTCCTTCACACACAATTCATTACTTGGAGTCTTATTGTTCTCAGGGTCTTGGTGAAATGTGTACTTTATAGTGTTCCAGATCTGCGTCTTTCAGAGGGCAAAACATTCACAATACCTGGTGGAAAAGTATAGAATATTACAGATTGTTTTTTGGATGTTAATTTCCACAGTCCAATATCCTGATTCCTTTGAATGTCAGGAGACATAGACAAAAGAATTAAGTTGTGGTACAAAAGGGGGAAAAAATATACTTTATATTTGTATTTTAAGCATTTTGCTGATAAAAAAAATGGCTTTGAGCTCCAGTGAGACCAGAAAGCAGTACTGTATGCTATAGGTGGTAGTGGCTTAGTGACTACCTAAAGGCCTTGTTAGCTGGTGAGCTAATTGGTAACTTGCTTCAATTATAAATTATTATCAGTACTTTATATTTTAATGTGTGAGTCAGTGAACGTTTTTTTACTGGCCGCAATGATAACATGTTTGGCAAAACCAACCTTTAAAGCTATAGTGCATAGTTTCTGTTGCCCTGATGAGGAATTAAAGAAAATAATGACAACAAAACGCTCATCCACATGATACAAGCCACCACCCCCACCCGTCCTCCACACAGTTGCTGGTAGCCAAGGAGGACACAGAGGATTAAAAACCATGATGGACTCTCCAAGAGAGGTAATTATCTTCACTTGAGCTTCTGCGCCGGAAAGTCACCGGCCGTCACAATCTTCTGAAGATAGCCATACTGAGAAATTCAGAGAGAGTTTTGTGGAGCCGATAGTCTTAATTAGCAATTTGGCAATGGCTTGAATGTAACGGATGTTTAATAATATCAAAAAGTTACGCACTAAAGCTTTTTACCCTTCATGGATCCGCTTATGCCGCTGTACCTCTAGTGGTCCCCTGCGGAATATTGCTTCAGGTTGGACAGAAAATAGCGCTTTTAGGCCTACTGGTATTGCACTATTTTCCTCTAATGGACTCACCCATTAAATATCTGTGTTTGGGCAGCGCTTTTATTTTTTATGGACAGGTATTTGCCATCAGTGCGTCTTAGTTTCCATAACCAGGGCAATGATGACGTTGGGTGGCAGACACACAGATGTCTTATGTCTTGTGAAACTCTTTTGGTCTTATTATTTCTCATTTGCATCTATGTGAAAACATAGTGTATGCATTAGAGTAGGGTGTGCGTGAAAATTTAGGACAAATCGTGTCCGGTATTGATTTAGTAAAGGACAGTGCATTTTGTTTTTCAAAACAGGACAAGCCCGTGTTATAAGGGACGAGTGACAACCCTAGTCACAATAGCCCACTAGCAAAGCTTGCAATCTGCTTGATGGGCAGGGGATTCAAGTCCCCGTTCGGACCAAAGTAGGGAGTGTGGAGTGGTAGCTGGAGAGATGCCAGTTCACCTCCTTGATCAAGGCACCAAACCCCCCCCAGCACCCCCACCCAAACACTCAGGGCGCCTGTCCAGCCCACTCACTCTGATATCTCACCATTAGTGCATGTATAGGACCTGAGCATGTGTGTGTATTTCAAGTATAATAACAATATAGTGTGGATTTACTTGGACTGGATCTGCAGTTTGGAGTGATTTGGATGTAGCCAATGACCACAAAATGTTGTTAGAGGGCCAGCTAGAGGACCAGTGCTACTGGACTATCCTAGCTCAGAGCCAAAGTCTACCAAAGCTGTACTCTACACTTTCAATTTAATTGAAATGGGTTAATTTTGCTGTTTTAAATGCCGATCATGATTTGAAAGAGTTGCACAACAAGTGCAACCCTGGAATAAGAGGTATTTGCCTAAACAGACTAAGAAATAACTCGCTCAAGCCAGGGAAATATCAAAATGATTTAAACACGCAATGATAAGTCCTTGCTATGGTTTTGCTGACTGGACCCTTTATATTTTAGATGTTAAATAATCAACTGCGTTATTTTCGAAACCTATGCCGTACATCTTATGAACATAAAATGTTATTACAAATCTATTTTGAATTATATATTTTGATCTCAGTTAGAAGATCTGATTCATCAAAGGGGACGGATTCTAAAAGAAAAAGAATCAAATGAAAAAGGAAAAGTGGTAGGGATGGTGTTTAGGGTGGGGCGGGGTGAGGAGGACACGAAGTGGAGTGAATTCTCCTGGTGGGTGGATGAGCAAGGGAGAGGGAGGAACAGGGCTGTGACTGTGGAGGAGGAGGCAGGAGGAGGTTAACATGGGGAGCCGGGGATGCCTGTGCAATGAATCAGCTGTCTAAATATGGTCCCTGCTCTTTGTCTCAACACACCCATACGCTCCCTGTACAAAGTGGAGGAACATCTCTCTTATATTTTGCTCTTACCCACATATGTCGTTCCACCCTGCTCCCCGTGATGGAGGATGCTCCTCGGGTCAGTATGTAGTCCTAGTAAAGACTGTTCCTTCCCGAGGCTTTAGTGGCTCGGCTCGGCGATTAGCACCGCCCAACACAATTGTGATTGGTTTAAAGAAATGCCAATAAACAAGAGCACGTTTTTCTCCTATTCCGAAATGCTATGTGGATCAGCCAGACCCTCCTCAGCAGCACTGTGTAGGAAGGTCTGGCAAAGATGTCATTAGGCCGAGGGCAAAAGTGCTTATAGCTATTCCAAAGTGGATGTATTCAAATGCGGGTTAAAAAAAACATAACTGCCATCATAGAGAAGATGCAATGAAGACACAGACATAGATGATGGGACACATTGTCGGAGAGTCTCTCCTTTTTCTGAGGTCTTTACACTGGCTTCCTGCCTCTCAAAGAATTGATTTCAAAATATTAATGTCGGATCTGCTGTTACATTAGAAACCATCCAGACCTCTCAAGTCTGCTTTCTGTTCCTGAGTCAAAACGTAGGCTACTGTTTTTAAGCACCACATACAGTATCTGGAACAATCTCCCAGAAAACTACAGGTCCGCTGCAACTCTCCGCTCTTTTTAATCAAGGCTGAATACTTTTCTTTTTGATGCTGCCTTAAGTCATTTATCATTTCATACACTGCACTGTACCTTTTATTCCTGTTTTGCACACCTGTCTTATTCTATTTCAGCTGTTTTATATTCTCTTTAAGGAAAGTTTTTAGTGGTTCTTTACTGCTCATTTGAATTTTCATCCCTCTGCTTTGCTCCCTCTGTTTCTCTCTCTCTCCCACACTGTGAGGTAGAGTTGTCACATTCCAGGTTAGATCATCAGAACGTGTTGTAAGCTCTGTTATCTGGCAACACATGGCCTCAGCTGTCAAGGAAGTGAACACAGATGTAAGGGAGTAGATCTCAGGCTTACTGGATATTCAGTCTTAAATGAGCCAAACACACACACACACACACATGCCTACACACACACACACGCATACACAAATACACCCACATGCAAACACACACATACACACACACACACATAATCCCCAGAGGAGGACAGCTGCTCATGCTAACAGGGAAACAGTCACTTCCAACAGATGTGCTGACAGATCTGCTACTGTGTTACACATCATACAGTAGCCTGTACAGTGGCATTATGTGATATTGTTTGCTTCGATGGCATCAATCACAGGTGGTTCTGATTTGAATGTAATCCAATTTATAACAATGCCAAAAAAAATCCTATGATGATGACAATGCTTGTGTAGAACCAGGTCACTAAGTCTTCCTGTAGACTACCAGAAAACGTTTAGAACTATGGATTCAAATGCATATATACATATGTACAGTTGTTTTTCACAAGAAAAAGAGATAAATAAAGTCATATGTCCCATCAGTCTAAGCCTGGTTAGGACCACACTTGTGAAGGGAAGGAAGGAGGGAGTGGAGGGAAGACTGGTGGGCCAACAGCCGCTAATAAAGCAGAGCTTAAACAGCCAATTCTAGACTACAAAGCCCTCGTGCTGTGTCCTCCCTGTGTGAGCTGGCCCTATGTGACGATAAACATGATTCAGTAACATTGTGTTTTTATTATCTGCAGAGCACCAGGGCGGGGCTTTTCCACGGGGCACAGACAGCACAAGTATAAATCAGGAGTTTTTTTAACCTAAACTTATTTCCTGCCTGACACAAAGTAAAAAGTAAGAAGCATTTGGCGAAAATGTCTGGAATCAGAAAATAGTGTTGCTATGTGTCACAAACATATAAAAATAGACTGATATTAGCTCATGAACCCCCAGTGGATAAGATTATACCAAGGGACCCCTATATGGGAATGTTGATGCTGATTCTTTTTATTTTTTATTGAAAAGGCAACACTGTAAATGGGAGATCCTGGCAGTGGGATTGAAAATGTATTCAGTAGTTATTTTTAATAATACCATGTGAATTAAAACTATGTAACCTTAATCCCACTTTTTCCTTTCCCCCCTGAACACATTCAATATCAAGGCCTTGACATTATTTGCTTTATAATAGCAAAACCCAGGCTCATGTGAGATTATGGCACGTGAGCATGAGGCGCACTTACAAGCTTTCACAATAAAATAATACACACACAAGAGCAATTCCTAAAATCTTCAAATGAACTACCAAGACACCATCTTAGAACAGAATGGAAATGCTTGCAAATTTAAAACATATTAGGACAGTCACCAGACGGCTGGCTCCAGGCTGCAGCCGTCTTTTGTCATATTTTTGTCAAAAATATGAACTTTGTCGCATTTTCTTTTTTTTTCCAGTGGCCCAAATCGAGTTTATCAGCCTTTCGGCCATTCGCCAGAACTGCCAGATTGCCAGATTGCCAGTCAGCCTATGGCTACTGCTATATTGTTACTCTGCTAATAGGAAAACTTTAGCTAAGGTAAGAGAGAGCTGGTGTGAACAAAAGAAGAAACTTGCTGCTCATTTGTTTTGAAACTGAAGGGTAAATTAAAAAAAAATTATATTCAGATTGCTGATTTGTTTCAAATTTGCTTTTAACGTAGTTTTTGGAGCATGATGGCCTTTGTAATGAAAGTCCGACATGAATCAGTTGTAAATCGTTAAATCATCCGAATAATAACGGGAATAGCAATGATAATACACTAAGTAATATATTAAATCCCAAAGTGAACTTATGATACAGTACTGTACACTTTCTATGTGCTTGTACTTTACTTGAGTATTTGTTCCGTTGCGTTTTGTCATTTTTTAATTTTGTCTTGTTTTATCATGTTTTCATCTAATGTAAGGCGACATTGGGTTTTCTGAAAGGCGCTTCTAAATAAAATGTCACATTAGTATTAATATTATTATTGTTATTTGTTTCCATTTATTCTACTTTAAAATCTCTATAAATACCTTGGTAATTGTCGTGTTTTTCAGGTTTTTGAGACAAAGACCGGTAGGATTGAAATGTTGTCTTTTTCAGTCTAATAAAACTTTTTTTTGTAACTAACATAAGCTCAACATATCTGTTGGCCAAGTTTATTTTGTTTGTCTTTCCATGTTGTTCTTACTACTACTACTACTACTACTACTACACTGTAACAAATGTAATGTAAAATGTACAGTAACTTACTGGCAACAATTGGCGGGCAAGTTCCTGTGAATTCTTTTTACAATAAAGGTACCGTACTTCCATTTACAGTATTTCATGTATTCATTGTAAAATACAAAACAATTGGATGAAAAAGTAAAAATACAGTAGTTTACAGTACTATAGTGGCTATATAGCTATATAGATTTTTTTTACAGTAATGCTCTGACTACTGTGATTTTGTCATGTCAACATGGTTGTAATGTAAACTTTACAGCATTCTACTATACGAATTATACAGTAGTGTTACTGTGAAATCTAAAGGAAATAACTGTAGATTTCACAGCCATTATTTACAGTGTACTACTAGTTCTGCTACTGTTATTACTGCCATCCTGCTGACTCTGCTAGCCTGGCCGGTCAAGAGTAAATAGGAAAGGATGGAGATCACTATCAGCTGTTACCCATTACGATCTTGACTACATAGACAGGCAAGACCATCTCTGTGTCCATCTCCATCTCTCCTTTAGAGGGGGCTACCGAAGCAAGCGTGGAGGAATTTAACACCGATTTCCGGAGCTGTGACGTTGGAAGCTGTGGTGTCCTTTTCCCAGGATCCTGGCGTGCCGGTGCCATTCAACCGGGTGACTCTTGTTCTGTATGCCGACCTGATGGCCACCTTCTTCTTCATGCTGAATCAAGGAGCTGATGGGAATACATTTTACTGGAGTTGTACCTCATTTCATGATTCCTACTAGTACTACTACCACTATTCCTACTACCACTATTAGTACTGCTACAGACATCTTTGTACGTCCACAGTGTTCACAAGGTTGAACACATTGTCTGGTGGTGCTTTTGAAAGAATCTGCCCTTGACAGGCAACAGAGGAGCACAGAAAATTGAAAACAGAACACATTGTGGTTTGCTTTTTTTTTTAATGAAGATGAATCTGACATTATGTCATAGTTGGCAACAATAAACTAAGCCAGTGTTTTGAGTTAGTGAGGGAGCCAGAGATAGGCATTTCAGGGGGAGTTTCTCTTGCCACAGGGCCTGAGCAGTTGGCTAACACTATCAAAAACCCAACCCGTTTTGTTTTTCGCTCTGCGGTGTTCCAAGAAGATTGTACTGGAAACTTGCAACACTCAGCTTCAAGATACTAATTAAAACGTTGATTTATCATCCTTTCAGGTTGAGAATCATCAGATTCTTTCAGATGTGATGGTGGAGATTAGCATTTCCTTGCTAAAAGCTGTAACCTGGTCATTTGCAGATCATTATGTATAAAAAAAAATACGCCAGGACAAAGAAGCCAAATACATTGTGTAAACACAGCATTTACTCATACGCATTCACAGTCTGACAGTCTGGGTTGCTTAAGATGGAGCTCTCATTTGACTTCTGCCCAACTGGAAAAGAGACCGAGAAAAAAGGAAAGAGTGAGGTCGGTCTAAGCCATGATGTCTGACTCAAGAGTGGAAACTCTGAATGTCTCGCGCCACTGTGCAAAAAGCTGCAAGCTATTACACATCACACAGCAGCCTCAGAGGCTAAAAAAAGAAACAGGGGCTCTCCTCAACTCCCCTCAAATAAAAAGCTTTCTCTCTGTCTTTTCAAATGAAACATCTGCCCTTCAGGGCTTTCCTCTCTCCTGTCCTTTCCTCCCTGCTACCACCCCTCAACCTTAAACAGGACCTTGAGCGTCTTTGTGGTATTTTCCATCTATGTTTAAAAAAAAAAAAAAAAAAATGAGTGAAATGACTTTGCGGATGGATTCCGTATGATTTAGGCAGCCAGCTTGTATTCTTTACTCCTATATTTAGTGTGCTTTGTAAGAAAAATATCTGGAAGCCACCTTTAGTGTATACTGAGTATTGAACCAATGTACAGTAGAATTGGGGTGGGGCAAGGTTGGTACAGAGCAACATCTGGAAGGTTTACAGTCACAGAAATACACCCATGATCAATGCTTCTGCATTTTGTCAAAGAACATAATGAATTACGTCTGTATAGGCTGAAAGTAGAATGAACAGGAATAAGAAATGGCTAAAACAAATGGTTGTGCTTTGATCATACAGCCACAAAGAGTTCATGTGAAAACAGATGTTGTTTGTATCTAGATACTATTTTCTAAAAGGTATGGTAAAGGTATCACATACCAATGTTTTCCTATAAACAAGCATGAGTAATGTATCCAGTAATTGTTACCATATGTGTGGATGTGTATCAACTTATATACATGTTAATTACTACTAATTTGTTGAAGGTAATTTCTGCCTGGATTATGATTACAGACGTTATTCCAGTCAATGAAGTTTTCCTACCTTACAGCAATTATAGGGAGGTGCTAGGGTGGATGGTTGTCATGCAAGAGTTCAGGTCAGGTTTATAGTACAAAAACACTTCAGTTATGGGTAAGGGTATATTTTTCAAATAAAGTGTACAAGCATCAAAGCTTAACTTAACCCTTGTATGGTATTCGGGTCAAATTGACCCATTTCAAATTTTTTCAAATGGTAAGTATACATTTTTTCTACCTGAAAATCAATGACCTTATTTTTTGTGATAAATTCCGAAAATTATTCTGGATATGACCATTCATGTTTTTTTCCATAGGGGATTTTTAACATGAATGTTATGAATGTTTACCTTATGACAAAAAACGAATCACACTTCCATTTTTAATTGTGTTCTAGTAGAGACTGATTGCATTCCCTAAACATATATGTTATCTCTATTGTTTGAAATTGAGATAAAGACAATATTTGATAACAGATTATGAAGTAAAATTTTATTTCAGAATTGTTTTTAAAACCCCAAATAAGTCACGGGTCAAATTGACCCGAGGGATAGGAGAGGGTCCCGAAAGGGAAGACAATAGAAGGGTTAAATATATGGAATATTCTTGTTGACCATGGGCGCTTATGTGAGTAAGTGATAAATGAGAAAGTCAAAGGTATAAAAGTGAGAGGTAAAAATAACATTCCTATTTGTTAAATATTATCCATCCTGGGACATTACTTTCTGAGTGATATGTATTTGGTATTGTGGGTTCAGTGATGAGATATAGTACAGCCTGTCATTTGAGTACTTGCTAGCAATACTTTGAGGTAACTCTAACCACTCCCTGAAATCCTCTGCACCTCAGCAAATAGAGAAACATCTTTGGAAAACACTTTCCTGTTCACTAATTAGTTTAAAAAAAAAGGGATGTGGCATTGAGATGACTTTCATTCCCATTCAAGAGCCCAAACATTCACCCGAGGGCCACACCCATCACTGAACCAATAAGGTGCCATACATTTACATGCGCTGCCTTACGCCTCAAACAGACAAACCATAACCACACGCTGACACGTGTATTTATACACACATTCACTCTCTCACCTGGTAGATCATGACTTTAAAGTTGCGTCTCTTGAGCAGCTCAGCCTCGTTGCTCTCCAGTTTCTTGATCTGGCCTCCTTGCTTCTCCAGGGTGGCCCTCACAGTCTTGACGTTGATGCTCACCTTGCGCACTTTCTCCATCATCTTATTGACGCTGTTGGACGTGGTGCTGTGACTCTTGGACAGTTTGGTCAGATCGCCCTGAATGCTGGTCACCGAGCGCTCCATCTCCTGCTGCCTGGCTTCCAGCCCGCTCTGGGTCTGCTGGATCTGGTCCACCGCCCCGATGATCTTATCAAGCAAAGACAGCACCATGACCCCGTTCACCTGGGAGTCCAGCTTCACTGCGTTGTCCTTGTCTTCCGCCGCGTCCCCATCTGTACCCATGATGGAAATCTCTTTCTTGGCTGCGGCAAGGGCATCGTCTTCATCATCTGAGGGTGGAAGGTTGACCTCGTCGTCTGAGATCTCGGTGAGGGTTTGAGGCTCTAACAGGGCACTTGTGGATTGGAGTGCTTCCATGGCTGCCATGTTAGTGGATTTGTTCAGTCAGTTGATAAACCACTGGTTCTTCTTGATGCCTTTTCGACAGTTTTCTTTACCCCTCCTACTTATCTCTCTCCTGCGTATATGCACTCTCTGTCTCTGTCTGTATCTCTTGTCTACTTCAAATTCCTGGAATCAGGCCAGCGTGCAGGGGGAGCCAAGCGATGCTGGATGTTACCACATGAGCGTTAGGATGTGAATCCCACACCAGGCAGAGAAACCCTCCAGTCAAGCTACAGCTGGCAGGGTATTTTCTCTCCACTCGCCTCTTTTTCCATTGGACTCTCCCCCTCTCTTTAAACTCCTCCCTATCTCCTCCTTTAATACACACACACACACATATCAGTAAGACTCCAACTCCAGCTGGTAGGTCCAGCCCCTCGATGATTCAATAACACACCCCTTTGGTCTAGCCTTTTCCCATCGGCATGGTTGGAATAGTTAGAGCAGAGCCGCACTGATCTGCCTGTATACAAGCTCAGGCACAGCAAAATGAGGAATGTCAGACAGGATCTGTTCCTGTTTCCACTGCTTTCCCCCTTCTATGCAGAGCGTGTTCAGTTCATGGAAGGCTTGTCAGATTTATAATGGATAAAAGACACCAGGAAGGAAAAGGACATAAATAAGCTTCAATTGGCAACAAAATTATCTTTTGATGAATTCTACTGTGTTGCTGTAAAGTTAACATTTGGTATGTCACTTTTGCAAACACAGAGAAATATCTGGGTACTTTGCTGCTAGAAGTGAACCTGTACCTTTAGTTTAAAGATCCCATGGCATGAAAATGCCACTTTATGAGGTTTTTTAACATTAGTATGAGATCCTCCAGCCTGCCTATGGTCCCCCTGTGGCTGGAAAAAGTGATAGGTGTAAACCAAGCCCTAGGTATCCTGCTTTGCCTTTGAGAAAATGAAAGCTCAGATGGGCCGATCTGTAATCTTGCTCCTTATGAGGTCATAAAGGTTACCTCCCCTTTATCTGTTTTGCCCGCCCAGAGAATTTGGCCCACCCATAAGAGAGAGAGAGAGAGACATCATGGCTTTCAAATGAGCAAAGTGGCAGTTGGTCAAGGCCACATCCCCAGCCCCCCCCTCTCTCATCTTCAAAAGCTACAGACTCAGAAATGGCACGTCCTCAGGAAAGCTCATTGTGGGACTGGCTCTAGTGGCTGTAATTCTGCACCAAGGCTGAATTTTGGGAAAGAGACTTCAGATACAGTATTAGGGGACCACTAAGGTCTATATAAAAGAGACTTCAGATATTAGGGTACCACTAAGGCCTATATAAAAGAGACTTCAGATACAGTATTAGGGGACCACTAAGGTCTATATAAAAGAGACTTCAGATATTAGGGTACCACTAAGGTCTATATAAAAGAGACTTCAGATGCAGTATTAGGGGACCACTAAGGTCTATATAAAAGAGACTTCAGATACAGTATTAGGGGACCACTAAGGTCTATATAAAAGCATTCAAAGAGCACCATGTCATGGGACCTTTAACAAAATATAATAACTCAAGGTCCTTACTAGTTTTTGACTCTATCTTCATTAGCGAATGGTGTTGTGCCAGTAGTCATGGAGTTGGACTCATGACAAGCCATTTACTGATGAAGGCTGTGAAATGTGGTCATGAGTTCAGGGAAAAAGTTAGGAAGTAGACCTTGAGTTAAAATTATTTTGTCAAACTACTATTTCCAATGTCAACAAAGTCATTATTATTCATGGCGACTAGTTACTATCCTCTCTAAAACATATATTATAACTTTTGGCAACCTTGAGCAAGTGACGAATACCTAATGTTGGAGTTAGAAAAGCAGAAATTAGGAATTATTTAGACTAAAATTAAAGGATGGATAATCACAGACTGGAATATGTCAACTTTTACTCAATACTATTTCAAAACCACTTCAATTGTTTTTCAAATGCTATAAAGTTGAATAAAACATCCCCAAATTACCCATCAAAATCCCCTCAAAGAGCGTTGTGTAGAATCAATCATGTTATTTTAGGTAATTACAGTTGATATAGGAAAATGGGTCAATTTGACCCGAGGACAACATGGGGGTTAATTATTAAGGCTTTGGGCATGCATAGTTGTGCAAAGCACAATTAAAATGCCATTTTAGAACCATTCTATCCACCCACTGACCTTAAATTGTGTAATAATTATAATATTCGCAGAAAACAAAGGATGTTTTATGTCAAGAATTATATTACTACTAAAAATCCTTTTTTGCCTCAAAGGTTTTTATGTCGCCTCAACTCATAGAATAAATAAAGATTTAGATGTAGCTGCAGGGGAACTGTGCTATCAATCATTATGTCGTCTGTCTTAGCTTAGCGCCGCCCAACAAGATTGGGATCTGTTTAAAGAAATGCAAACAAGCTAGAGCATTTTCCCCCTGGCCCAGAATGATAAGTTGGTGTAGTCAGCTCATACTCCAGCACTGACATAGCGCTGTGGAATCGTTATGTAGACTGACAAATTAATACATAAAGGTTTTAAAAAAACAAAACAGCTGTTCAGTAAACTGTTAAAAAAAAAGAAAAGCCCTAACTAGAAGCTTCAACCTGTGAGTTGAAAGTAGAGGAGACTTGTTTAATTGGTAGTGGTGGACTGATCTTTACACAGCTGCTCGAATATGTCTTTACACCACATGTGTCAAACTCAAAGCCCAAGGGCCAAATCCGGCCCCTCGCAGGTTTTGATCCGGCCCATATTTCAATTTAGGTTCACAATGAATTTTGGCCAACTTTTTTTTTTTTTGACATTTTTGATTCCAATTCTTGCGGTTTATGTGCTATTTTCAATGCTTTAGGCACTTTGTTTTAATGTTTTTTTACGCTTTAATCAATGTTTTGCCACTTTTCGAAATTTTTGGCGCATTCTGACTTTTTTGGGCTTTATGAGGCCCAACATGTAAGTGAGATGACTACAGTATATGAGACATGCAAAAATACAGTCCAAATATTTGATTTTTTCACTTAAAAACAAGCATGTCAATGAATTAATTCTGCCCTTGATGTGATTCTCATTTTCCAGTGTGGCCCTTGGGGAAACTGAGTTTGACAGCACTGCTTTATACATTTTAAGAAATACTGAAAAAAAGATTTACCAAGTAAAAGGTGATTGTTTTCCTCAATTAGGTTATCAGCACTGTCTTTGTATGTATTAGTAGTATCAAAGGTCAAAGTATAACACCAGCAGGAGAGAAATGTTTTTGGGAAAAGCTTTTAAAGAGTCAATCTCTAATTTGAAATCCATGGAAAGCCATTTTCTAAAGCGCACCTACCCGTCATTACCTCGATATTTACTCTATATGCATCTAAGTGGCATGTTTTGCTCGCTTCTGCACAGCAAGCAAACACACATTCTAATATGTACAAATTATGAAAACCACATGGCAACCCGGAATGAGGCAGAAAGCTATTAAAGCTGTTTCTAATAGAAGTCTGGCCTAGTAATTTATGTACATTATGGGAGTTCCATGCTCTCAAAATTGCTCTCTGGCAGCCAGCCAGTGTCCTGGTTTAAACCCTGGACCATGTGAAACTAAGAGGGAGAGAAACTCTGCTGTGGCTGTTTGTAAGGGGAAAAATTAGACAGGATCTTGTTTGTACCGACTCAATGCTTGGCCAATTGTGGACTATTCCACCGCATCTGGTAGACCTTATTCTCAGAACGCTTAGACGAGTGGTTTGGGTAGCACTTTATTTTAGGTGGTACTAATAAGAAATGAGGTGTCATAAGCATCCCACAGGCACAAGTTAATACATGATAATAATCTAATCAGAGTTTGGTACAGACTGTAAAAAAAACTGTAAAAAAAACTACTATTTCTAGTCATTATCTTTTATTGTGACTGTTATTTCCACTATTCATCACACCCGCAACTGGCCCGTCAGACACTGGTGGGCGTCAAACCCTTTCTTCCTAAAAGGGAGTTTTTCCTCGCCACTGTCGGACTAAATGCTTGCTCTTGCGGTAATTATTAGAATTGTTGGGTGTTATATAAGTTACAGCTGTACATTATGTAAATTATAGAGTGTGTTCTGGACCTACTCTATCTGCAAAGTGTCTTGAGATAACTCTTGTTAAGAATTGAAACTATAAATAAAAGAAATTGAAAATTGAAATTGAAATTAAAATTGATTGGGGCAGCACAGATACAGGGACATAGTTAATGAGCAGCATAACTCAATGTCATAGTAACTCGCTGAGCAAATTTAAATTGTACTCTCGCAGGATCTCTGGATTTCCAGGGTACTTCCTTTGTGCTCTATAGTTTATTTTATTTATAAAATATATAATATATGATAAATATAGCCTAGCCCATTATCACAAATGTATCTCAATGGGCTTTACGCACTGTCCAGCATATGACACCCTCTGTTTTAATTATTGATAAAATCCTTAGGAAGGCCAATTAAGAATGATTTAACTCTAATAAATAATTTTGATGTTTGAATGTGTTCAGTGTGGATGCATGCGACAGTAAAGTCAAAATGTCATTGTTAATTGTTTTATCTCATTTTAGGGTGACCTCTTACCAAACGTCCAGGGACAGCGGATGTAAAATAACCGGCTATAATCCAGACAATAATCCAGGCTAATTCTGGCACATTTTTACTTTTATGTATTATTTGTGTGCATTGTCCCTGATAAATAAAGCTGAAAAAAATTAAATAAAATGATCCTTAAAGTCCTGGACCAAATCTGTCAAGTTGACGATTTTGTAAAGCAAGCTTCCGCTTAGATTTTCAAAACGTAAACGACAATTCCAATTATTCTATAATCATTGTTGTGAGCAACCTACTGCACCACGGCGAGTGTTTAAGAATATAAAGTATTTGAAATGCGTTTCTATGATTATCACTTTGGGTCACATTCAAAAAGAAAATGTATGTCAAGTAAACACGAAATGCTTTTATTTTGTAAAATAAATTTTGGGGGTATATTTCCGGCCGACTGTATGTAACTTGATGCACCGCCCTGGTCCTCAGCATCCATCATCTAGGAGGCCGGAGAGCTGACCAGCTGCATCTTACACAGGTGAGTAGCCTAAATAGTTATTTTTGGACTATTTAATGTGAAATTAGTCATTTCTGTGTTTCAGACGTAGCCTAGTGTCAGTAAGGGAATTATGAACCTTAATTCGACGATTCATGATAGGTTATTTGAACGTGTCGTCTGTGACAACGGTGAAAATATGTCATGGACACCTGTCTTTTCGTATCGTAATATTCTTACGCGATAAAATGTAGGCCTATGTTCGTCACATTAACCGAGTTGTCACCGTTTTGATGTATTTCCCTACTACAGCGTCCTAGCAGCTTGTAAATGAATGAACCTACATCACATTCTATTAGGCTATGGACCTATGTTAGGTGCCCCATGTTAGTGTATATAGAAAACACAAGAAGCCAATAATAGTATTGGTTGTTATATGTCCCGAATAGGGTCTTATTTGTAAAAGAGGACACAATGAATGTGTGAGAGGAGGTGACACACAGCGATGTAGGCCGGACTCCAGCAGCAGCATCATGGCGTCCTTGAGCAGTGAAGGGCAGCTGCAGCAGGAGATGCTGCGACATCAGCGATGCTCCGCATGCTAGCTTAGGCTCGCGAGAAGCTCGATTTTATAACGCAGAACTGTTTTTATAATAATATTAATGGCTTGCAATTCAGTAGCGTAATATTTAGGCTAGTCATTGCGTTGTGTATGAGTTATTATAATGAAGGCTTGTCCATATACTTGGCCATTAAGCGCTATTCCTCTCCATATTTAGCTTACGCATCTTCTTAAACCTAGGCTAATGCGTGGATATTGGACTGCTGTATAATGAGAGCAGTACTGTTCGTCTATATCAGTTGCCAGTCTATAAATATATTTTAATTGTACTGTGTTTCATATGTTCAGTAGTTTATTTATCTGACCAGTGTAGATTCTTATGGTGTTTAATGTCTCTGGTGCTTTTTTTTTTTTTTTATTGATGTCAATTCATTTTCTGAGAACAGTAAAAAGGGGCACCTTTACAGGAAAGGGTCTTAAGATCAGGTAAAATTACAGAAGCTTCATTTTAGCATCTTTATCAGGTAATTAAAAAAACAATTAAGGTCTGCTGCACTGGAGCAGTTGCCTATAGCTGTAATAATTAGCTGATCATTGTCAATTTTAAAGAACATAAGGTTGGAAGGTTGGTGGTTCAATCCCTGGCCCTTACCCAGGCAGTTCTGAAGGCGAAAGGGGGTCAAACACAGTATTAGTATAGTGTTCCTAATAATCCTAAAGGTGAGTGTATATTTGTCCTAAATTATAACAACAGTTCTTTAAGAAAAATACAGGTTTTGTATGTGTTCTTCGACCTGACCTTTTCCCTGTGTGAAATATGTATGAATATATAGTATTTTTTCAAAGATATTTAAAACTAATGACTTCCTTTCCTATACAGGTAAAAGCCAGTAAATTAGAATATTTTGAAAAACTTGATTTATTTCAGTAATTGCATTCAAAAGGTGTAACTTGTACATTATATTTATTCATTGCACACAGACTGATGCATTCAAATGTTTATTTCATTTAATTTTGATGATTTGAAGTGGCAACAAATGAAAATCCAAAATTTGTCACAAATTAGAATATTGTGTAAGGGTTAAATTTGAAGACACCTGGTGCCACAAAGTAATCAGCTGATTAAGTCAAAACACCTGCAAAGGGCTTTAAATGGTCTCTCAGTCCAGTTCTGAAGCCTACACAAACATGGGGAAGACTTCAGATTTGACAGCTGTCCAAAAGACCATCAACACATTGCACAAGGAGGGAAAGACACATTGCTGAAGATGGCTGTTCTCAGAGCTCTGTGTCCAAACACATTAATAGAGAGGCAAAGGGAAGGCTGTGGTCAGAAAAAGTGTACAAGCGATAGGGATGTAGTCAAGATTGGCACAAAAGATTCCAAGGAGTGGACAGCTGCTGGAGTCAGTGCTTCAAGATCCACCACCAAGAGACCTGAAAGACATGGGTTTCTGACCATGTCGTGTCAAGCCACTGTTGACCAAGGCCGTCTCACCTGGGCTAAAAAGAGCTGGACTGCTGCTGAGTGGTCCAAAGTCACTTCTGATGAAAGCAAATTTTGCACCATGTCCCAGAGTCTCAGGAAGACAGGAGAGGCACAATTGGTTGCCTGAAGTCAGTGTAAAGACCAAGTGAGTTTTGCCATGTCACTGGTGTGGCCCTGTTTCCTGAGATCCAGGGTCAACGCAGCCTCTACCAGCAATAGAGCATGCTTTGGGATGTCTATGGAGATGGAGATTTCAGGTTCCAACAGGACTTGTGCACACCACAAAATCTCCATGCCTGCACCATGCTATCCTATCAATTGGGCCAACATTTCATAAAGATACTTTCAGCACCTTGTTGAATCAATGCCACAGAAGAGTTAAGGCACTTCTGAAGGCATAAAGAGGTGCCAAACACACTCCATGCCAGCATTAATGGTGTTCCTAACCAAGTATTAGTATTGTACAGCTCATATATTTCATCCTAACATTTCTAAAAACAGTTCTTTAAGTAATAAATACAGGTTTTGTCATTTGTTGCCACTTCAAATCATCTGACATTTTGCATCCTGTGTAATGAATAAATATAATGTACAAGTTATTTGAATGCAATTACTGAAATAAATCAAGTTTTTCAAAATATTCTAATTTACTGGCCTTTACCTATAGGTGCATTGTTACTTTGTTCTAGCTGTGGTGGAGTGTGGTTCTCATCATGGGGGAACTGTTCAGGAGCGAGGAGATGACCCTGGCCCAGCTCTTTCTCCAGTCAGAGGCAGCCTACTGCTGTGTCAGTGAGTTGGGAGAACTGGGCATGGTCCAGTTTAGAGATGTGAGTATCAATGTGCCCATGCCATGCCACTTCTTGGTGGTAGAGATTTCTCTTTCCTTACTAAGATCTTAAGTACACACCTGTAAAAGTTGTTGAATGCATCTTGCATCAGTTGTGACGCTATCTCTGAGACAAAACTTGGCAGACAGACAGACAGACAGACAGACAGACAGACAGACAGACATACAAACGGACGGACGGACGGACAAACAGACAGACAGACAGACAGACAGACAGACAGACAGACAGACAGACAGACAGAAATACATATAAACACTTGGCTCAAGTACTCAAAACTGCCTCTTTGGTAGTTCCCCCTATAGTTGGTGTCTCCAGGACATTTTGCACTGATCTCACACACACACACACACACACACACACACACACACACACACACACACACACACACACACACACACACACACACACACACACACACACACACACACACACACACACACACACACACACACACACACACACACACACACAAAGGCATTTTCTATGGGCCTCTCCCTGCATTAACAGCTAATTATTCTAGCATATTTTTGGGCCCTGGGTAAGGTAAAAAACAATATCAGTGTTGCAGCTGGTAGTTAAAGCCAGTGATAAATGTTAGAGGCCACAGAGGACATGTGGCATTACCTGTTTGCTTTCTTTTCTATGAAATTACACATGTATTGATGATACATTTGTCCACCCACAGCTGAATCCAGATGTAAACGTGTTCCAGCGCAAGTTTGTGAATGAAGTGAGGAGATGTGAGGAGATGGACAGGAAACTGAGTAAGTAATGAAACAAATTGCGTGTAACATTCAGGCCTAGCCAAACTTACAGTGTAGTCCCTACCAACTGAATGATTCAGTCCAGCTTCAATTTACTGCTCCTGTCAGATTACGTAAGACCACATACATGTGATTTGGATATACTTGTTTTTACGTTTTTAAGTATTGAGTGAACTTTACCACTCCCAGGCTTGAGAACCTGTAGTACACCTGTAACACTTTTCAAAATGACAGCGGTGTCAATGAGAAAATGATGATGTTTTTTTTCATCTCATCTGGAAAAATATAAAGAACTCAGTTTTACACTGCTAAGGGATTGAATCATTGATTCTCTTTGCTGGACAGGGTTTGTGGAGAAGGAGATCAAGAAAGCTAATATCCCAACTGTTGACACTGGAGAAAATCCAGAGGTCCCTTTTCCCAGGGACATGATCGATCTAGAGGTAATACGTCAGTCATAATTGCTCATCAAATCATAAATCATTACTATATTGATAGATGATACATGTATTTTTATCAAAGGTCAGAAGCGGGGATCCCTGATGATAAATACACATTGATTAAATGTATTTTATGACTTATAACAGAGGTGTCAAAAGTATTCACATTCATTACTCAAGTAGAAGTATAGATACTAGGGTTTAAAAAGACTTCTGTAGAAGTTGAAGTATCAACTCAAACTTTTTACTCAAGTAAAAGTGTAAAAGTACTTGTTTCAAAACTACTTAAATCATAATTTAATTATAATAATATAATGATTTATACTGTTTATTGATGCCCAGTGTGAAAATTACAATTTACACTCTGTGTTGTTGTTAGCATCACTACACACAGGCCTGAAATATACACACATGCTCAGGACCTATTCATGCACAAAATGGAGAGATGTCAGAGTGAGTGGGCTGCCAGTGCTTTACCAGCGCCCTGTGCGGTTTGGGGGGGGGTACGATGCCTTGCTCACGAGCACCTGGCAGTGCCCAGGAGGTGAACTGGCATCTCTCCAGCTACCAATTCACACTCCGTACTTTGGTCCGTACGGGGACTTGAATCAGCGACCCCCCGGTTCCCAACCCAACTCCATATGGACTGAGGTACTGCAAAAAAAGTATAAAAGTAAAAGTAATGTAAGGCGGAAAAAAACAATCTCAATATGTTTTTTCAAATTAGATGGGGATTTAGGGAAACAATTAGCTCGAGGTACTTGGGTGCGTAGAGCTTGCAGCGCAATTGAAAGGAGTTGTTTTTGTATCCAATCATTTCGAAAAAGTATAGATACCCAAAATTTCTACTTAAGTAAGTTACTTGACACTTCTGACTTTGAGTTTACCCATGTATACTGGTGACTTGGTAGAAAGGTAAAAAAACAATTGCATGGTCGATATTCCACAAACCCCCCACTCAGAATAACCCACAGCATGACAAGACAGGCCAAATTCTCCTCTTGTGGCTCTGTTTTGTAAAGTGGGAACTTCCTCTTCTGAGGTACTGCTTGTCAAGGCTTTAAAAGAGAATAGCCAAAGAAACTGAGCCTGGAGGTGTCCCACATAGTGTCCAGAGTAGGGTTTCATTTTTAAAATAACTTGGTTGGTGGTTTTGATTTAAGAGGATCAAAATCAAAATCCAAATGTATCTATAAAGCACATTTAAAAACAACATCAGCTGACCAAAGTGCTGTACAGTCAAAACATGGGCGCCTTCCGACCTGCGACTTTTTGCTGCATGTCATTCCCCCTCTCTCACCTCTCACTAAAAATAACATAGTTAAAACACAAAGACCAATTTAAAAGAGAAAAGGACATCATAGTGTGTTAACAGCCTGAGAATAAAGATGTGTTTTAAGATGGGATTTAAAAACAGGCAGTGTAGGGGCCAGCCTAACATATAGGGATAATTCAAGAATGGCAGCTGACAAATGGGATAGGAATTCAAAGGTCGAATTGTATGAATTGTTATGTTCTCCACCTCATCAGAATTAGCTTTATTGGCCAAGTATGTGTACACATACTGTACACACAGTGTACACACACTTCCAGTTGAAATACAAGTGCTTATGTAAACTGTAAACAAATATGTAGTAGTCCAAATAAATAAGTAAATACTGAATGGCTATACATGAAGTGGTGGTTATGTACAGTATATGCAAGTATATATGTTATAGCACAATGTGCATGTTGGATTTATACTGCTGATTGTGACTGGCAGGCCACCTTTGAGAAGCTGGAGAACGAACTGAAGGAAATCAACACCAACCAGGAAGCCCTGAAGAAGAACTTCCTGGAGCTGACGGAGCTCAAACACATCCTCCATCGAACACAGCAGTTCTTTGATGAGGTTTGCTCATTTCACCCTCTGAGACAATTGATGTGCTTCCGTAAATAAAGTAATAGGGCTCATCCTAATGTCCTTGATAGATGGAGGATCCCAACCTGCTGGAGGAGTCATCAGCTCTGATGGAGGGCAGTGAGGGGGGCCGCGGGGCCCCGCTCAGACTGGGGTAAGGCATATTCTCTAATACACATTCTCAAGCTGTCTTGGCAAATACTGAAATAGTCACATGAATTTCAAATGAGACATTACATCACATAAAAACATATTTTCACATAGTCTTCAACTAAAGAAATTTGTTGTCAAAAGATTTGTTTTTTACTAAATACTTAGTGATTTATTTAGAACATCTGTCATATTTTGTCCTGATGTATTGTCCAGATGAAGCAGCCATATATTCAGATGAAAATTTACAGATTTATTCAGATTGAAAATTTACCAGCAATGAAAAATGACTATAGTGCATTAGTGCATTTCTTGGTGCATTACCACATGTAGATTCGTGAAACAAAGGGAAACCATTGACAGGAATGTAAATATATATTGTTTCACCATCAGTTTTGGGCAGGTTACTCAAGAAGTGTAAAATCTTAACTTATTACTCCTTAAAAATTACTTTACTTGTTACTCAGTATTAAAAGTAATTAGTTACGTTACTTGTTATATTGCTATATTACTTCTCCCCCCTCCAAAAAAAAACCTGCCAGCTCCTTAAGAATTCATTCTACTTTATTGGAACAATAATTACCCATACAGGAGGAGTCAAATATCAGCCACCATACAAACATTCTGTATGTTACAAAGACTACCGCATATTTACATAGGTCTATTAAGTTTTTTTTTTTTGTCCACACAAGCCGGGCTTGGGCTTGTACTCCGGGTTGCACGGTAAATGAGCATTCAGGTGATGCGTTTTGATAAGAGGTGAAACGGAGGCTGGACCCTGGTGATTACATTTAGGTTGCACCGCAAAGAAAGCAAAGTCTGGTGTGGAAAACTTTAAACTAATTGATGTGAAAATGTATAAATGTATAAATGACTCATTCTTGACAAAAGGCAAAAGAGCTGTGTGCGTGCGTACATCTGAATAATGTTGGGCTGTAAACGGGTTTGGGCTTTTAAGAAGCTGTCAATCAAAATGTACTTCTGTCGGGCTCGCCCCTTGTCGGGCCTAACTTTTAAGGCCCGATTACAGCTCTAACGCAGCTCCCCATAACCATAGTAACTCGTTGTGCCTGCATGCACAAGGTGAGAGAGGAGAGGAACGCTGCCCAGTAATTAAGTAATTTGTTACTGCCACTGGTCACCATTGTACATTTTTGGCCTTGTGCATGATAAAAACAAAACTTAGATAGAATTGTGCTCTATGATGTATCAGACATTATTTGGAACATTGTCATTTTGACATACATTACCACTTGGAAGATATCCAAGTAAGCTAGTTAGCTAGCCTGCTCACCAAGTATGATTTGTGTCAGGTAATGAACATTAAAAATTGTCATTTCCATTTATATATCACTCTTTATAACAAAAATCTGTTCTTCTTGCCACTTAAAAGCGTGACTGCGTAGATACAGTTGTACAGTTATACAGTTTTGGGTTATCGACTCAGAGAACTTGTATGTTTTATCTGTGCAGTTTTGTGGCTGGAGTTATCAGCAGAGAGAGGATTCCAACCTTTGAGAGGATGCTGTGGAGAGTGTGTCGCGGTAACGTCTTCTTAAGGAAGGCAGAGATTGAGGACCCATTGGAGGACCCCGCCACGGTCAGCACACAAGACATACAATCATAGCGACTAATAATATAACATTTTAAGAAGAAGAAAAAAAGAAGCAAACTAAAATCGGTCCTACATTTTTACATTTTAGAAACAGATACACGACTCATCTTTGAGTTGTGTAAGTTGGTGTAGGTTTCTAAAAACTTCTTCTCTTCCCAACAGGGAGACCAAGTCCACAAATCAGTGTTCATTATCTTCTTCCAAGGTGACCAGCTGAAGAACAGGGTGAAGAAGATCTGTGAGGGGTAGGTGTTACAGAAGAAGATGGCGAAAATACTTTCAAGCAGAATAGAAAATAGGACGGACTATATTGGTTCAGGGGATCCATACGAATGCTGTTTATCCAGACTAGCAAACAAGGGGACATGGTGCCATAATAGACCATAGAAAGTAAGGGACAAGAATGGTCTACACTTTGACCAATGGTATATGGTCAACATTTTCTTGGAGCTAACGTCCAGCCATTTAACAAATTGAGGTTCCCAGTACTGCTTTGGTGGTTTTCGCTTGATGTCACAACACCATCCGGGATTTCTGGCCATTAACGGGGCAATTGATTTAACACGTGGTTATCTTGGGTTGGGCTTAGGGACTACATATTTATAAAATCTGTGTTACAAACTTAGTGTTTAACAGACAGAAAAGCTCTAGCAATGAAGTGCTATTTGTGGCGTTATGAAAAATAAAGGATTCAGTGTATTTGGAACTTGAGTCATGTTAAGAAAAAATCAATTTAATTCAGCCTCTGCTGCTTCGATTTTGACCCTTTTATTTTTGTTTTCCATTAAGGATATTTTTTAAGGCATTTTATGCCTTGATGCCCCGTTACCTGTCAATTGTAAGTCCCCAACTTTGTTGAAGTGCTCAACTAAATCACTGGAGTATCTTTTTCAACTCCACCATGCAAGATTTGCACCCTTTCATGTGTGCATCATAAATAAACAGAGTAAGAATGAAGGAAACATGATGGAAACATGGACAAAGTACAGTACAGTATGTGTTAGATGCTGTGAGCCGACTCTGTTGGTTTTTTTCTAGGTTCCGTGCCTCACTCTACCCGTGTCCAGAGACCCCACAGGAGAGGAAGGAAATGCTGGCTGGAGTCAACAGCCGTATCGACGACCTCCAGATGGTACGTTCGTCACTATAATTGATCTTTAGCACCCGTCGCACATTATATCACCCAAAACAGGTTGTCAAAAAACGTAAATCGAGGAAAGTAAGAGTCAGTTTTCATAGAGGTGGTCAACCTTGCAGTAAAGTCTACTTATTGTTTAAGCCAAATTACCATGAGGAGTTCTGTTCTTTTTTCAATTAATTCATTCATTCTTTCAAAGGGTCTTTGTACTCTTTGTTAAACTACTGCTCACTAAACAACAAGAAATTAATCAGAAACTTTGCATAACAGGATGTCAGTGTTCCAAATTACAAAAGCTCTCATGGTGTGGACAGGTGTTTTCTTGTGCATTAGTTCTTATCTGTGAAAGACCTTTGTCCTGTCTCATAGTGTTGTGGTTTCCTAAAGTTTGCCCTTATTAAGCCTGGAAAAAAAGCCTGGTTCTGCTTGAAAGGTCTGCTGTAGGCTCAGCCTTCCAACCAAATTCAGTGTATTACACTCTTATACAATATAGATCATTTTACTCAGGTTTACATAGAAAAACTAATCTAATCTAATAAATACATCACAAATACTACACATTCCAGATGTTTAGCTCACATTATGTTCATATCACAAAACCATTAAAATAAGCAAAAAGTGTAGTCTTAAAGGCCATTGGATACAACACACACAGGTGGAACACAAAAAAACAGCATGTGAAAAATAAACTTTTAACTTTAAAAACTATAGAAATTCCATAGCAGCAGGCTTTGTGCACTGATGTCATTATGACATTTCACCTCAGGTGAGCCTATGACACTGTCAAGGCTTACACCATCCATATATCCAGTGTTGACTGGACCAAGATCTACAATCTAAAACCAATCGCTCCTCATTTCTACTGTAGGTGCTGAACCAAACAGAGGACCACCGTCAGCGAGTGCTCCAGGCCGCCTCTAAGACCATGCGGGTGTGGTTCATCAAGGTGAGGAAGATGAAGGCCATCTACCATACACTCAACCTGTGCAACATCGACGTGACCCAGAAGTGTCTTATTGCTGAGGTGTGGTGTCCTGTCTCAGACCTGGACTCTATCCAGTTTGCTCTGCGAAGAGGGACGGTAAGTTGTTGTTGTTGTTTTTGGTTTGGTTGCGTATTTGATATTCTTGTTTTTGTTGTGTAGTGTAAGTATCACATATTATTCCCTTCTTGTCCTTTAAACCCATGTGGTTCTCAAAAACGGGGTCCTTGAAGGGTTCCACGGGTCCCCAACAAAAAGGGGAATAATTAATTTTCACTATAAATTCATCCATGCGTAACCCAATGACAGATTTAAAGACTATTTTGTTCATGAGTCTTATCAGATGGGGCCCACGGTCTAGTTTGTGTCAGTTTAGAGGTCCTTGCTGTGGAAAAGTTACACACATTGCAACTGTAAAGTCATGGGCAACAATTAAAAATGGTTTTAGATATTATTGACCTATCGTATGCTTTCATTTTGGCTGACTTTTACCAGAAATTTTACTTCTACCAGAGTAAAATGCAGACTCTATTGACTCTCTCTACCTCAAGCTCCCTGTGGCTCTGCTTCCTGTTGTTGTGAACTGTCACTCCTCACTCATAATAATAATGTATACTTTATTAATCCCGCAAGGGGAAATTACAAAGTTGTGACACATTTGATATTGTACCAAGTACTGCAAAATAGAACAATAATATGATACACTTACACTTGTATGTTTGGGCTTTTCCTTTTCTGTGATGAAACTAAGAAAAAATTTATTATTTATATGGACAGTAGCAACTTTGTAAAATAATAATATGGGAATGCAGCCAGAACATAAAGTTAAACTGAAATGTCAATTCTCCTCACTTAAAAAAAAAAAAAAAATGTTGATCCTACAGCCCCATATTTTGACATTTCAGAAGAGGATATACTACATTTGCACATAATTGTTTAGCTAGCTTTTAAGCCTAGATCCTCTGAGTGGCGATTTTTGGCTGCAAACTGGAGACAGCGTCATACTGTTTCTCTTATAAATGATGACAATTAATGATCTAAGCTGACTGTCTTTTTTACATCATTCAGTGTTTGTGAGGACCCATTGTGCTGTTAAGTTTGTATTCCTCTTAGACAGTGGAAGCTAAGAAGGCTAGCTTGCAAAAATTAGCACACAAAGTTGCATTTCTTTTTATATTATTTCAACACTTGCCGAGTCATTGGCAGCTCTCACACACCCAGTGCTGTGTTCATCCAACAGTTAGAGGGGGAGAGGTCGAGCTAGGCTGTTGGAATTGATAACACACAAAGCTGTAGTTCCTGCGACTAAACTGTAAACTGACTGCACCAATGAAATTACAGTACTGCAATCGTCAGAGATACAAATGCGTGTCCATTGGAGAACAATATTGGGGTGCTATCACTGCAAAAAAAAAAAAATCTATAAAATTGAATAGAAAAGTGCCAAAGCCAAAACAAACACTAAACATATATATATATATGTATATAGTATTAATTGCAGTCTTACTTTAAAATTTACATGAATGTTCTAAGGTCATGAGCATAGACTTAAGTAAAATTAATAGACGTAGCATTCATGATGTCAACCGGGGGCGGATGATGCGGCCACGCCGGTTTTGTTAATGGCTGCTAAACTCTTAAGTGGGAAAAGATATTCTATCTTCTATTGCCATGAGGTTGTGTGGTGGCCTCTTTAATTCATCTGGTCTTACCCTTACTACATGGGCAGTATTTGACTGATAAGCAGAGATGGGAAGTAACAAAGTACAAATAATTTGTTACTGTACTCAAGTAGATTTTTCAGATATTTTTACTTTACTATTTATTTTTGTGGCGACTTTTTACTTTTACTCCTTACATTTTTAACACGAATATTGGTACTTTCTACTCCTTACATTTTAAAAAATTGGCTCGTTACTTTAGTTTTGTACAAAAGGTCGTCTAGCAAGTGTGATTGTGAGTGCATGTAGGAGAATAGCGCGGACACGCACGCCACACGGAGAAAAAAGTGAGAGAAAAGAAAAAGAGACTATAGCTGTCCCGTCGGAGGATAATCAGTTGAGATTGTGTGTGTGCGTCTTTGAGAACTGTAAGTCATATAACTTATGTTGTCAGTTCATTTAAGCCCGTTGTTGTATTGGTCTATAGATAGTTCTTGCAAATTTAAAAGTTAGCTTGTTTGTGTTCTTTACTTGTTAGCTAGGTAACACCTGTTACCTAGGTTACACCTGTTAGCTAGGTTACACCTGTTACCTAGGTTACACCTGTTAGCTAGGTTACACCTGTAAGCTAAGTTGCACCTGGCTGCTGATTCGATATAATGGCGATTGTTGAACGCCCTAGCTCATTAAGATAATGTACTGTAATTAATAGTGTTTATTGTTATTATTTACTAGCATATGACTTTTATGCATTGTGTATGGTAGCCTTTACAATGTTATTTATTTCTTTTATTACCACACAAAAAGCCATATCAGAGCCACGCCCATGTTTATCCTGATGCTTGATTGTAATAAAGCATCAAAAGAGAGAAGTTGTCTCTGTCCGTGTTTTAACAGACACACCCGGGTGAAGTTGGAAACCAGAATCAGCTTTAAATCCAGTCCTAATCTAGTCCTCACTACGTTTAAAATAATTTAACTGGAGTTAGTTATTATTTTTGCATCATCAATACCAAATTTAATCTAATTGGATGGGAATATACACAGACTTCAATCAAAATCACACTTGAATTCATATCTTGCTACTCGGTCAGAATGTTATTAACCTGGAGTCCCTGTCTCTGTCACAATAAATAAGCTATATGTTTTAGGCCTATTGGCAGACAGCCATTTAAAATAAAGCCAATAGCATATAAAGAGCCTTTTTTCCATGTCCACTGTAGTTTCTCAGCGTGCTCTCTAGTAACATCTGTCTGGTCCAGGTAGCTTTGTCATTTGCAAGGCTACTTTTACTTTGATACTTTAAGTAAATTTCCAAGCCTGTACTTTGTTACTTTTACTTGAGTAAAGACGTTAAATCAGTACTTCTACTTTTACCAGAGTACTTTTTAACACAATTATTTGTACTTCTACTTGAGTACGGGAAGTGAGTACTTTTGCCATCTCTGCTGATAAGTGAGGGCTTTATTTGACAGGAGAGGAGCGGCTCCACAGTGCCGTCCATTCTCAACAGGATGCAGACCAAGCAAACTCCACCCACCTTCAATAAGACCAACAAGTTCACATCCGGCTTCCAGAACATTGTGGATGCCTACGGCATCGGGAACTACCGGGAAATCAATCCAGGTTATACAGGAATTTGTTTATCTATATTTTAATTAATTACCCTTCATATTAGTTGACATATAAATTAATGATCACAGACACTTGTAATAGTGTAGGAGCAAAAAGATAAGACTGACCTTTCTTTCTAATTTCACCCTGTTCCCCTTCTGTTCTCAGTTTCTCTTTTTGAACAGTAATACTGTTTTTATTCCCTAATTATTTTTGAGTGGTTTCCATTTTGTTGTTTTTTGAAATGCCGTTAGGCTACCATGAATAATACAACTGCTTAAAAGCCTTTTAGCTGCTTTCAAGTGCATACTCCCTCCATTTCCTGGTAAGCTTTTACTGTGAAATGTCTGCTGGAAGAATCAATTCTATTCATTGGCAGTAGCTCAACTGCTATTTAAAAAATGAACCAGACATTTGGCACATAAGAAGAGGTGTCCTTGATATTACAAAACATTTGCAGCTTTTTGTAGAACAGTCCATACTGATTGATATTCGACTGACTGAATATTTAAGTGGTTTTGATTGTTGTAGCCTCATTGTGTAATGGTCCCTTACTGTGTCACCTGTTTCAGCTCCGTACACTATCATTACTTTCCCCTTCCTGTTTGCGGTGATGTTTGGAGACATGGGTCACGGCTTGCTGATGACCTGTATTGCCCTCTACCTGGTCATCCGAGAGAGTCGCCTCGTTGCCCAGAAGAGTGACAATGAGGTACAGTAAGACATAAAGAAGAAAAGCATTGATTAAAACTTTCAAACCCCACAGTACACATGGTAGAAACACATTATATTTCCACGTTGTTGTGCGTCTCTGTAGATGTTCAACATGGTGTTTGCTGGTCGCTACATCATCCTCCTGATGGGGATGTTCTCCGTCTACACCGGAATCATTTACAACGACTGCTTCTCCAAGTCACTCAACATGTTCGGCTCTGGATGGAGCGTTAGGCCCATGTTTGGCCCGAAAGGAGCCAATTGGACGTAAGTCAGCCATCAGCTCTGCTTGCACTGATACTGTTTGAGATGACCCCCATCCCTGTTTTTTACTAATGTTTTCTTGAAGTTAGTCTACTTTATCTACCACAAATCAATAGATGAAGTTCAGCACCATGCCTAAGTTTGGTATTTTCCTAAATTTGCCATGATTATCAAAAAATATCAAAGGAATACTTCAACATCTTTGGAAATATTAATATTTATCATATATATTATCATGTATCCCATATCAATCTCATATGTACAGGGTTTGAGTCCGGGCGTGTTATTCTAGCTTAGCATAAAGTAATAAACTAATGAACATGTTACATGTTTGTTTAATCTGAACACAAACAGAAATGTAAAAACCACATTTACCTGAAGTGTTGTTGTCACAGTGAGGTTGGCCTGGTTTGTGCCTTTGCAAAAACACAAAGACACTGTAGAAAAGAACTGTTCGGATGGATAAAAACGTTTTTTTCAACCTTGAGCGGCGCCGAAACAAGCTACAATGTTCGTAAGTTAATAGGGCATTACAAAAGTCCTCGTTTTGCCACTGACAGGCTCAGATTGATATTCTAAGACAAAGACATAATGTCTGACAACATTATGGAAAGGATTTCTAAGGAGGTTGATCTTTCTGTTAAAGAGTAAGATCCTTTTTTTAAACATAAAAACATAAGACTCCATGTAAATAAACAGTCATTTTACCATCCTAAAATACCATAGACCGTTAATATATGCAATCTATGTAAAATACACGTCATTTAAAGTCAACAAAAACAAAATAAAACTATTAAAAGCCACTTTGCGTTAGTCTTTCCACTTTTCCAACATCACTACTCTAGTTTTGGTTGAAATAAACACACAGTTTACCTATTTACATGTGAAAATGTGTTGGCTCTATACACGCTAAAAGTATTGCATTTTTAAATGGAGTTTGGTGGGTTTAGCGACTTCAGAGCTGTTTCTGGTTAAACAGAAAGGTCTCAGAGAGGTTTTGAAGGTCCATATCTAAACTTCCATAATGTTGTCAGACTCCAAGAATATCAATCTGAGCCTGTCCGTGGCAAAACAAGCACTTTTGTGAACGTAATTACTAGCTGGACAATTGGCCTTTTACCTTACATTATATCTTGTTTCACCCTTAGCTTAATTCTGGACCAATGTCAAAGATTGTTGTTCCCACAAGTCACTTAGTCACAAAAACAGGAAAATAGTGTTGAAAAAAACGCTAGTTACCCTTTAACTGTCGATTGTCAAGAAACAATGCAAAGTTTTTTCAGGTGTAATCCACCCGCTCTCTGTTCTTTAATCATATAACATACTATTGACGTGCATGTGATTTTATTAATCTTAATACTCTATGTGGTAGCCTCATCTTCTAAAATGCATTGCTGTTCCCTCTAAAACCTGCAGCCTGTAAATAATCTGCTTTATTAAAATACATTCTTTCATTTCCTGCTGATCTGTTCTAGGTATGAGACACTTGATGAAAATGGAGTTCTACAGTTAGATCCAGCAGTTCCTGGTGTCTTCAACGGGCCTTATCCTCTTGGAATTGACCCGGTAAAATCTGTTACCCTCACTAAAATAACAAAAAAAGTAGTTGGCAGTTGTTTCTCTGGTAACAGCCACACTGTTGCACTTGGGGACATATTAGTGTACAAACCCCAATTCCAATGACGTTGGGACGTTGAGTAAAACAAAAATCATAACAGAATACAACGATTTCAATTGACTACACTACAAAGACATTTAATGACAAAACTGATAAACTTTATTGTTTTTTGCAAATATTCACTCATTTTGAATTTGATGCCTGCAACATGTTCCAAAAAAGCTGGGACAGGGGCAACAAAAGATTGGGAAAAAAAACACCTGTTTGGAATATTCCACAGGTGAGCGGGTTAATTGCGTATAAAAGGAGCATCCACAGAAAAAGTTCACAAGCAAGAATGGGGCAAGGTTCTCCACTTTGTGAACAACTGCGTGAGGTTTTTAAATATCTTGTCTTTGTAGTGTATTCAATTGCATATAGTTTGAAAAAGATTTGCAAATCACTGTATTCTGTTTTTATTTACATTTCACACAACGTCCCAACTTCATTGGAATTGGGTTTGTAGGTTATTTTGAATCAAACTCAAATCCACCGCCCTGTTGCCCCAAATACTCACTAGAGCACCAAATAAGGATTCATCCACGCTGAAAATATTCCCCAACAAATGCATTTTCTTCTGTTTGAGTAATGGATGCTAAAAAGCTGCAGTATCCTGCTGTTCTGTCATATGACATTAATGAGCCTTTAAAAAAAAGTAGCATCTTATATGTTTTATGTAAAACTCTCTGTTATTTTCATCTGTGAAAAGCGCTCTATAAATACATTTTACTTACTTATTTGTGAGCTGTTTTTACAGATTGGCGTCTGCACTAATGACTAAAATAATTGACACAAAGGAGAAATAATATATTTGGCTAATATTGGAACACTCTAATGCAAAAAGAAAGAACAATAAGGGACAGTCACACCTTGGTTTGTCTCAAACATTTGATCTTGTTGTGTAATCTCTGCAGATCTGGAATCTTGCCACAAACAAGCTGACCTTCCTCAACTCATTCAAGATGAAGATGTCTGTGATCCTGGGCGTCATCCACATGCTGTTTGGAGTGTCTCTCAGTCTCTTCAACCACCTGTAAGTATTACACTCAATGGGAATGCTGAAAATGAACCCCTAAACCATTGGGTCTTTCTCAGTTTTCACTTCACAGTCACTAGAATGGCCACACTCAAAGACATAAAATAAAGAAAGGGGCGAGATGTAATGAATCATACACATAGTGCTCAGTTGTTTGCACAGAAAGTGATGAAAATCGTTCTGTTAAGAATGAGAAAAGCAAGCTTGAGAGAGAAGTTCAAACCTACAAAGAATTGGCAGATGCTATTGGAAGACGATCTGAAACAAACTTCATTTGAAGTCCACTGAGACCTTAAAACTACTCAGACCTGCCATCACTTGGCATGCAAATTGTACTATACATGTTCTATGCCAGGATTTATGTAGTTTGAAACTGTTTGAGGTTTTTACCTATATGTCCACAAAAAAATGATGGTGTAAACAAGCAGATAATATTCCTGGATTGTCTCTCTCCGTTTTTCTATTTTCTTAATTCCATTTGGGATGAAAATGTTTTACACCATGGCAAAATCGGCTAAAGCAAAAACAAAAAAATACTAAAGTAAAACAATGCCCACATTACCCCCACTACAAACATTTGATTCCACAGGAAACACTGTTATGATATCAATTCAAATGCATACAATAACACTGATGGAATGTGATGAAACAATCACCCTAGATGGAAACTGTTCTGGTTGACAATGCCAGTACTACACTATGTAAAAATTCACCTGCTGGTTGATTATATTTTCACTGCAGGCCGATCAGTGAAACTGCTCGACACATTCCACACTAGATTCTCCATCACCAACGCAGCTGTTCGTTTGTGTTGTTAACTGACTTTAGGTACTTCAAGAAGCCACTGAACATCTTCCTGGGGTTCATCCCAGAGATTGTCTTTATGGCGAGCCTGTTTGGCTACCTCGCGCTGCTGGTCTTCTACAAGTGGACAGCCTATGACGCCGCCACCTCCAAGGACGCACCCAGCCTGCTCATCCACTTCATCAACATGTGTCTCTTCAACTACAACGACCCCATCAACAAGCCCCTCTACAGGGGACAGGTGCTCCTTCCATCATCTGTCCCTCTGCCTCTCCTAGCTTCCTGCCCTTCCCTCATAGCAAACAATAATAATAGCATATTATATAATACACTATATACAGTATATAATAATACTATATATATATATATATATATATATATATATATATATATATATATATATATATATATATATATATATATATATGTATGTGTATAGAATATTTGTTTTGTTTTTTTATAAAGGACAGCACACATTAATCAACATTTTTGTAAATGTGCCAGTGTTAGCCAGTTGGCCAATTTTCAACCCTAGTCCTTTGGCCAGATAATTCCAGACCATGGCAGGAAGAAGCAAAAAAAAAAAAACATTAATACAGGTTAAAACATATACATAGCAATTAAAAAGACACCACACACAGCCAAATCAGAAATACAAGCCTTCCTTTTTTTTTTTTTTGTAAGCCATGCGTAGCTGGCAGAAAGCATCAGGTAATTACATATACTGCAAATATTACTATGTAATAGTAATTACATATACTGTATTTATTACTTTTCTTCAGGTCAGAGGTCAGCTACAAAACATTAGCACTGGAACTGGCAGGTAGATTGTGTCTTGCACTAGGATACCTCTGTAGGAGTTATTCTTGCAGACATAAACTCAGAATGTCAAGGCTTTCAAACTACCGTAATATCATTTACTCTGCTAACCAGACCTACAGTGCAGCCGCAAAGTATTAGGACAGTGGAATGTTTTAAATTTTTTTGGCTCTACTCCACCTGGATTTAAGCTTTGAGTATGAAACATTCTGCCTCTTGATACATATAAAAGTCAGAGTGAGATATTATATATTACTCATTTGCACTAGTTTACCTGCTAGTTACCATACTACCTAGTTTGGTCTAAGTTTTCCATCTTCATTGATGGATTGATTTTTTATCTAAATAATTTCCAAATTGGGACTATAAGTAGCCTAACCCCATTTCATGCAAAATATTACCATACCACCAATTTCCCAATAACTTGTTAATCCACAACAGTTCTTAACGTTTTAGGGTGCTGTACTGTTGAGCTGTTTTTGTGCTGACATCTACAGTATTTCTATCTCTTCCATCTGTGTGGCTTTTGATACCAAAACAAAAACATGTGGTGTCTTCAGCTTACTCAACCAACCTTACGATGACTATATTGATATGAGGGGTGTCAGTTCCTGATATGATTGGTTAGAAATAGTTGTGTTTCTGACTGGCTGTTGGTACAGTATATCATCACGCAATCATCAGTATATCAAAGTTTCTCAGAATCATGTAGGGTTACTTATAGTTCTGGTATCCCCCAGCCCTCATCAAGAGGTTTGTCACTCGTTCTCGTGAAAAATGATAACAAACAAAGTCAGCCAAAGGGAGGTTTATTTCAAAGGTCAGACCAACAATTTACCAGCATAGCGTTTATGTTCTGCTCTTGTTTGTGCAGATAAACCAGAATCAGCGGTATGTTGGAATAGATATTAAATGATTCAAATAATAGGTTACTATATATACAGTATGTTATGTCTTCAGATCAGCAGATTACTTTTTATATTTAAAACGACATATAACTGTAACAAGTAGTATCTGTGTTGCAAGAAAGTAAAAGAAAGCTTGTAAATAGTTGTAAATGAGATAAACAAAAACAAAAAATACTTTTTTTCCGTACCAGCTGTGATTTAGGCCTCACCAGGATCTGTTTAGGATATTAGCATTGTCTGATCACTGCTACACATCACCAACACCTTGTTAACCTCTTTCTTTTTGAATCTGTAGATGGGGATCCAGATTTTGTTGGTGCTGATTGCCCTTGCATGTGTACCCTGTATGCTGATTGTGAAAACTGTGGTGCTTCGGCGTCAGCACATGTGGAAAAAGCACCTGGTATGTGGATCTGACCCCACCTTTAACCTTACTGCCACCTTTGATGAATAACATTTATAACCTTTGGTATAACCTTTTTTTCTACTCTTATTCTGCCATTCATTTCAATGCATTGTATTGTGTAATGTGGTTGGTTGTGTTGCCATGAAAAATGGTTAAAGCCTGCCTTGGAAACGCTCATATTTTAGTAGAAAGTTTTGTAGAAATACTACACAGACTGAGGACACCCTAACTGCTAAATATCTGACACTTGTACACTCTAATTCTACTTATATATTTGACAAGTTCTTATCCAAAATGTACAACCAGCAAATATGAATTATTCGAAATACCTGATGTTTCAGCCTCATGCCCTCATTGCTCTCACTGGTTGTCTTAAACTTCAAAAAACTGCAGTCCTATCAGACTAAAGATCCGTACCAATTATAATCCATGGTTGCATTTACCAGTCCTACATATTAACTTTGGAAGTAGAGTGCCAGTCCCTAGTCATGTTTCCATCAACAGCCAGGTATTGAACCCCCAACCTTCCAATTGAGCCACAGCCACCCTGGCGCAAAAATTTGCAAAATGAGAGATGGAAACAGCTTTGCCGAATAAGTTGTGACGTAGCGTACATGTAACTCACATGCCGGGATATGGGTCCCATCCAGTGTGCGCCGTACATTTGTTGGCCAAGTGTACAAGCCTGTGCCTCGGCCACGTCGGCTAAATTGACAAATTTGTTCAACTTCTTGAATCATATGGCGCTGCACACCGCGTATACACAGCGGTGAGCGGTTGTCTTGCTGCCACAACCCTGTATTCTGCACAGGTGGCTACCTTGTACAATGCTTTTTCTCTCAATTTAGACAAATAACTCAGCTTCTAAACGCTTTGATTTAGCAAGCAGGTTTGCAATCTACAACCATGCGTAATGTCAACTTGTGACGAAATTACGCTTTGCGTAGTCTAGTTCATTCGCAGCCAGTTGATGGAAACGCTCCTAATTCGCATTTTCTTTTTCTTTTTTTTTTCGACATTCTACAATTAGATGGAAACATGACTACCGTAAATACTGGCACCTGATCTGTTGACAAAAATGTATTAGCTTTTGTTACATTTTAGTAAGTTTTACATTTTGTCAGTGAAATTTTGTTGTGTCACACTGTGACACTTTACAGATAGAGTAGGTCTAGACCACACAAAGACCCAGCAATTCCAATAATTCCCCCAAGAGCACCATTTTGTGCGACAGTGGCGAGGAAAAACTTCCTTTTAAGGCCCTGACACACCAACCCGATAATCAACCGTCGGACAGTCTGGCAAGGTCGGTGACTCAAGTCTGTTTGGTGTGTTCCGTGCCATCGTCCAGTGGAGGGGCAGCGGCCTTCATTTTGGCCAACCTGACATGCTCAATTGGAAGGCAGCCACTGCCGGCAGTTGGACTCAAATTACCCATCTGATTGGTGGAGTGCTAACCCGGAAATGACGAGATGGATGAGCGTGACTAGAGTCTCTCAAAATCTGACAAAAACTTTTGTTGATCTGAAATGAAGATTCAGCAGCTGCACGGCCTATTTCTCCTTAAAATGTTTTCAGAAACACATTTTGGTAAAATATTTCAGTAAAATATGGGAACAAGCCATCACGAAACCAGACCCACGTGACGCTTTCGTCCATCACTTTGGTGCGTACGAGGCACTTTTTTTGGCCAACTCTGGGAGGCAGTTGGACTGACTTTTCTGCCAACAGTCAGCCCTCTGGTTGGATGTGTCATAGCTTTTAGGCAGAAACCTTGGACAGACCCAGGCTTTTGGATGGCGGTGTCTGACGGTGCCAGTTGGGGGTACGATGAACAGTGGCAATAATAGTCCCAATACAGATAATGGATCTGTGACTAGAGTTGAAGTTTTCTAAGCATCCACATAATCTTACATCCACAGCCATTTGTGGTTTGTCTCATATTAGCTGACAAAATACATTACATTATGAGACATAACGTTAGAGAAAATTAACACACTTCAGTGCAGCAGGTCAAGCAAACCAACCTCTTAAGATTTTGGGTGGTGCAGTATGTTGCTCTACCAATCAGCAGCAAACAATGATGGATGCAGATTAGGTCCGATTTTGTATTTAAAAAGTAATTGAGTCAATTATTTTGTCTTTAATATTATAGTTGTTAGAAAATTGTAATACATTTTGTTATACTTTTTGATTTCAAAGGTACTTTTTATTTTGTTTTTGTCTCATTTTCAACAAAAAAAGGTTGTCAATATTGTTGTGATGCAATTTAAAAAAAAAAAAAATAGTTTGCTTACCTTAATTAGCCATTTTCTAGAATGGCACAGCCTGCATTGGATGTTGCTGGTAGCTTAATGACCCAACAGGAAATGTTGAATTTAGTCAAATTCAGACCAGAATTTATTCTTAGATATTTAAAGTTGTACAGTTACAGTTACAAGCTATACTTTATAAATAGAGTCTTTAACTGTGTTTGTTGAGGTTCATTTCAACCAGTGAGGAGTGTCATGTTTCAAAAGGGGTGGATGTATTTCATTTTGGAATGAAAGCCTTCACTCACTGTACTGGGTGCCCTGTTACTTAAAAAAAAAGAAGTAAATGAAGAAGAAAGCGTTCAATCCAAGGCTTGCTTTAAGCTAGACACAGCTCTTGTGGCTTTTGTATCTAGTCCCAGAAGAGGGAAGAAACCGCTGCAGAGAATCTAGAGCAGTCTTTAAAGCAAACAGGCGTGTCCTCATCATGCACCGGACTCACCCAACAGGGCACGCAGAAGTTCGGAGGGGTGCGGGTGGGCAACGGACCCACGGAGGACGAGGCTGGCATCATGGACCATGACCAGCTCTCCCAGCACTCAGAGGAAGGAGATGAGGTGAGCTCATTCAATATCACCAAACATGACTTGATTCTAATTCCATCCTCTTCCAGACCTGACATTTCCTTTGATTTTAGTAGTATTATGATGCTTACTGCTTTCAGCATAATATATGGACTGTTTGCTGTGTTCTCTCTATGTTACAGATGAAGAGGGGCACTGAGATAGTTCAAGATTTTTGCGTTAGGTTCTAAAAATGAACAGTTTTCCAGACCTAGCTGCAACCAGAGATCATTTTCATTAGTGATTAATTGTGTAATTGGTTAATCTTTTTAAATGTCAAAACATTATGAAGATTGTTAATTACAAATTCCTTGAGATTACTTCATCTGTCTGACCAACAGTCCATAACCTGATGTTTAAAAAAAAAAGAAAAAAAAAGGCAAGCAGGAAATCTGCTAAGTCTGGTAAGTTCAGCTCTGTGTAGTTCCAGTAGCTTCAGCTTGAAGGCCCTATCTTGCACCCGGTGCAGCGCGGCGCAACACCCAATGCAAGTGTCTTCGCTATTTTTTCGACCGTCCAGCGCCCACGTCGTTTAAATTGCAAATGCACCTGCGCCCATCTGTGCGCCCATGGGCGTGCTGGTCTTACAGAGAGGTGTGTTCAGGTGAATTCTTGGCGTATCTATCTTGAGCCAGCAGGAAGTGATAGCGCCATTGACCAACAAAAAACCTGGTCAATAGCGCAACATTTCATTGATATTTTAACTAACTAACTTACTAACTAATTAACTAACTATCTAAAATCATGCTAAATCACAATTGGCATGCTTTTCTCCTATTAGGAAAAAGAGATGAGGACGATGGGGGCACAACAGCATGTAGAGGGAAAGGCAAGGCAGGGAGAGAGCACATAAGAGATGGATTTTCCATTTCAGAAACATAAACAGTGAGGAGGTTTTTATGAGAAACAGCGAGTGGAATTTATGAAAATACCCCCCAGATTTTTTCTATCTGTGACTCAGAGGTTTGGTGTCTCCCTGCATCATAAATCTTCGAGTGTTAGTGTTGCGATAACACCTTACATAACTGTAATGTAAGACTGCATTTTGTAATTATAATTCCAAGTGTATGATATTCCATGACTTTGTATTGCATAATGTTTAATTGAATAGTAAATCGTAAAAGTATCAGGTCAGACAATTTACTAGGAATGTTAACATCCAGGTAAACTGATGCATGTATATAAGGTCTTTTCTCCTTTTTTCTTGTGTTTTTTCTGGCTTAATCAAATTGTGTAATTACATACACTGACATTTGAATTTATAATAAGTGGTTTCTGGCAGTGTGTGTTATTGGGAATTTTAATTGGCTGTTCATTTTAATTACTACAGTTCCCTTTCAAAATGTGCCTGTTTGGAACGGGCCGATTGCTTGGCCTCCTGTATTGTTGCTTGCAGCTTTCTCCAGAACCATTGTATCCCAAAATGACTTACAAAGCACTTAATATGCAACCACACTGTATACTACTGACTTACTGTGTACTTCTACTTCAGAGGAAAACATTGTACGGCTTCATTTACCTTAGAGAGAACATTGCAGAGAGAGATTTTACTCACAAAATATCACAATTAAAATGTGAAGTAATCACAGACCAAGTCAATACACAGACACAGACAGTTTGTCAATATCCATATCCAACACTGTCCAAACTGCTCCAAATTCCAAAGGCCAAGTTAATTGGGTACCCAGGAAGCATGTTGTTAAGTAGATTGGATATACAGTATCATTTGGAAGACAACATACACATGCAAACACACATACAGAGATTTCTCCATTTATAGTCAGATTCAGCACTGAATAAGATCAGCACCTTAGCCTTCCTCCGGTTCATACTTGCTGTGAAGAGGTACCATTGTAATGACTACACCTTAAGAGATGGGGTCAAAATCCACAATCCTTGTTCAGTTTAAAAAGACATTCTGAAGTTCAGCTGAAGGTAATATACGGCTTTGACAGTCTGATTCAGTCTAATTAATCTTGTATCTTCATCCTGTCAGTACCGTGTAACTGTGCTGTGAATTGTAACGGATGATTGTAACAGTCAGAGAGAGAAAGAGAGAAATTTCTTATCATATCATACATTTGAAAATACCCAAAAGAAAGCCCAACCTGAGCTCAAAGCTTTATCTAATAAAATGACCTAGACCCGACCTGAAACATGATACCTTTATCAGCACCTGTTAGGCCTAAATGAAGTGGAGAGTGTAGTGAATTAAACTGTAAAACAATGATGGCAAAATTAGGATGCAACCATGTGGGTCGATTCAGTTCCTGAATTCTGCTACTAACCCTTGACCTTTGCTTACTTTTAAGCACGCGGAAGAAGAGCCGGTAAGAGCCTGAGTTTTGGTATCTTCTTAGCATGTCTGGATGTTTTCTTGCCTGATCTGTTTGTGCCTCTAGTACCAAGTGGTGGTCTTTCTGTCTTTGGACTCTGTTGGTGTGTCTAAACCACTGTCCACCTCCAGGCACCAGGCATGTTTATGTGTGTGATTGTAAATCTGTAAAAAGTCCCACTATGGGTCATTTAGTCAGAGACTCATTCTACACCTTTATTTTACAAGTCTAATGTGTTGAAACAACACAGAATAAGTTAAATCACTCTTCTAGTATCAATAAAAATGACAACAGTTTTGAAATTCTTGACATTTATTTATTAAAACAAGGTTAAGGCCTTTATTATAAATATTTTTGGAGGGTACCCTTGAACAGAGCTGATGAATCTGAGACAAATCCAAGTATGAGCAGTTTCAAGATCAAGAGATGATCAAGTCAAAATCAGGGTTGGGTGTGAGTTGTGATGAGTCTAAAACAAAATAGACAAAATAGTGTCCATTCAAAATGCTTAATACTGTCGTCTTATAACCGAATCATACTACTATATATATTATCCTTTTAAAATGGTGACTGTGTCCAATTTGGCGGTTCTAAATTGTGTTTCCATTCAAACAAGTACGAGTCAAAACACAAGTACAAGACAAATACCCACAAGACGGAGACAAATCCAAGTTAAAACAACTAGGAGACAAGTCAAATCGGCAACAAAACATCCACAAGACCAAGGCCGATGAGACTGACACAAGTCCGGGTCATAACAATCTCGAGACTGACACAAGTCCAAGTACAACAGCTCTGCTCTTGAAATAGTCCATATATACAGTGGTGTGAAAAAGTGTTTGCCCCCTTCCTCATTTCCTGTTCCTTTGCATATTTGTCACACTTAAGTGTTTCGGAACATCAAACCAATTTAAACAATAGTCAAGGACAACACAAGTAAACACAAAATGCAATTTGTAAATGAAGGTGAAAAAAAAGTGATTGCCCCCTAAACCTAATAACTGGTTGGGCCACCCTTAGCAGCAACAACTGCAACCAAGCGTTTGCGATAATGTGCAATGAGGCTTTTACAGCGTCCTGGAGGAATTTTGGCCCACTCATCTTTGCAGAATTGTCCTAATTCAGTTACATTAGAGGGTTTTCGAGCATGAACGGCCTTTTTAAGGTCATACCACAACATCTCAATAGGATTCAGGTCAGGACTTTGGCTAGGCCACTCCAAAGTCTTCATTTTGTTTTTCTTCAGCCATTCGGTGGTGGACTTGCTGGTGTGTTTAGGATCATTGTCCTGCTGCAGAACCCAAGTTTGTTTCAGCTTGAGTACACGAACAGATGGTCGGACATTCTCCTTCAGGATCTCTTGGTAGACAACAGAATTCATAGTTCCTTTTATCACGGCAAGTCTTCCAGGTCCTGAAGCAGCAAAACAGCCCCAGACCATCACACTACCACCACCATATTTTACTGTTGGTATAATGTTCTTTTTATGAAATGCAGTGTTCCTTCTACGCCAGATATACTTGGACACACACCTTCCAAAGAGTTCCACTTTTGTCTCATCGGTCCACAGAATGTTGTCCCAAAAGTCTTGGGGATCATCAAGATGTGTTGTGGAGAGACGAGCTTTGATGTTCTTTTTGCTCAGCAGTGGTTTTCTCCTTGGAACTCTGCCATGCAGGCCATTTTTGCCCAGTCTTTACCTGATGGTGGAGGCATGAACGCTGACCTTAACTGAGGCAAGTGAGGCCTGCAGTTCTTTGGACGTTGTTGTGGGGTCTTTTGTGACCTCTTGGATGAGTCGTCGCTGCGCTCTTGGGGTAATTTTGGGCAGCCGGCCACTCCTGGGAAGGTTCACCACTGTTCCATGTCTTCGCCATTTGTGGATAATGGCTCTCACTGTGGTTCGCTGGATTCCCAAAGCTTTGGAAATGGCTTTATAACCCTTTCCAGACTGATAGATCCAATTACTTTCTTTTTCAATTGTTCCTGAATTTCTTTGGGTCTCAGCATGATGTGTAGCTTTTAAGGATCTTCTGGTGGACCTTACTGTGTCAAGCAGCTCCTATTTAAGTGATGCCTTGATTGTGAACAGGTGTGGCAATAATCAGGCCTGGGTGTGGCTAGAGAAATTGAACTCAGGTGTGGACAACCACAGTTATAGTATGTTTTAACAAGGGGTGCAATCACTTTTTCACACAGGGCCATGATGGTTTGGATTTTTTTTCACCTTTAATAATAAACACCTTCATTTACAAATTGCATTTTGTGTTTACTTGTGTTGTCCTTGACTATTGTTTAAATTGGTTAGATGTTCCGAAACACTTAAGTGTGACAAACATGCAAAGGAACAGGAAATGAGGAAGGGGGCAAACACTTTTTCACACCACTGTATATATACTCTAATTTACCTTTGCACCTGATTTTTCTTTTGTCCTGTAATCAGTGTGAAAGAAAGTTGTGGATGCTGAAAACTGTATTTTGTCTTTGTTGTTGTTTACCCATTTCATCCTAAGTCTTGTCCAATGTAACTGTACGTTGTGAAATCACATGACTCTGCTCAGCTGAAAAGTTTCTTCACAACGTTTTGGATCAGAGCCACTGGCCTCTGTGCATTTTGCCATTACGGCACGTTAGCCAGTGTTGTTTTCATTCGCCACTTTTGCCGGAGCCCCTTTGAATGGAAACAATGAGCGCTGCTTCCATGAACTCTATTTCACAGCTCCAAGGACAAAAGAGAAGCATGGAAAGAGGAAGCCAGACCAGCACAAAGCCAAACCCAACAAGAGCAACTTAGAGGAATAGGTTCCCATGTTTCCCCTCCCTGCCCATATAATACAGGAAAGGCTAGTCTTGCTCTAGGAAAGAGAGAACAGAGGTACTGTGTTGGCTTTACAACACACAAACAAGTCCCTGCGCTGTGATCTTGCTCAAGCCAGACGTCTTTGCTCATTGTTTTCTGCCTGATCAGAGCTAAAGGCGCCGGCTGGGGTCAAAGGTCAAAACAGCCGCTCATTAAGATGATAACGGAATTTCCATTCCAAGTCGTTTCCATGGTTCATGCCATGCTGACAATATAATTATTATTATTGGACACAGTTTGAATAGCACAGCTGGGTGATGGTCATCACTCAATGTTAAGTAGACAGTAATGTGCTTGTTTTACGAACGTCAGTTGATAAGCTCTGATGAAGTATGTGTACTGTAAGTAATGACATCCTGGAAATTCTATTGTTTAAGTCTTTTTTCCTGCAATGTTTACTATTGTAGTCAATATGTCGAAATCAACACTGATTTTATATTGAAACAATCACAGGATCTTAACAGATTGATTTAGACAAACAGAAAATAGTAGTTTTAGTGAAAGCTAAACTAAACAGAAAGATGCATTCTTAAAGGGAGATAGTTTAGTGATTGGAGCAAAGTTGTGAACAAAAGAACATTATCCCTGAAGGGGCTGTCCATCGATTTTAAATGTCAAAGTCAAATTACTACCTAGCCTGTGAAAACAGTTGCGCAATGTCTTCTGTTGCTCTGGAGAAGCTATGTTACCTCTGAGAAGTGACATAAGCCAGGTATTTTGGTTTGGGTTTTGGAGACTGAAAACACAGTTATTACACTCTACCAACTGGGGGTGTTATTTTTCAAAGAAGGGTCTAATGAAAAAATACTATTGAGTATGTTTCACTGTTTTTGGTGCTTGGCCTCTGCTGCTCCAATTTTCAACCACTTTTGTATGTTTTTAGATGTATACAAGTGTAATATTTAAACACTGTAGAGCCTCATTAAAGCTCCTGTTATGACCATGGAAAATACAGACACATCTGCTACTAAAAGCCGCAGAGACAGAAGTTAGTTTCAAGTTGGATGTGGATGCAGGGGTGGCCTGGAGGTTAGGGAAGTCGTCGGCTTAAGGCCACTAGAACAGCAACAACAACAACAACAAAAATATATACAATCGTGTTACGGTACCCTTGCTGTGTGTGTGCTAACCAGCTGATCTTTCCATCACAGTTTGACTTTGGCGATGTAGCTGTCAACCAGGCTATCCACACCATAGAGTACTGTCTGGGGTGCATCTCCAACACAGCATCCTACCTGCGCCTCTGGGCCCTCAGCTTGGCTCATGCACGTGAGTAAAAGCATGCATGTATGCACACACACACACACACACACACACACACACACACACACACACATACACCCGCACACATACACCCGCACACACACACACACACACACACACACACACACACAGTTGTATGATACACATTCTGTAAAACATTATTTACAGAGGTTGTAGATACAGACCCTTTTTGTACCCTATTTGACAATATACAGTAGGTACATCGGTTCAATAAATGAATTAAAAGATGCTATGAGTATTTTGATCTAAAAGTTGTTGTCATATCTTTGTCTGTGTGTGTGTGTGTGTGTGTGTGTGTGTGTGTGTGTGCCTGTGTTTGCAGAGCTGTCAGAGGTGCTGTGGACAATGGTGATGCACCTGGGTCTGGCCTCCCGGAGCGGGGGCGGGTTCTTCGGCCTGTCTATCATCTTCTCGGCCTTTGCTACCCTCACTGTTGCCATCCTGCTCATCATGGAGGGGCTGTCAGCCTTCCTGCATGCCCTGCGTCTGCACTGGTTAGACACCCCCACCACACACACACACACACACACACACACACACACACACACACACACACATAAATAATATACAGTATATACTGTATATCAAATACCCACATCCAAACAGCCTACATGCTGTACTGTATACAGTATGTGTGTATTTGCAAGGTGAGCACATGAACACATCACATGTAGAAACCCTCTTGTTAATAGAGCATTATAGAAAGCATACACCCAGCGGGCTGTCATTGTTCACCTCTTAAACCTTAAATCTCTGCCAAAACTGCACTTCTTCAGTTTTACAAGCACTTGAGGAATGCTAGCATAATGAATCATTCCTGGTCCAAACAGGTTTACTTAACAGTGAGCATACAGGCTTCCAGATAAGCTTATATCCTCCAGCTCCATCGCCTCCTAGCACCACCTCCACCCTGCTGATCCAGCCTGCACCAGTGTAAACTGCACTGACACAAGATTGATTACCCACAGGACCACACTATCGTATTACCATAGTAAGATACAGACATGCAGTCATTATACTTCATAAAAAGTATGTATTAACAGCCATTAGGATACATTTTAACATGTTAGAATATAGCAGCAGTTATCATGAATCATGTTACAGTAATTAACATTTTTTTTCTCAGTAACAAGTGTTTTAAGACGTGGACAGATGTTGTATTGCTTATAACTATGAAGGGAAAGTGTTGTGAATATGAAGGATGATAAATTATGAGGGGCCATCTGGGACATTATTTACAATTAACTCACACACATACAAGTGAAATGATTTCACACACTCTAGTGAAATGCTTTCATACATATTAGTGAAAATTTATCCTGTCACATACTGTACTAATACCTCACACACACACAACTGAATTGCTCACAAACACTACTGAAATGCTCTCATAAATGGAACTGAAACTCTCATAAAAGCTACTGAAAGGCTCTCACCGGCAATACTGAAAGGCCCTTATAAACGCTACTGAAACGCTCTCATGCACAACACTGAAATGCTCTCATAAACGCTACTGAAACCCTCTCACACACAATACTGAATCGCTCTTATATACACAACTGAAACAGGAATTCACTTTCAATAGTGTATATGAGAACATTTCAGTACAGCACATCAGTGGTGTTTATGAAAGCGTTTCAGTAGTGTTTATGAGAGAATTTTAGTTGAGTTTATGAGCCTGTTTCAGTATTGCGTGTGAGAAGATTTCAGTTGAACAGGAAGGTGATTTGGTGGAACAGGTGGCTGGTAAAAAATCCCTATCCAGGATTTAAACCTGGGTCTCCCACATGAAAGTCAATTATATTAACTATTAAGCTATTAAAATGTTATTCGTTGCAAGTGAGCTTGCAATTCATGTATCTGAACAGGCCCTGTCTTTCTGAATTAATGAGTCATTGGCTTATTAATTCCAAAAATACAGAGCTCTGCATTTCTGCCTCTATTTTTCTGAATTAAGGATGAATTCAGAAACAAGCAAAACAGTTTCTTAAGTGGCTGTATTACCATAAAAACTTGAAATCGTTAGAAAACATTGTGAAATACTTGAAAAGGAAGGCACGCCGCGCCTGTTTAACACATTTAGACGGTTGTGACGCTCATGTCTTTAGTCGGCAGGATGGCTGCCCATCACAAGCAAGCGTTACAGATGCCGTTTGTGATGTTTTCACCTTCAGTTCCTCTGTTTTTATGACAGTTATGTTCCATTACTACCTCCTACTGGAATTACTGTAACCGCTATTATTTTCTCCTCTTCGTACTAACTGCAGTCCCCAGTATTATTAGATTAGATTAGAGTAGATTCAACTTTATTGTCATTACACAGGTACAGGTACAAGGAAACGAAATGCAGTTTAGGTCTAACCAGAAGTGCAATAGCAGCAAATGCAGGATATACAATGGTTCCATAGGTGCAGGACATGGATATGTACTGAATAAATATAGAGATGAATACTATTATAAAGAGATAGGATAGATTTGTCCTATGAATATAATATATATTTAACTAGTATTGTGAACAAAATTTACAGCTCGATATGTACTGCATATAATATACAGGTGGATATTACTATAAATAGAATTTTTACAGATATGTACAATGAACATAATATACAGATGGTTGTTACTATAACAGAGTTTACAGGTGAATATGTACTATGAATATATATATACAGATTGCTATTACTATAGACAGAATGTGAGCATAATATACAGATGGCTATTACTATAAACAGAATTTTTACAGATATATATATATAATAAGTTAGGCTAAAATGAGCTGTATAACAATGGATTTAAGGTAGTACAAATGAAGTTTGGGCAGAAGCTATCCGAATTAAAGTGCAGTGGAAAGTAATTGCATGTTACAGTTAAAGTACGGTATTGCAAATATATATGTAAACAATTGGTACTGTAAATAAACAGTCGGCAGTGCAAATTGATATTCCAGTCAAGGTAAGTAGTGCAAGATGCAGATATAAACAGTTGTTACTATCTGCATCTGTAAGTATAAGTGAACTGTTCAAGTTGCTGTGCCCAGTTCTTGATTTACTGTTTCTAACAAACAACTGCATAAGTACAACCAAGTATTCCACAATGTTTTCTAACAATTTCAAGTTTTTGAGGTAATACAGCCACTTAAGAAACTGTTTTGATTGTTTCTGAATTCATCTATAATTAAAAAAAACAGAGTTCCCAAGTCCTTTTTGGAACTACTAAGCCAATGACTCATTAAATCAGAAAGACAGGGCTTATTTAGATACATAAATTGCAAGATCACCTTTTACCTACAACATCTGAATAGCTCAATGGGTAATACCATTAACTTTCATGTGGGAGACCCAAGTTTAAATCCTGGACAATGAATTCCCAGCCACCTCACTGCCTTCCTTTTATTTTTGCAATACATTTTTTTAATTTAAACAAATAAGCAAAAGTGCAAAACATACTGAAATGCACACTAAGTGAGAGTGAATTCCCGTTTCAGTTGTGTGTATGAGAGCAATTTAGTGTTGTGCATGAGAGGGTTTCAGTAGCATTTATGACAGTGTTTCAGGTGCGTTTATAAGAGCGTTTCAGTATTGCACATGAGAGGGTTTCAGCAGCGTTTATGAGAACTTTTCAGTGTGGTGCGTATGGTGTTACAATAGTGTTTATCAGAGCATTTCAGTAGTGTTTGTGAGGTAATTGTAAATAATGTCTCAGATGGCCCCTCATAAGAAATTCTCAGTATTTCACAAGGGAAACATCCCTTTCAGCACAGAATAGATAATGGTTTGATTCCACTGAGTTATAAGCCCTCAGGGACAGCTTTGCTGTCTATATGTCAGGTTTAAAATGTAGCTACAGACTGAGGGAGAGAGGGTTTTCCACAGTGAAATACTTGATCCATCCAAAGTCAAAGGTAAGAAAGTCACCAAAATTTCAGCTCTGTATCTTGTCCATGCAACATGAGATTGAAATTTACAACAGAAAATGGTCCTGAAATTCTGGTGCCCTTTTATTTATTATATGTATTGAAGCAGTGTTTGGTCCTGCTTTATAACTGCACAAAAATACAATTAGAAATATTAGGGTGGAATTAAAGGAGTGATATTATTCAGGCCTCCCATAGTTCAGAGGTCTGTCTGTTGCCTGGCAGTGAAACAGTTCTGTCTGTTCTCACTAACAAGCCATTTAATATTGGCTCAGGTGTGGGGTATGGTATTAATGCTGCTCTCGGCTGATTGTTGTAAGTAGGTTTAAAGAGAACTCTCCGCCTGTGCTCAGTCTGTCTGTTTTTCATGTAAACTGGTAGAAAGTGAGCTGACCACCTTTCAAATATGATCTCAGCTGTCTTTTATCTAGACTGTGTTGTTCTTCCAAGACATCTACACTCTGTGTTGTATAATCCCACCTATCTGCCTTCCACATGGGCCAGCTTTGTGTTCCAGGCTGGAGGTGGTGTTGTACAAAGCTTTCTTGCTAGTGACGTAAGATAGTGACGAGGGGCCCCAGTGCAGGCTAATATGACGGGCCCTAGTGCACACTAGTTACTAGTTATGAAACACACACACACACACACACACACACACCATTAGGCATTTGGTGTACTCAGTCTGTCTTGACAGATTTTGCACCTAAACTAGCTGCCATAAATTGTATTCTCTCATCACATGATCAAAGAGAGACTTAACAATGGACAACATCAACATGCATATTACCCAGCAATCATCATTGCATATTTGTTTATAACAAAGAAAATAATAAATTATTCATTTCAGGGGTGCAAAAGTGTCACCTTTTAGCAGAAACGCACAGTTATGAAGCCAAAATCGGTAATTTTAAAGTTGATCCGATGAGTTTATTTTAGTATTTGAATGCCCTAAACTGATGTCACCCTGACATTTGTAGCAGTTATTACATCAATTCTAGGCTGAGCTTTTCGCAGATATCCTTGTGCTAAAATTGACTGTAAATCCACATCTAAAGCTAATATTTAAAAAAGAAATAAATCCTGAGGCATTTTTGTAACTTTTTTTCAGCCATGCGTTTGCCCCCCAGCATTTAATTGAATAGTTGTTGTTGTTTTTATAGTTTTTGTAGTTTATGTAGACTACGCATAGCATTTTGTTATAGATTGCTACTGACTATTTTACAAGTATAAAGAAAACCATGATGGAGATGGGTTTGCCTTTTTGAGGGTATGTATTGCAATGGCACTGTTTTTTTATTTAACGTCAGTTCTTTGAACATAGGTGTATTTCTGAGGTGGCAAGTCACTCTCCCTTACTACCCATTACATTGTTGGAGGGCCCGCTCTGTCGCCCCATAGGCCCCAGTGAGTTATATTATAATTCAGATTCAGCCTATACTACGGCATAATCTGAATAATGTTTCATGAGCTGGTTAATCTTACATATCTGTACAGTACAAGAATCCCACAAGATAAAATATATTTTTCTGTCACAACGTGTTTTTAAAAAAAGTCACACTCGTTTTGTACACAGTTCACCTGAGCCCTATTTGTATCCTCAGCACTTGTGTGTTACACCGTAGCATTTGTGCGAGAAAAAGCCCTTTAGCAGTGAAATTAACAAGAATTCTCATGATCTCAGTGATGTTTGCTGTCTGCACAGATTTCTGAAATGTTTGCCCATTTCAAAACCCCAACCTTAATCCCATATACACACCTTCCTGCTGCACCAATCTACTCATTTGACTCAAGCACCAAATGTGGATTAATCCACTGCTGAAAATAGGCCCCCAATAATTCCTTCTGTTAGAGTATAGTTTGTTAAAAAAAGACAGTGACCAGCGGTTTTAGGAATTTACTCTTTTTTTTCTTGTATGTCTTCAGTAGGAACCAATGGGGCATGTGGCTGAGAGCTATAGACCGAGTAGAGAAGTCAGAAAGTTTTGAGAGACGGACTAATGCACAATACACAAATATAGTATAAAGAACTGCTGGTCTCATTCTTTATATGCTAAGCCGCGATATTCTTATCAGCTTTAAAAATTCAATGTTGGTCGAGTGTAGTTCTTATATACAGTTAAACTTTAAAAATCAGCTGCAAAATTGACAGCAAATTCAAATTAGAAAGTTCATTACATGAATGGAACTAAAAGTGATTAAATCAATGATTTTTTCTACACAAGTGAATGCGTAAGCGTCCAGTGGCCCACAGAAAGAAGCTGTGATTATACTGGGCAGCCCTCAGGCTTCACTGTATGAATGTGAGGCACTTGGTTAATAACGCAACAGTGTGTCGGCTCAACAGGTCTCCGCTAAGGTTAAAAAGACTAGTGGAGTATTTTTCACAGAGGTGAGGGAATGGAAAATAGTCATGTTCAAAGTAAACAGCAGTCAACCTGGACCCTCTGCTCTGCTGTCTGCTCTTCACACACACATGCTGATGAGATTTTTGCACAAACACATACACTAACACCAGAGTAAGTCAAGTTTAGTGTGTGATAGGAACAAGCCTTTTTTTCCACTTCCATAGCTGAGTGCAAAGGCAGATGAGAGATCTCTCATTTCTTTCTTCTTTTTAAGTGTTGCCCTCTCACAGCTCTGTCAGGCCAGATATTTGCCACAACTGGGAGACATTCCTGGGCACTCCCCTCACTCACAGAGGCCAGGAACCAGCAGGAACTGAAAATCCACTCTTAGTTTTTTTTTCCTCCTAGATGAAGACATCAGAAGTTGTCTGGATTTTGAGAATTACAGTAACTGGATTTAAGTAAATTTAGTGTGCTGAGGAAAATTCTGAAAACATGGTGCTCTACAGAGAAGAAAGTCAGAGAAATAAATATGTAATAACAGTAAATAAATCAGAACATAAAGTGCAGCTCACTGGTAGAGTTTTTCTTACGATCTGTAACTGGATTTTACTTAATCATACTCAACCTGAACTTAACTAACCCTTTTTTACAAAATAGTGGACACTCATGAAAGATTATTGCTGCAATCAAAGAGAATATCATTGTGAAATATTAATAACTTTGATGTCTCTGTGGGATGACCTTTTCCTTTTAAGATATAAACCCCTTAATTTAAAAACCTCAGAATCAAATTTGGGGGAAATGGGCGGATATGAACCAAAACTGTACTTGAATTAGTGCTGTTAGCCGTTAGCCGTGAGACGTGTCAGTGACGCGTTATTGAAGCCCCTGAATCAGTCTGATTGGTATGTGTATACAATCTACAAGCAACAAACTGAACAGTTAAAGGATTTGAAAAGTCTGAGCTTCCTATTAGCTTATTGCTTAGCATCTGGCCTGTTCACTGTGGAACATGAAGCTTGTTAAAGCCTGAAATGTGTGTTCCTGCATTTGGAAAGAGTTCCACTTGGATTTCCTCAAATGCCACGCTCTGCACTGCAGCTTCGTTTATCTGATGACGTAGTCTTGTGGTTTTCAAGACATATTTTGCTACCACTTTCTAATAAGGAACCTTCAAAAAGGGTTTATAACTTTAAACCTTAGTGCTGTCAGAGACGGTTTAGAACCGAGACACCCCAACTCGAGCTAGTTTCCTGTACCTGTGTAACTTGGGCTCCACCACTGCCACGCCTCTTTAGGAGACTAGCGGCAGGTCCTGAGTGTATTGATTCCAATGGGAACAGTGAACGTCAACATATAATGAGCGATCCTTTCGCCCCATAGTCACCAAAGTAGATATTGGACCCATTTCTCACAAGCCACATATCTCCAGAACATTCTGAAACTAAAATGTCATTTTTCAGATGGACACATTAGTAGAAAAATTAATTTTGATGAGACCTGATTCTGTCTCACTCCCACGAGATCTGGCAACACAGAGAAGCTAACGCCAGCTAGGCCTAACGTTCGTGAATGCCCTAACACAACTAATCTCCGTGATGCTAAATATATCTTTTAGCTATGTAAATATCCAACGTTAGCAAAAGGACATATTCAAAATTATTCAAATATAACTTTTGATTCATCCACATGATGTTCACTACACGTTCAAACAAGGGCACGCCTCTTTAGGAGACAGGAAGTGTGTACCATTTTATACCATTGGCGCTGCATTGCTGCTATTTTAAGTATAAAAGACCTTTGGTGCAATATACATCATGCCATTAGTAACAACCACACTTAAAACTCATTGACTTGTGTATGATCTTTTCATTTGGTAATAAAAGTTATAAATGTTGGTAATCCTCAAAGAAATACACATGGGTTTCTCACTTCCTAAGAATCCAGCGAGTCTACAGTTAGAAGTGTTAAAAATGCATTTATTAAGGTTTTTTAATCATTAAATATTGAGTTATAAATGTCTAAATCAGTGAATGGCATTTGCAACTGGCAGCAGAACATTTTTTGTCATTAATGCTAAAAACTGATCAATTGAGTTTTAATCCATGATCTGTGATTTATTAACCCTTAAAAAAGTTAGTAGTCAGGCATGGATTGGGAGTACTGGGAGATTTCCCAGTGGGCAGGTCTATTTGCGTGGGTGGAATGGGCACTCTGGTCGAAAACCTTTTTTTGTTTTTTTGTTATCGGCCCATATGATGACAGCCATGCTCCATCCTTAACCTTTTGCCATCTTTCCATCAGGAGCCAGGCAGCCTTTTTGACTTAGTCATACTCTCTTACTTACCACTCAGCTAATTGAGAGTATTAAGGGCTGGTATGCAGGCTTAAAAATTAACTTTTTGTCCATCATCCAAATGGCTAGTGAATGTTAAAGGCTTTTAAGTCAAGCAAATCTACCATTCTACAAATTTTGAACCCTGCGGGTATGTACATGTGTGGAAGGGGAGTGCAAGGATAGTTGGTGTCTGACCAATTTTGGTGGGCTGGTCTGGGTCTCAAAAGTACAAGGCTGATTTTTTACCCCAGTCCATCCCTGTCAGTAGTTGCAACTTTTAATCTCAAAAGAGTGGGACTTTGAATATATTAACACTATAGTATGAGTCTCGCTGAACAAAATATGTTCAAAATCTTACATCAGCAGCATAACAAACAAGCTCAGAGCCTCAGAGCCCAGACAACACATGGAAACAATACTCATGTTTCTGCTGGAATGAACCAGTACTCTGCAGTACATCCTGTACTAGTGTGAGTTTTTTGGGTGTGAGTTCACTGACAAACAAGGTTGTCAGTGGTATTTTATTAAAGACATAGATCAGCCAGTCACAGTCATGGAGTGCTGATAAGACAGATCTATTGATATTATTATCATCTTTATTTTTTATACGTCAGCCGTTTCACAGGGCAGAGCTGAGCATAGTTCCACTGTTGTGTGGGAGGATTTTACTTTGACTTACTTTAATGGAATGTGCCCTGCCTTAAAGACATAAGAGACCTTTTTTTATCAACTTTGGTTGTTTTCACCCTGGCAAGAATAAGAATATTATCACTGAAGGTGAACTTTAGTCTTGAATCCTACATGCCAACTCTCCCGGTTTTTAGCAGACCATCTGCTGGTGTCTTCCTGTCTTGTTTCATCTTTGGTTTGACTCAAAAAGTCAAAGTAATTCATAAAAGAATGGTTGGCACATCTCTGGGTCTGTTAGTATGCAGATGAGTAAAGTTACCTGATTAGAATAAAGAGTTTTGGGCATGTCAGACAATAAGTCAGCTCAGCCAGGGTGTCATCGTAAGTTAACAGTAGTTTGAACAAGTAAGCTGTAGGTATCCAATATCAACCCAAGCTTGGAAAAATACTTTTTTGTTGTTGTCCTCTTGTAGTAACTCTAACATAGTTACTTTAGATGTTTTAGTGGCCTGGTTCAGGGGATGAATGCTGGTCAATTGTTTGCTCCACCAATTTTGTTTAAAATAAAATAATTAAATAAATAAATAAATAAAATGGATAATTGAAATGAAATCTGGTTCAGACATGTCAAAGTGTCCTTGGGCAAGACACTGAGTTGGGCAAGACACCCTCGATGCTGCGCATCAGAGTGTGAATGTGTGTGCATGTTTATCTGATGAGCAGGTGGCACCTTATACGGCAGCCTCGGCCACTGTGTGTGTGAATGGTGAATGTATCCTGTATGATGTAAAAAGCGCTTTGAGTAGTCGTTAATAATAATAATTGTATATAAATACAGCACATTTACATTTAATATTCCCTCAGGATGACTTGCAATACCTCTGGGGATCCTTTGACTTTTCATTAAGCGCCATTATTGGCTCAACATTTAATTTTTCCATCTTTGGTTTATGACCAAACATCTGCAAAACTAATGCCTGAGCTCAGCTGTGCTTGAGTGCTAATTAGGAAACGTTAGCATGCTAACATGCTAAACTAGAGGCTGTCTTGCAATGGGATCACAACAGCTGCAACGCCAAATCGTGCCTGGGGCGTAAAGTGTCCCTGCTTCCACCCTTGCTTGGACCACACCCACATTCAAACTTTGCCTTCATTTTGATCTCAACTACACCCCTTTTAAGTTTTGTCTCTGCATCTTGCCCGACTGAGGCGCTATTGTGGTGACAAGATCTGTCAAACAGACAGATAGAAATGAAAACACCTGGCAAGGACACTGCTGTGGTAGTTCCAGCTTCAGTAGGTGTCTCCAGGACGCAATGTTTTTTTTCCTAGGATGGCGAAGGCATGACCTGCCCTACTTTGTCTCTAAATGGTTGGTATTCTTACCCTAACCAATATCACTCATCATGCCTAAACCTAACCACCCCAACCAACAAAGACAACAAGTCCCAGCCAGTCAGAGGCAGAGTAAAGCAGGTCAGGACTTTGCCATCCTGGAAAAAAAAATTGGCCTCCAGGACCACATTTTGCCATGATGTCACACACACACACAGACTCACAAGGTGAAAACAATACCAGTGTTGCTGTCGCGGCTGGTAGACATTATACCTGCTTAAAGCAGCAAAACAAGCTTTTAACCTCAACTTTTATCCATCTTAGTTTTCTTTTTTACAATGAATGCATTGATTGATTGAGCCTCACAGAACCACGTCTAAAGGCCCTTAAAGGCACTTGGTTGTATACATGAAAACTGACGGCATTAGTTGTGTTCAACCCCCATCCTCTTTCTCACCTACCTACCACACCTGGCCGATTACTGCATAAGTAGTGCTCAATGTTGGTTTTCAGTAGAGAAAAAGAGGTCAGATTAGATAATTTTACAAACTTTCTGCTTCAATTTACCTACCTACCTACCTACCTACCTACCTACCTACCTACCTACCTACCTACCTACCTACTTACCTACCTACCTACCTACCAATTGCCCTATGTCCCAGCTCTCAGCAATTAACTGAAGTTGTAATAAGCTGGAATTGTTCATAGCATGACATTAGTTCTATACATACTACTTAGAAACACTCCATGGGTTGTAAAGTGCAGTTGCCATAAAATGATATAATGTAGAGCTGTAAGGGCATGGTACAACGTTTGTAATATGACTACAAAGCAATACAATCCCCCCCAGTATTTAATCTGTATATCGAGATTTTTTATTTTTATTTCATTAGATAGATAGATAGAAATAATTATAATAGGAATAAAATACAAGAACAAATATTTGACTATATACAAGTTGAGAATACAAAAAAATACAAATAAATACAAATACAAAAAAGTTAGTTTATAGAATCAATGGATGGGTCCAAAGGAGCTATTGATTTGTTACTTCCTGACTGAAACACTAACTCGTGGGTGTGTTGATATATTTAACCATACTTGTTAAACTCCATTTCTCACCACCAATTTCTTCTCGTGTCCTCCTTTTTCAGGGTGGAGTTCCAGAACAAGTTTTACTGTGGCCAGGGCTTCAAGTTTTTCCCCTTCTCATTTGAGAGCATCCTGGATGGACGGTTTGACGAGTGATCAGACCTCAGCAGGGTCCCCAGCCTTCCCTCCTCTGTGTATGTGTTTGTGTGTGCGTGCGCGTGTGTGCATGAGCCCAAATGCAGCCCTCTGTCACCCTCTAGTGGTCATTCGTGAAACTTGTATTGTGTATGAGCTATAATGTGGTCCTTGTAAAGGGTTTTTCCAGGGCACATGTGCCAAGATGTACCCATACTGGAGCTTCTATTGCTGTGGCACAGTACCACCACTGTACTGTGTTCCCCTCTCTATAATAACATCTGCCAGCTTTCCTTCAAATTCATCTATTACCAAATACATTTGGCATGGTCTGTGTTCTTGTAGACAAATGTGGTTTGTAGGCAGAAGTAGACAAGTCGTCACTACTGCGATGACACCTAACTTGTAGAAACGGCTTTAACTCTGTAATGTATGCAAAGGATTGCACTATTTAAGCGCTTGTTCCAAAAAATCTGTCCAGTGGAGCCTGTAATATAGATATATATATATATATATATATATATATATATATATATATATATATATATATATATATATATATATATATATATATCACTCATGTCTAAACGGAACGTAAAATTCACAATGCTCTAATCCATTTTTTAATCCGTTTTATTATTTATTATTAAATCCTCTACCTGCCTCCAATGGGCCGTTGGTGAGCCGCCACCTCGCTGGCAGCTTAGTACTGTTTCCTGGACAAAATTCCACTTTTTTATTAAATTAAATGAAATGATCTTGTATTTCTGATTTCTATTAAGTTATACATTTCTTCTGATCACAATTCAAGGAATTACGGGGTTAGATTATTTAAATACTGGCCAGCCAGTATTCCTGCTGGGTTAATGACCACACAGCACTTTGATTTTTTCACGACCAGTTTCAGACAAGTGCTTTGGGACTGAATACTGACTGACATTCACACAGACTGCTGACTGGGATGAACCCATCTCTGCTTTCAGTTTAGGTCAGTGAATTCAGTTCTATTCTGCCACCGCGGTGATTGATAACATAAATCAGCTGCTGGATTCGTCTATACCCCTAAACCTTAGCATTTTTGGTTTCATGTCTTCTCCTAACAAACTGCACAATAGTTTTGTTGGAGGAGGGTTGGGAACCAAGTTTTCTCAGTATGGTTCAGTGGTGTCTGTTTAGACTAGTCTGGTTTTGCCAGACCATCCACACGCTGCGGAGTGTTCCGGGATGGGAGGAAAACTTGCTCTGGTTTAATGGCATTTCTTTAAACCAATCACAATCGTCACAGAGCCGCTGTCGTGCGAGAGAAAACTCTGATTGGACAGATGGTCTAGCAGGCTGTCTGGATTTACCTTGCAGAGATCTGAGGACCAGGTAACATAGTCCTCAGAAATCCACGGGAGTTAAATTAAAACACAAAGAAAGCGGAAGGAAACGGACATTGGCGACAATTCATGCAGCCTGTGGAATTTCCTGTGGCACCGGATGTCTCACGGTGCTCTTTGGATGCTTTTACAGTATATCGACCTTAGTGGACCTATTAGGGGACGTTAGTGGTCCCCTAATACCATATCTGACCATATCGGAAGCCGCTTTCCCAAAAGTCAGCTTTGGTGCAGAAACCGCCACTAGAGCCAGTCCCATAATGAGCTTTCCTTAGTATGTGCCATTTCTGTAGATTTTGGAGAGGTGGGGCAAGGTCGATTCCAGATTGGCCCATCTGAGCTTTCAAAGGCAGAGCAGGATACCCAGCAGGATGCTCGGTTTACACCTATCGCCATTTAAAAAAATCATTTCATTTTACTGTAAACTCCAGTTTTTGAATGGATCAAATTGACATGGTGCCCCTCTGTTTGTGGATCTGTAACTTCCTTGTGCCCATTCTGTGTGAATATAATATATAAAAAGTGAATTGTTTAAAATCCCTTCCAGTTGCTTCAGAAATGTGGGGCATAATGTCACTCATGAAAGAATTGTGAAACAACGTTGTCCCTCCTTTGTCTTTTTACATATTTTTACTACTTTTCCAACATATCCTAGCTTTAATTTTAAAGTCAGTGGGTAATAGTTTCACCAACTTACTCTATCTGTTCACTACACCCATTAAAGGTTCAATAGGGCAAAGATGTAAAGGGTGCTGTGCTGCAAAGAAACGTCCAGTTTGGATACTCAATAGCAATCATGTCAGTCTGATAATAAAAGTTATTATATAATAATTATGATTCTTGTGTGTATACAAGTGTTTACATGAAATGTTTCATGCGGTATGATGCTAAAAGGCTTCAGAAGAAAAGAGTCGCAAAACGACACATCCAACTGATTGAAGGTAATGTGTTTGTGATCAATAATAAACAGAGACCTGGGGATTCATCCTTTGTCTTGTTTTTTCTCTCTCTCTGGGCAACGAAGATACATCTGCAGGGGCCCCATAGGTCACATATCCACTGTGTGGCCAATTAGTTTGTATTATACTGATTACTTACAAAAAAGTGTTGGTAAGTAGGTATTGCATAAAATAAAGGACCTCAAACGTTTATATTTTTTAACCTGGAGCCTTTTTCACCATATTTTTTGTGATTAATGGGAGCAACAATTTTTGAAATATGTCCAGTGCCACTGATAGATTGTTATTATGAGAGTCTGACAACATATGGAAAGACTGAAAAATTGCTGTTATAAAGCCATGCTTTTGTGTGTACTGTTACCAGATCAACATTACCTGTGCTCTGTCCACAACTTTCAATTTCTATTCAATTTAAATCAAATTTAATTCATAGCATCAAATCATAAGACACTTTATAGATAGAGTAGGTCTAGATCACACTCTAAGTGTGTGTCAAAGGAAGTCCCCCGGCAGTCTAAAACTATAACAGCATAATTAAGAGCTGGTCCAAGCCAAACCTGAGCCAGCTCTGTAAGGGTTGGTAGATTAAGCTAAAACTATAAAGAGAAGCAGTTCCACTTTTCTTTAGGAAAATGTGCTTTGGTATAGGATCTCTTCTCTTTGACTGACAGTAGTGGCAGACTAAGGCTGCCTGACGGGAAAGGGGTGAACAAAATTAAAATGGGCACCAGCTGCACGCAGTGGGGCATACACGTGCAGAAATATGGCACTGCATTATGCTTTCTCCATTTAAGGGCATGCTAGAGGACATTGCAGCATGCTTTCTCTACTGGAGGGGCACCCTAGATCAGGTTTTGTCCATTTAAGGGCACCCTGGAGGCCTTAGGGGCACCCTAGAGGGCACTTTTCCCATAACTTCAGCCTGTCCGTATCCTACAAAACGTAACATTAGTCTATGAAAGCTGCACAAAGCGTAGCTTGAAATTGTATTCAAGAATAGTGTTCAAGAATTATGCACAACTGAAAATCTTTTGGATAACACTAAGCCACGCCTTCTTCAATTCAACACAACTCTCACCCACCACTCTCACTAGTATTTCCACAGTTGTCTCCCAGCAACAAGTTGCCTCTGATTACATTTTCTGAACTTAGTGTTGTCAGACACTTATAATAACAATCTTGGAATGTCAGTGGCAAAAAACAGCACTTTTAGCAGATGTACATTGGCGGTGCTTAACTGTCCCGTGCATTGCAGTTTTGCGGCTGTCAGCTGCAGGGCTCTAGCTTAATACTGGCCCAATCTCAAACATTGTTATCCCCATTGGTCACTTAGACAGAGCAAGATGGGAACCATAAGTGAGGATGAAAAATGCCAAAATTCAATGGCTGCAGTTTGATCCCTAGCCCTGTCCATTTACTCTGTACACAGGATGGATAGTAATGGAATCCAGCAGTCCAAACCACTGAGGAAGCTTATTGTTAAGTTTAATGTTGCTTTATAAAAGCAAACCTGCATTCATTCAAATATGTAGATGGAAACTTCTCTAAAGCGCAACGTTCATTTGAATCCTTCTAAGAGGGAAGATGATCAATAACAATGGAAGGATTCTGCTATGGGAAATAAGAACAGCCAGGATTGGCAGGTCTTCTGTTCCTTTAGCGATGAGACAAAAACATAGGGTTCGATGATATTTAGGTCTGGGCTATGAGAATGACAATATGTATGCAACATTTTTATGGTGCAATGTATGTACAGTGGTGTGAAAAAGTGTTTGCCCCTTCCTCATTTCCTGTTCCTGTTTGTCACACTTAAGTGTTTCGAACATCAAACCAATTTAAACAATAGTCAAGGACAACACAAGTAAACACAAAATGCAATTTGTAAATGAAGGTATTTATTATTAAACGTGAAAAAATTCCAAACCATCATGGCCCTGTGTGAAAAAGTGATTGCCCCCCTTGTTAAAACATACTATAACTGTGGTTGTCCACACCTGAGTTCAATTTCTCTAGCCACACCCAGGCCTGATTATTGCCACACCTGTTCACAATCAAGGCATCACTTAAATAGGAGCTGCTTGACACAGTAAGGTCCACCAGAAGATCCTTAAAAGCTACACATCATGCCGAGACCCAAAGAAATTCAGGAACAATTGAGAAAGAAAGTAATTGAGATCTATCAGTCTGGAAAGGGTTATAAAGCCATTTCCAAAGCTTTGGGAATCCAGCGAACCACAGTGAGAGCCATTATCCACAAATGGCGAAGACATGGAACAGTGGTGAACCTTCCCAGGAGTGTCCGGCCGCCCAAAATTACCCAAGAGCGCAGCGACGAGTCATCCAAGAGGTCACAAAAGACCCCACAACAACGTCCAAAGAACTGCAGGCCTCACTTGCCTCAGTTAAGGTCAGCGTTCATGCCTCCACCATCAGGAAAAGACTGGGCAAAAATGGCCTGCATGGCAGAGTTCCAAGGAGAAAACCACTGCTGAGCAAAAAGAACATCAAAGCTCGTCTCAATTTCTCCACAACACATCTTGATGATCCCCAAGACCTTTGGGACAACATTCTGTGGACCGATGAGACAAAAGTGGAACTCTTTGGAAGGTGTGTGTCCAAGTATATCTGGCGTAGAAGGAACACTGCATTTCATAAAAAGAACATTATACCAACAGTAAAATATGGTGGTGGTAGTGTGATGGTCTGGGGCTGTTGTTTCAGGACTGCTGCTTCAGGACCTGGAAGACTTGCCGTGATAAAAGGAACTATGAATTCTGCTGTCTACCAAGAGATCCTGAAGGAGAATGTCCGACCATCTGTTCGTGTACTCAAGCTGAAACGAACTTGGGTTCTGCAGCAGGACAATGATCCTAAACACACCAGCAAGTCCACCACCGAATGGCTGAAGAAAAACAAAATGAAGACTTTGGAGTGGCCTAGCCAAAGTCCTGACCTGAATCCTATTGAGATGTTGTGGTATGAACTTAAAAGGCCGTTCATGCTCGAAAACCCTCTAATGTAACTGAATTAGGACAATTCTGCAAAGATGAGTGGGCCAAAATTCCTCCAGGACGCTGTAAAAGCCTCATTGCACATTATCGCAAACGCTTGGTTGCAGTTGTTGCTGCTAAGGGTGGCCCAATCAGTTATTAGGTTTAGGGGCAATCACTTTTTCACACAGGGCCATGATGGTTTGGATTTTTTCCACCTTTAATAATAAACACCTTCATTTACAAGTTGCATTTTGTGTTTACTTGTGTTGTCCTTGACTATTGTTTAAATTGGTTTGATGTTCCGAAACACTTAAGTGTGACAAACATGCAAAGGAACAGGAAATGAGGAAGGGGGCAAACACTTTTTCACACCACTGTATCTATATTCAGTATATGTATTTATATATGTAGCCCACTGCACATTGTAGTGTTATGAGCGTATGTGTGCTGAGGGGTACCTGGAAGTGCTGTGTGTGTGTGTGTGTGTGTGTGTGTGTGTGTGTGTGTGTGTGTGTGTGTGTGTGTGTGTGTGTGTGTGTGTTAGGGGGATGGAACACGGAAATGGTATGTGAAATATTTATATGTATTCGTATTTCTATGCTGCTTCATCACTTTTCTCCTTCTTCTGATTTTAATTGGCAATTTAAGATGAATTACCGCCACCTGGAACAGTAAATTAGCAGGATTTTTTTTTTTTAAGTAAAAAATAAAATAAAAACTCAACAAAATGAGGATATACTAAACTAAATTCTCTCTAACAGCCCTGTTTCCTTCAAATATTTAATAGTATGAGCATGCATTCCCCATGCTGCATCTCCAAGTAAATGTTATAATGTAAAGCTTATTTTAGCTTCTCTTAATGCTAAACTCAGTTTCTTCCTTTCCTTTTCATGGCCTCTACAGTCCAGCAACACATGCTGCACAGACTCATCTGTATACATCTACCAGTTGGGTGTTTACCTATTGTGTGGGGTGTTTTATATAGTCCAGTACGTCCTATCCTGAGACGTGTAAAAGTGGCATATTCTCTTCTATTTCTGCCCAGTGTCTTCCTCACCCAATGTCTTTGAATGTTATATACAGTAGATGTATTCCTGTGTCATTTATGTCCCAGTATTCTTGCCATACTTGTTCCATTTGATGCTTAAGCACACACTTTCTTATTGTACACTGTATAATAAATTATGTATTTCAAAAATTTGATCTTGTCTGCATGTTTTCACTGTTTTTATTTGTTCACTTGTAAACGCTGCCAGACTATCCAAAGCAATTAGTGCATTCCTTTTGTTGTTTTCTTCCAACCATTCCAATGCTTGTATAATAGCTAGAAGCGCATCAGTACAAATTGATAAATGATCTGTATCTTACACTGTGGAATGTAAACTGCTGGATATTTAAATCTACTATTGGCATCCCAAACAACCAGGGAGGAATAGTTGATGATGGACATGGATTTCCTACATTTCCTGTCCACCCAAAACAATAAAAATTGGATTTATGTTTCCAATAATCTTGCTAAATGGTCTTTGTTGGATGAAATATTCCATGACCTTGTCAATTAACCCAATATAACATCGTAAGATTTACTCTCCTAATCCGCAGTGGCATTTCCACCATTTCAATCTGTTTTGCAGCTACTGGGGATTGGAGATAGTCTCTGCTGCAGATACATATGCTATACAACCATAATCTAGGCACTGCTCTCATAAGCGCCCTATATACATTTAATAATGATGCCCTATTTGCTCCCTAATCTGCTGTTTTTTACCTTAATAATATATTGACACCAAGTCAGCTTTTCATCCAACAAAACCCCAACACTATCACAGTACTGATAGATAGATAGATAGATAGATAGATAGATAGATAGATAGATAGATAGATAGATAGATAGATAGATAGATAGATAGATAGATAGATAGATAGATAGATAGATAGATTTGTAACACTAAGCCCCATCATCAGCAAAAACGGATTTTCCAACATTATGTCCAACCTGTTCAAAGATGTCATTGATCATTATGTTGAACAACAATGGTCTACATACACTACCTTGCGGAGTTCCGTTTGCTACTGAGTCCTAATTAGGATATTATGTACCCACTTTTACTTCTATTTATACCCAAATGACTTAGTTTAATGAGAAGTCCCGCTTTCCATAACTTGTCAGCCTCCCATCACTTCACATCACCTGCTCCCCCACTCCTGTTCTCCATTCTCTCATTAGCTACACAGTATATCAACCATTCATTTCCACCAGCCCTCTGCCAGATTGTCTCAGTGCTTTTGCCTAGCTTTCTAGCATTTCTTTTGATTATTGATTATTACCTAGTTTTTTTTACCCTGTTTATGGCTTTCGGACTTTAACTCTGCCTGACCCTGTTTGTACTCTTGCCTGCCTGGAGATTCAAAGTAAAGAACTACTTTCTTTGGCCTTGTGAGTTGTGCTTTTGGGTTCAATTGTCTCAGATCCCTGACATTATATTTATTGATTTTTTAAAGCTGCAGTAATCAATAGTTTTATATTAAAAATAGATCAAATTACTATCTGTGATGTAAGAGAAGTCGTTCATAGTGACAAACGCAGATAGAATTATCAGCAACTCTGGAGTTCCTCTCAACTTTTTAGTGTCTTTCAGCTCATTGTTTTGGTTTTACACTTTACAACTTAACTGTTTCTATTTCAGTCTCAGTTCTCTCATGACTCACTTCCAGGGACAGTAAGCAGCTTTTTTTTTTTTTTTTATAAAAAACCCCGCTTTGTGAATAGGCAACGGTTTGCTAACACGTTCACTATTACAACTTTATGTCAAAGTTGAATTTACAGCTTGTTCTGCCGCCTACACAGACAAAGAACGGTTACACTTTACTTGAAGGTATCTACATAAGAGTGACATGCCACTGTCATGAACGTGTCATAAACAAGTCATAAATGTTCGACATAACTTTGGTTTTGTCATGACAAGTTATGGTTATGGTTAGGGACCATGTGTTCATGACTGGGTCATGTCATTCTTATGTAGAAAACAAGTAAAGTGTTACCCAAAAACAACTATTAATGCTCCTTAAGTTCTGATTTGGTCTACCACAGTGTGAGAAAATATCTGGCTCTTGTTTGAGTGCTTATTGTTCCACTACTTGTGCATTTTGACTCCATACTTTGGGCCTGGGAGCAGCTGCACTCCGTGTTACGTAAGAGTTGGTGAAAGCTGTTAGATGCCAACCAGATGTTGGAATCAACAAGCTAATACAAGGTTTGCCAGTACTTCCATCTTGATGTGATCCGATGTACTGTTATCCCGAATGAATGTAGCTCCTAATGGACATACATTATTCTGTTTTGAAAATCTTTTCATTTATAGATCAGGCTGGCTGGTCAGCTTTGGAAGAATGACTGTGGTTAATTGCGTGTTGCGTTAAATGTCTGACGTTAGTTTCAATGTAGTCTCCTTTTGGCAGACCCTCCTTCACAGCGCTGCGGAGGAGGGTCTGGTTAGTCCACACAGCATTCCGGGATGGGTTTGGTCGGCAACGAAGCAAACCCGGAAGTGGAATGTCGCTGATATAGACTAATCTCAATGTGACTCATCATGCAGCTAAATGGACAGGAGGACACCTCTTTCTGATTCCTGCACTGCTTAGTGGAAAGGGAATGGTTATATCCTTCAATATAGAAGGGGGCCAGTAGAGGTCTTTTAACGTTGGTCCCAATCTAACACAGACTAGTGGAAAAATGCTCAAACTTCATTTGCATGAAATCATTTTCAAAAAATGAGGCCTGATTCGTAAGGGACTTAAGGACAGTTGACAATTGTCTTCCACCCAAACAGACCAAAACAGAGATTATTCTGAATCCTTGATCACACAGTACTTTACGTCACGTGGACCCTTGCAGAAACCATGAATTGGCTGGCAGCAGCATGATGCGTCACCAATTAACAAGCAGCTGTAGTCAAAATGAGCAGCAATGCGTGTCATTGGTCCTGCACTTCACACTCTCTCCTCAAAAATCACATTTTTCTCCTGCATTGGTTATGTGATCAAAGCTGTTAGAACGTCTACTCGTATGCCATCAAGTGAAACACACACCTAAGGCAACAGGTACAAAACGACCCTAGACAAGATCCCGTTAAAATATGCCAATTCTTATTCACATGTTCCATGCAGACAGACCACAGCTCAGGCAGAATAAATACGACTTTATTAAATAGTTGGTCAAATAAACAGGCTTGCAGATAGAGGAAGGCATTCAAAGAAAGCATTCAAGTCCAGTAGGGTTCCAGCAGATATCAGGTCATAGACTGGCAGCTGGTCAAATGACAGGCGGGAGACTCTAGTGAGTATTTGTATGTGGGATTGAGTCAAAATAAACCATACTAGGTATTCAAGATAAGGAACATGTCACCCAGTGCAACAGTGTGACTCAATGTGTTTTTAATGGTTTTGGACAGAGAAATAAGATATACGATACACTTTATTGTCCCTTCGGGGGAATACAAGTGAATAGTAATCTACAATCAGATTAAAAGATAAATAAATTAAAAACTGTTCATCAATAAATTCATACTTACTTTATGCTTCTTTTTTTTTTAATTGATGACCTGTGGGGACATTACAATTTAGACTTTGTTAGGAATCACTACACAAAGGCGTGAAATGTACACACACACACACACACACACACACACACACACACACACACACACACTTGTTGGTAGATACATTTATTGAGGTTTTGTGTCAACACATGGAATATGTTACTAAGAAAATTACAAAATATTGCATGCATGCCCATAGCTCTATGTAGTATTTCTGATGACGTTAGTATTGTGGGATAGAAAAACAGCTAAAATAAATATTTCATAATGGATTCTTTCTGGTAGACGTTCCACTAGCCTATATACACACACACACACACACACACACACACACACACTTCTATATATAGGCTACTTTAAAACCCATGTGTGCAGTAAAAACGTCTCATTGATTTGTGATGTACCTTGGAAAAAGTTCAAATCTTGTTAGATAAGATAGATAAGAATCTTTATTTCCATTGCACACCAGGTATACAACGAAATTGCAGTGCTTCTTCGGCCAGTGCATAATAAATATAGACAATAAAAGGAGAGAAGTAAGCAATATATCATTTACACATCATAGGGCGCACACACTTTATGAATTCAGGGACCTGATGGCCCAGGGAAAGAAACTGTTTTTGAGTCTTAGTCCATCTCTTGAGGGCCCTGTACCTCCTACCAGAATTGTCGGAATTGTTTCCATCATTCAAGCAAAATCAGAGCAGACACTGCGTTACGACGACCGGCAGAGAGCGCTGAGCTGCGACTGAAAGGAGTTGACTTCAGAATCGAACAATAGTCACACAATACAGCAGTGACTGAGGCTGCGTCAAGTTGACGAAAGTAATCTCAATCAATAGTAAACGTGGATGGTTTTCAGAATAAAATAATTACACTTTATATTTCTTTATTTACAGACTCAAGGTCCAGATAAAAAAAGTACACTCGACACATTACAAAAGAGGTACAGACCAAACACATACATACCACATAAATACATATAGACAAACTGACTCCAAAAAAAAAAAAAATATCACAAAAGAAACACAGACATACAAACCTACAGATTACAATGCCAAATAATTAAAACAGGTACAGGTGCGTGTTCCAGTGATTCCAGAGTTTTGACGAATATCTGATATCACTAAGTGCAGGATTGGTTATAGCATTTAAAATTTTATTATTTATTTAGAAACAAAACGTTGAGCATTGTAGCCTAATAGTGGTCGCGGTCTATTTAATTTGTAATTAATTGCATTATCAGTTGTATTGGTCTAAATGGCGGTTATGAACGTATAAAAGAAAGAAAATAACCTAATGTTAAGTAAATGGGCAATACGACTGAGTGAAATTGTCACACATTGTAATAATTTAGTTATGTAGCCTAATTACAATTTTGCAACAATAATCTAATAAAGTGCAAAGACATTGTGAATAATTATCAGATTTTTGACTAAATTAGGCCTACGCGTTTTTACTTGTAATAGGCATACCAACAGGCTGTTATAAAAAGTTACCACCATTTAAGTTTAATTTTCTTGACCGTTATAAAACTATAACCGCCTTTCTTCTACTACCATTCTGACGATGACGAGCTTTTATTTTGAAAAATGTGACCGGATTAGCAACGTTATTACCATGGCCAGCTTGACACGGCTTTCCGACATGAGTTTTAGTGGTTTGTGGAATGTTTGGTGAACTAGAAGTGGACGGGCTGCCAGTGAAAGTAACCGTATGCTGCTTTAAGGCTTCTTAATAACTTCCTGAACGCTAATAAGAACGTTGACCTACTCCGAAAAGGCAGAATAGGACCTACGAAAACCACTGTACGGTCAATTTAAAGTCACGTCGGAACAAAAAGAAAGACAGCGAGTCGAGCAGTGGATCCGGTGGCGTTCAGGTTATCATTCAACCCCATCGAAACTGTGGTTTTTCCAGTAAGCTAGTTGCTTTTCAGTAAAAGCTATATGCTTCTGTCCTCGTCGTACTGGAAAATAACGTCAAATGTGTCCTCCAAAATGTCATGGTAAGTGCTGCAGCGAGGTCCCAATGCCTTTTTATTTTTTTCCCAAAGCTGTTTCACCACGCCAAACTCCATTTGGAAATCTTCCTATTTAGATAGCGCTTGTCAAAAACTGACTTATGCGTCCCGAATAACAAGAAGATAACGTATATAACGTTAGGAATTAAAACTATGCTACTCGTCATAGATGTAATATACGCTAATTGAATGCAAATTCTACTTTTGGAACGGTTTCTCTCAGAATTCTCACATTTTCAATGTTACATTGCGAATCAAGCAGTAGCCAAGAAAACACGAGAAATGCTGGGGAAATACGTCTGCCGAATTCAATAGGCCTAGTGTGTCTCTTTGACTCTTAATATCACTTACATACATAATTATACTGCATGTAACGTTTGATAAGCAAGTTTTCCAGAGCTATCTTAAAGTTGGCATTAAATGCAATGGCTAAAGTATCAGGAGACATTTTTTATAAATCATAGGTGCCCTTTAAAAACGGTTGGGAATCTGTATGGAAAGGAGATTGTAGTCTTTACAATGGGATAACAATGAGATGTTGGCTCAGTTAGAAATGCTTCAAATAAACTTTTATTGTGGACTAGGCACACTAGAAATATAATTTTTATTTTTTACTATAATTTGTATTATGAATTATTGCTTGCCCTTTCACTATTCCACATCCTATTTTTTTTTTTTTTGTTTTTTTTGGAGGTCATAGGTCAGCTTCAAAGCAGCACCCTTAAAAACTGTTAAAACTTCTGTGTCTTGCTCAAGGAAAACGCACACAAAAAAATGCATTTTTTTCTTACCGTTTTGATTATTGGAAAACAATGAATGATGGTTGAAACCTGTTTGGCGGTAAATAAAGAAGGGAACTTTCTAGTGGCTCTAATCCTCTTTGTGTTTACACGTTTTAATTGCCAGTGTAGCCAGTGTGACAGCACAGTTGTTGTTAAACCTGTATTCAGTTGGAGAAGAAGTATTCAGATCCTTTACTTAAGCAAAAGTACCAATACCACACTGTGAAAATATTCTATTACAAGTAAAGGTCTTGCATTGAAAAGTATGTAATATATCAGGAAAATGGAATCAAAGGTCCAATAATAGTGTATATGTATATATATATATATATATATATATATATATATATGTGTAATATATATTTACTGTAATAAGTCACCCCAATTAGATATTAAGGAAACATGCTAAGTTGAAATACTATATTTTCTGACAACAATGCTAATGCCAGTATTTTCTCCTTTTGTAATTTCCATTCCGTGATGGGAAATTCTGTTTGTGTTTTTTGGCCTGTGTGTTGCCAGTTTGACAGCCAGGCTGGGTTGCCAGATCTACCTGTAGAAACTGTAACGTTAGTACAGCCATGAAAGCAGAAAACAAACGAACTGGACCATCAGAGATAGGTAAATATTGGAGATGTATTTGAAAGATGGAGACAGCTTGGAGCCCAAAAGGATGCAGAGGTGGCCTGAACAGGTAGCTAAGCATTAGCTTCAGGCTAATTCATCACGGCTACTAGGGATGGGCATTTTGTGTCATTTTTTGTCAAAAAACAATTGAGATACAACAAGTAAAGTGATCCTGACGGGTCCTGGCTCACGCCGTCATGCTAACCCTGCTAACTGCTAACGTTACCGGAGAACCAGGCAAGCGGGCCACGGCTGTTTACCTGTAGCCCGTTTAGTAAAACGGGAAGAGAGGACCGTGTGTTTGCAGAGTGTTTAACAATTGTTGCCAATAGCGATTCTAAGCCAATAAAATGTGTTAAGTCGGGTGGAGAAGACGGCAAGGAAGTGTTATTTTTGTAGTGTTTTTTTTTTGGCGGTTCCTATGTTTATTCTAAGCCAACCAGTGTGCCTGTTCATCGGATGGAGAGGACACTAAGGTTGTTGTTTAAAACTGTAATTTTAAGCCGAAAAAGTGTCTGTCCGTTGGTTACAGAGCTCAGCGCGAGCACAGGCTTTTATATCTGTCAATATAGCCAGCATCTAAAGTTAGCTACTCCCCCAACAGGGCATCACGACTTTGCGAGAAGATAGCTACGGTTGAGTTCAGTAAAAGAAGAACCGGTTGGGTTTAGGAAAAAAAGAACGGGGTTGACTTTAGAAAAAAGAGGAACGGGGTTGACTTTAGGACAAGAAGAACAGGGTTGGGTTTAGGAAAAGAGGAATGGGGTTGAGTTTTGTGTGTGTGTGTGTGTGTAAAACAAGCATAGTGTGCACGAGCCTAGGCACATTTCACTAATGTGCTGTTAAAAAAACAATGAAATGCTGCGTTATTGATTTTAGACCGGGTTTTTTTGTATTGGTCAATTTCGCAATCATTTTCTTCTGCCGCAAGATAGCAATACACCCAGAATGCACCTGATCACACCTCCCTGTAAGACCAGCATGCCCATGGGCGCACGTGCATTTGCTATTTAAACGACGTGGGCACACGACGGGACATTAACAACTGCGCTGCGCCGGGTGCAAGATAGGACTCCGTCTGTCTGTTAATATATTAATTGAGTATTTGTTTGATCTAAATACACTGTAAAGAAGAGATTTAACCATTTTCACATTGTTTAAGCCTCTCAGTGTGGACAGAGAGCTTTATCAAAACAACCTAAAAAACACGTTACATGTAGATTAGATTAGATTAGATTATACTTTATTTATCCCACAACGGGGAAATTTCCTTATTACAGCATCAGCATTATCTTCTATACAGCAAAAAAAACACACAAACAAGTAAACACACAAGAAATACAGGCAAAAACAATAAACAATAATTATAAGGTAGACAGAAAGTAAGCAGAATGGCGTCAAATAAAGGCATTTTAAGTATATTTTAAAGTGTATTTTAAAGTGCGGCCATGATACAAGAAAACAGTGTAATATTGCAGTGTAAGTGACGTTAAAATTAAATTGAATGTGTAATTGGAGTAATAAAGCTAGAGTCTGTAGCACAATATAAATTATATTAACCTGTGACTATAAATATTGAAAAGTAAGTACTTGTAATAAAATAATATAAATACCGATAATAAATATAAACAGAAAGTGTGTGGTGTAGATGGGAGATAAAAAGGAACAGAAACTACAACATTATCAGGTAGTGCAGGTGTTGTAGAGTCTGACAGCGGCCGGGATGAAGGACCTGCGGTACCTGTCCTTACACCGTGGGGGTATCAGTCTGCTGCTGAAGGAGCTGCTCAGGGACCCCACAGTGTCATGTAGGGGGTGAGAGGTGTTGTCCATGATGGATGTCAGCTTGGCTAACATCCTTCTCTCCCCTAATTTCTCTATGGGGTCCAGAGGACAGTCCAGGACAGAGCTCGCTCTCTTGATCAGTCTATTAAGTCTGCTCCTGTCCCTGTCCGAGCTGCCCCCCCTCCAGCAGACCACGGCATAAAGGATGGCAGAGGCCACCACAGAGTCATAAAAAGTCCTGAGGAGAGTCCTGCACACTCCAAAGGACCTGAGTCTCCTCAGCAGATGGAGGCGACTCTGGCCCTTCTTGTATAGAGCATGGGTGTTATCAGTCCAGTTCAGTTTATTGTTCAGGTGAACACCCAGGAATCTGTAGCTCTCCACTACCTCAATGTCCGATCCCTGGATGCTCACCGGTGAGAAGGGGATGTTTTCCTCCTGAAGTCAACGATCATCTCCTTTGTCTTGCTGGTGTTAAGCTGGAGCTGGTTGAGCTCACACCAGCTGACAAAGTCCTTGATGACCGACCTGTATTCCAGGTCGTTCCCTCAGAAACACAACCAACAACGGCTGTGTCATCGGAGAACTTCTGGATGTGGCAGTGGGTGGTGTTGTGCGTGAAGTCAGAGGTGTAGAGGGTGAAAAGGAAGGGGAGAGCACCGTACCCTGAGGGCACCTGTGCTGCAGTGTACCACATCAGACACACAGTGATGGAGCCTCACATACTGTGGTCTGTTGGTGAGGTAGTCCGTAGTCCATGCAGCCAGGTGTTGGTCCACTCCGGCACTCTCCATCTTCACTTTGAGCAGCGAAGGCTGGATGGTGTTAAAAGCACTGGAGAAGTCGAAAAACATGACTCTCACAGTGCTCCCGCTGTCCTCTAGGTGGAGCAGCGATCTGTGCAGCAGGTAGATCACTGCGTCGTCCACCCCAATCCCAGGCTGGTAAGCAAACTGCAGGGCCTAAAGCGTGATTTCCGGTTGTGCGGAGGCTCCACGCAGAGCTTTTGCCGTAGCCTACGTATATGGCCTGAACTTTATACTTGTGTGTTGGTGTATGCGTTGAGCCGGCACGTGTGTGTGTGGAGTGTGTGGTAGAGCGAGGGAAAAGGGAGAGAGTGATGGCGATTAGCTTTGGAGCGAGTAGCAACTCTGGAGTCATAGTGAGAGAAACAGAGTGTCTTCCGTGTTCTTTCTGACCACGGTGGGAAATCTGCAGCAGGAAAAGTTAACCCTACTCCTTGATTTCATGTTGTTATGGAGAAGGAGAACTAGGCAATGAGTCGGGAGAAATGCAACGCTACCAGGCCACGGCCAAGCGATGTGCGTCGCCGCGACGTGTAGTTATATTTTGCAAGAAGTGCACGTCAGGCTACGGCGTAGGTTTGTGTCTCCACGTACCTACGTACGTAGCAACAGCGTAGATTTTATGCAGAACTGACTTAATTTGCCCATATTATTGGAAAAAAACTATCCATGCTGTTTTGAGTAAGATCCGCTTTCTGAATGTCCTCTGCCTTCAGTCTGTAGGTGAGCTGTAATCTGACCATAAACTCCAAAAGAACTACTTCCTGTCCCTGTTCTGCAGGTATTCCACAAGTGGCCCTCGTCTAGAAGAAGTCTCCCAGCTAATCCTGCCTTGGACTGACCAAAGCTGGAGAAAGAGTTCTCTAGCTGATGGGATCTTACTGAGCTACTGAGCATGTGCAGCTCCCAACAAAGATAGTATAGAAGTGAGACGTCTCACTCTGGAGCTAAAACAGAGACTCAAACACACAGGATCTGCAGCAATGTGCAGTATAACAAAAATATGGTGTTTTTTGAAAATGAAACCATGTAAACCTATTCTGGTACAACCTTAAAATACAATTATGAACCTGAAAATGAACAGAATATGGGCACTTTAAGAAGTATAAGGTTTATACTTCTTAAGTCAGTTCATCCACTGGCCTGAGCTTTGAAAGACAGCCTCCCTGTTGATGAGGTGTGCCTGCTGCAACCCGTTAATATGCTCCAGTCAACATGGAGGCCTTGTTGATAAACTTCTGTTTCTGACTGATGACTCGTACAAAACCAGACTGTATGTGAAATAAATCTATTAACACTAACCAGCAGGAGTAAAGCCTGTCTGCTGGTGGGAGGGTCAATTGGGATTCCTGTCATCCATTTCGGGACTAAACAGGACCCTTTTGTAGGGGACAGAAACCAGTATTGGAAACAGATGTTTGGTGGGGGTTATTCTGTGGAGAACGTAACAGCAGGTAAGCTCCAATGAGCTGTAAAATGGGGTGTTAGAGAGTTTTCTCAAAAACCAAATGAGTTGGTACGAAGTGGACACTGTACAATGGAAAATGTACAGAAGTGAATATTTAAGGAGTGAACTCTATCTAGAGTAACACATTAGTAGTAGTGTTTAAAATGAAAGGGGCATGGAGCAACACCTCAACAAGTAACATACATCACAACTTCAGTTAGACAAGTAAAATTAACGCTTCATGTTATGGGTCTGTAATTATTTAATTTCTTAGTAGTTGACTGGAAATTCTATTAAACTTAGAATTAATTCTTGGTACATGCATTTTTTATCAATCAACCATCAATCATTTTCTTTTTATTATAAGATAATAAAATGTATTATTATTTATGAAGCTCCTTTCATACATAACAAAATCCAATTGAAAGTGTTGAACAGTGATTGATGAGCATCAGACAAGAAAAAGCAATAATAAAAAATGAATTTAGAGACTAAAAAGTATTTAGAGACTTAGTGGTAGTCTCAGAGACGTTTCCCATTCATTTAAAAGTGTTAGGCTGAATCCCATTTCTCCATCTTACCCCTGCCCCTTGGCCCTAGAAAACAAGGGGTAAGGGCTAGGGGTGAAAACATACCCCTATGAAATGGCCTGTTGGTCAGTAACCCCCCTTCACAAATCATCAGTGTCCCTATCATAACCAACAATATACAAGTGCATGAACAGTAATTAATTACAAATGATTACAATAATACAGTACCAATGCAATAATGAACAGGTACAACATGAACACATGATTTAAGAAACTTCTGCTTGTTTTCAGCCCGAAAGTGGATCAGCTGCTGGGTTTCCTCCTGGTCCCTGTGTGATACAGGACGATATATGTAAAGCACGTAGCGATGTATCATAGACCGTTAATATTAATATATACAGTCTATGCGATGTACACAGTCCATTCAAGGCAGAGAAATGCGGGACTGTTGTTCAAATCAACGTTAACGTTAGCAATTAGCGCAAGCTAGCGATTTTTTTTTAAGTTTCAATTAAGAACGTTGTTGCAACTAGATATGTACAGGACTGTATATACCACAAAACAAGACTGTCGTAACTTTTAAATCAATTATTTAAGACGAAAATACTTACATTTATGTGTCTCTCTGGTCGATGCGGCAGCCATTGTTGCTTCTGTGTTTACAAGTCAGCTCGCGTTCTCACTTGAATTCTAGGGCCATACACCCCTCGGTCTTTCCCTTAACCCTCGGTCGACACAGGTATTGGGTCAGCACTAGGTCCCGTGTGAACGCGCAAAAACGAGGGTAAGGGGAAGGGGTAAGATAAAGAAATGAGATTCAGCCTTAACCGCCTCCAGCAGAGACGCAGGTCAGAATTCTTTCCATTGTTCCGTACTTTGCCGTATGGGATGTGCAGGGTCGGCCATTAATAATAGTGATACATTTGGAAAACTATTCTCTTGTTTGCCATTGACTATTTTGTACAATATCATATCATAGACTAGAAACTGCATTGCTGTGCATTGCTTTCACAGTTGACAGTTTGTGATTGCGCTAATCACCATTCACATATTATACACATCTTAGTCTCGCTTTGCCAGACCCTCCTCCAAAGCGCTCTGAGGGAGGGCTAAAGAAGACCACACGTAAATTAAAACCAACAATTGCTACTTCACATTATTCTAAAAATATTAATTATAGCTGTTTAAAGCAGAATTAGGCTGAATCTGCACTTCCCAGACTTTTTTTTTCCCCAGAGCTTTATAGTGAGTTTCACTATACATATACTGTTTTATCATGAAGAAGCTATCAGAATAAGTCCAATGGAGCATGAAACTCCCCAATGTCTCTGTATTGACCGGTTGATCCCAAATAATTTGGTTCATGCCAATTGGTCTTCCATTCAAAAATCTGAACTTCTCCCAGGGCACATGTATTTAGAAGACCTCTCTTTAAAAGGTCCCATATTGACAAAAGTGAGATTGCCATATTTTTCGTCGAGGTGCTATACAGATAATGTGAAAGAATCCCAACACTCGCTCCACAGAGAAATGCACACACGTACAATTCAGAAACTGTGCTTTTAAACGAGCCGTCGGGACTTATGTATGGTTCTGCTGTCACAACTATTCTGTACATAGGTAAAAAGGGCTGCTGCAGTGCCGTTACAGTAATTCCCCGGCTGCAATGGTGGCGCTGAGACTCTGAGAGAACAGGTGTGAAAGACCCAAAAACGCTGACCAATCGGAGCAGACTGGGCATTTTCAGAAGAGGTGCTTAAAGAGACAGTGGCTAAAACGGAGCATTTTAGACAGAGGCTGACTTAGGCCTGCACCATTAATCGTTAAAAACTTTTTAAATATAATTTTTTTTAATTCTTTGATTCTCATTTCATTTTACGAGCCGACTGCATCACAAATGCTTCTACTTTCTTGTGTGAGTTATAAAAAAAAAGACTTAATGTTCTCCCTTCTCTTTATTGAAGCCTCTATGTTTACAGGCTCGTGGTGATGAGCAATGTCCTATAGGTGCCAAAAAAAAAAGGTTGATACTGCCAATTTGTTTTGTCATGGTTCATGTGTGCAATAAACATTACACTTTGAGAATAAAATCGTGGCAAAGAATCCTGATATCAATTGAGCAAAAAAAAAAAATTGGGATTCATATTTTTCCCTGAATTGTGTAGGCCTAGTCTGACTATAGGTATATACAGAAGCACAGTATGACAATAATATTTCCCAACATTAAAGCGTGTAAACAAACTTGTATTTGCACTCTGCTGAAGTGCGAAGAATAGAATTGTTTGAGGTACTGGATTTATCTTAAGGGCCGTTAAGGAGTCAACGCGAGCGATGCGGGATATCAGAGACAAAATGGCAACTGAAGAGGAGTGTGTCCTATTATTATTTTTAACGTACAGCCTATCCAACATTGAAATGGTGACAGTGGTATAATTCATTTTCATATGAAGGCTACTGAACTTTGTGAACATAACAAATGTCAATAACAAATAACGCCAGTGACAACATGTAGCCTAAAATATCGGGAGGCAAATTAAGTCAAATTAAAAAGGCTCATACTGCCGCATGAGCTGTTTGATGTCGCGCATCAAAATAGCGCTTTGTTTCTGTGGGAGATTTTGTAGAAAATGGTACAGGTAATTAGAAAAAGTTGTGTGTATGTCACTCCTCTTTCTTTCCCTCACCCACTCTATCTCCCCCTCTCCCTCCTGTTCTTTGCCGTATTTCCTGCAACCTATCCTTATCCTGGATCCATATTCGGCCTGACGCTTTAGCTTCCTTTCATCACCACGGGAGGCTGATGATGTTGGGGGGGTAGGGGAATAAGATGGGGTAACTGCAGAAACGGTTGTATTCAAACCTTCTTCTGTAAATATAACATATAGTACTTGAAAATGTACAATACTTGACAGCGCATAATATTGCATGCATCGCATGTCAAAAACTGGGATGGCACATTTTGCTACGCATCGACGTATAATGGCGGCCGAAGCGTAGCAATGCATAGCCTTGCAGACGTGTACGGGTACGGACGCGTTGACTCTGTAACAGCCCTAAAAGTATGATCATGGGTCTATATATTGTACTGTATGTTGTTGAAACTTTCCCTTTTTCTGTGCAGAATTCCATGTGATGGTGTGAGGATGGGACAGGGTGGTGTTGGAAGTGACTGCAGCCCTGGAGGCTGATGAACCCCCTCCATTGGCCAGTCAGGATGCACATAGCTTCAGTGGGTGTCAGCAAATTCTGCTTCCTGTTTTCCCTCGCATTCTGTGGCCTCCTGCTTCTGCTCATCCCTGCCCTCCAGCCCCCGGCGCGGCAAGTGGACCTGCCTCAGCCCCGACCCCAAGTCAGACCTGCAAAGGCAGTCCCATCACATCTTGTTGAGGTTCCCGGAGTGTCTGTCCATGCTGGGGAAAGTGACTCTGCCACAGAGCCTAACATGAGCTCAGCAGAGCAGGGGAGATCCGTTGAGACTGAAGGTACCAGGAATGATTTCCATAGTCCCAAGAGGGGGATGGACTCCAAAACGGTACCTCTCCCTGGAGGAAAGGGTGGTCGATTTTCAGGGACTAAGTCACGGGACCGGTTAGAGGTTAAGGACATTTTCATTGCAGTGAAGACAACCAGGAAGTACCACAAGTCCAGACTGGAGCTGCTGATTCAGACCTGGGTTTCCCAAGCTAAAGACCAGGTGAGCAGAGTTGGAATTAATTATTTATTTTGGATGTAGCCTTAACTGAGCTGTGCTCACAGTTGGGCTGGGCTATCATAAGAGATATAACAGTTATACAAAGTGAATCAAATACCATAGTGCTAAAAGGATGTGCTGATTGACAGTATTGATTGACTATTCCAATAATCCATTCATAATTTTAATAATTTAACAAGAAAAATATTGGATTAGCAGGTTTAGCTTGTCAAATTGTTGCTTCTGTTTATCTTAGAGAGCCGGACAGTTTGTTGGACAAAACAATTGGCAGTGGGCAGTTTTCATAATTTAGCAGAATAGAATTAATAGCTGCTGTTTTTAACCTAAACCCTAACATTTGTCTCTAGAGGCCCAAGAGGCACACATATTTTGGGCAACTTATTCTGTGTGTGTGTGTGTGTCTGTCTCGACCCATGTATCCTTGTATTCCCTGGATCTAACTGACTATCCTGATACAGGCCACGCCCATGTCCGCCTAGACTTTTATGTGTGAAACATTGTGATTTATCGAAATCTTACCTTGCCAAACTACGGGCTTTAAATACCTTGGGGTCTTGTTCACAAGTGAGGGGACCATGGAGCGTGAGATTGGTCGGAGAATTGGAGCAGCTGGTGCGGTATTACATTCCGTTTATTGCACCGTTGTGACGAAAAGGGAGCTGAGCCAGAAGGCAAAGCTTTCGATCTACCGGGCAATTTTCGTTCCTACCCTCACCTATGGTCATGAAGGCTGGGTCATGACCGAAAGAACGAGGTACATGCGGCCGAAATGGGTTTCCTCGGGAGGGTCCCTTAGAGAGAGGGTGAGAAGCTCAGTCATCCGAGAGGGGCTCGGAGTAGAGCCGCTGCTCCTTTGCGTCGAAAGGAGCCATTTGAGGTGGTTCGGGCATCTGGTAAGGATGCCTCCTGGGCGCCTCCCTAGGGAGGTGTTCCAGGCACGTCCAGCTGGGAGGAGGCCTCGGGTAAAACCCAGGACAAGGTGGAGAGATTATATCTCCGGAAAGGGAAGTTTGGGGTCCCCTACTGGAGCTGCTGCCCCCGCGATCCGATACCAGATAAGCGGTCAAAGATGGATTACCTTGCCAAACTCCTGCTAGACCGTAGCATCTCTAGTCTGACCTGACACAATAGGATAATAAGGATTATAGGATAATAATTGCAGTCATTACGCACTGACAAATTTGTGTCTGTAATTATGAAAACACAGACTTTGCCATATCTCGACCAAAACAAATGCAATACGCAAAACTTTAGATTCTTGTTTGCCATGACCCTCCAGATCCCCCTACACATTTAATGAAAATTGACCACTAGGGGGCGCTACAAGTACAAAAAGTTTATATTTCATTAATGGCTCATCTGATTTTTTTTTTTTTTTTTTTAATGAAATTTGGAGGGTACCATCTAGGGCCACTCCTGAGGCCACCCCTACAGTGGGGTACTGGTTGGTCAAAGTGGGCGTGGCCTATTTAGATCAGATTAGATAGATGACTTTATTGTCATTACACAGGTACAGGTACAAGGCAACGAAATGCAGTTTTGGTCTAACCAGAAGTGCAATACTAGCAAGTGCAGGATATACAATGGTTCCATAAGTGCAGGATATGGATATGTATTAAATAAATATAGAGATGAGTACTATTATAAACAGAATTTTACAGATATGAGAGATGAGACCCACATTTGGATTCACCACTTACATTATTGTGAGCAACTTTAAATCTTCAGGGTAGATGGGTCATGGACCTAGGTGCGTTTAAATACCACATTTCACATCGCACATTAGAAAACCTTACATTCACGTGTTCCTTGAATTAAGCTAAATAACATGATATTGGCCACGCCCATTTCTGCTTAAAAGTTTTTTGCAATGCGCAAAACCCAACTTTTTCGAACTCGTCCTAGGTCGTGTGACCGATCTGTACGAAACTTGGTACATAGCATCTCCAGATGGACTAAAAGTTATGGAAAGAATTTTGGAACTAAACAAATCTTCCTAGCTAGCTACCACACGCACATCATATCATATCTCGGACAAATTAAATGTTATCAGCAAAGAACTCAAGATCATTATTCACCATCCCAATACGATGTTCTGTTCTAAATTTGGTAAACATCGGGCATTAGGGGGCGCTATAATCAACGTATTTGTTTTAGCCAATAACTCAATGCACTTAAATTTGCAATTGCGATATCTCTGCCACAGTGAATGCCATCAAGATAAAACGTGTGATGTGTGTTTGGCATGCGGCTGTACAAAATCTAGCGAAGATCGGCCATTAGGGGGCGCTGTAGCCAACGTAGACAGTTTTGTCCCTTTTCAATGTTAAAGGGATATTTGCAACGGCAAACGTCGCAGGCCCTGCGGCTCACACCTTTTTGATATTTACAGATGTTTGCCTTACCACTGTTCAGCTTTGGGTCCCGCTTTCGCATGCACCCTGGGTTATCGGGGGATACTGGTGCAAGGAGGCTTGGACCCCGTTACTGCTTGCAGTTCTAGTTCATGAGTTGTGATCATTAAAGCTATCAGCTGCATACTGACAGCGGGTCATAAAATTCCAAGCACATCTTTTAAATAAATAAATAAGCAACTCTCATAAAAACACATTCCTGCAGCATGTACCGGCTCCTGTGGCGACCGGGTGAGGCAAGACACAGAGAGCAGCAGGGCTTCACGACAATGTCCCCCTGTTTATATATGGATTTAGGCTTATACAGTGATGCTTGTGCTAATGGATTTAGCTCTTGCCTGCATACACCCTGTGTTTGTTGTGGGTTTTAGGGTGTTGCTTCATTTCCATCAAAGATTCCACTGTGATGCCGTTAGTTTGCCATCGTTGACATTTAGTGGAACCACAGGACATTTATGACATGGCATTGTGTCAGAATCCACTTCTATTAAAGTTGTTTATAGGCACAGAAGATAATTATCAACTGTCATACCACCAGCCTACAAATCAACTTCTTTCCTCAGCCTTTAAGACTCTTCAACTCCCCCATTTTTTTTCATTTTTCTTTGTATTGCATAAGGGGACCATGAGTGGCATTTTGTTGTGCAGTCCTGTGTTACTGAATGACAAAATATTAATCTTAAACAGAGAACCTTGAAATTAACTTTGAATCTTGAAATAACTGCGAGAACTTGCTGTTCAGAGAGCGACCAATAGAGCAAATAGTTATTACGTTGTCAAACTTCCAAAACCACAACATATTTCAGCACGGCGCTCAAATGAACTAACCGAGGAGCCAGGGAGATATTAATCAATCATCACATCACCACACTTTCACAGCCTGTATGGGTGGTTTAAGAGTGTGTACATCCTGTAATGGAATGTGGTCTGTTACATTTCTGGGACGCCATATGTATGAATCCATGTGGTTGTTTTAACGTGGTGCAGCAATGCAGCAACCTTTGCAGACGTCCATACACTGAGAATTTGTTTTACTGGAAACTGGGATAAAAATTCTGATGAAATGATTATTTTCATTTTTTAATGATCTGCCATGGTTTACAAAAGATCAGAAAATAGTGAACAATATTTAAACTGAAGTCCTCATACCCAAAAATTAGCAATTCACTATCACATAGAAGAAAAAACAGCTACTCCTCACAACTTTGAGCAGTTGGGGTGGAAAAAAATACATTGTCCACCACAAAAAGAGTCAGCCAACATTTCATGGCCAGTTTTCCTGTTTCAAGGTGTTTAATCCACCAAGTCAAATGTAAATGAACAGAGACTGTGCTTTAAAGAAGTCCTAAGTACCTCATATGAAGTTTAAAGTACCAATCACAGATCACACTGAGACCAGCTCTGTATTGAGAGCTATTAAAAACAATTAGTAAGTCCTGCTGCCGGACAAAGAGCCTCAGTGTGGAGAGAGGGAGGTTTAACCACAGAAACACTCTGCCCCCACTTCACCCGCGACGGTCAGAAAGGATGGAGATGTTCCAGTTCAGTTGGTGGTCAACAACTTGGCTGTGGCCAGGTCTGCAGTGAAAAGGCTCCACTGTGAGGGCCGATTCACATTGTACGCAGCATGCGCTGTGCGCTAGGTTGCGTCCTAGTCCCAAAATGTATTTGTTGTGCTTACTGCCGGGTTCAGCACAAAATAGGCATGATTTTCTACGTTGACATCATACATGAGCCAATATTTGAATGCACATCACATCTGCGTCCGGTGTTGCACCAAAGTAACTGAGAAAAAAAATGCAACCTAGTTCTGATTGTATTTCAGTGGAGACATGTCCATGTTGCTTTCACATAGCTTAAACAAACCTGAATGATTTAAATTAAAAGGCTACAATAAGCTACACATCTGGCATGCCTATTATGGTGGATATATGCACCCCGACATAGATTTGTGTCCGAGGTCTCTGTACGACCTCAAACATTCACGACACGTGAATGCACGTCACAGCGCACCGCGGCAGCTCTTGCGCGTGCTGCGGTTAAAGTTGAACCATGTTGAACTTTGACCCCGGCACGCACGAGAGCAGCCAAGCGGCAAAAAACTGTGAATCAGCCCTGAGTCTATTTTTGTTGGTGGTTAACTGTAACTAACCATGTACTGTCTGCTACTGGCAGGCATTACAGGCCTGTTCCCTTTTTTTTTTTTTTTTTTAAACTGCTCTAAGGTCAGTAAAGTCTGCCCCTTGTGTTTACTGCCTGTAAAATTGAGAGCTACTTTCATGTAAATATGTCAGTGTAGCACTTCCACTCCACCACTCCATCTGTGTGGTTTGTGTAGAGACGATGCATTCACATAAAAAGGCAGTGGTTATTTAATAGAAGCCAAAGGTTAAACCAGCCTATTGTGTGTGTGTGTGTGTGTGTGTGTGTGTGTGTGTGTGGTTATTGCCTGCCTGCATTAGCTTGTCTGCCTCTGTCTGATGTACACGACTAACTGTCCATAAAGAAGTCAGTGGAAAACCCTTCACTATCGGAGGCTCTTACATAAACTGGCCTCTAGATGGAACGAGAGTGACAATCATTGAACAAACACACCGGTCCAAAACTGTCTTTTCTCTGTAAAAACTCTGGCACAACAGAACCTAAAGAGAAACGACAACAAAAATAATAAGCATGCAATTCACTTATTTAACTGGAGCAAAGATGACTCGCTTAGATGTCAAAATTCTCTGGTTCCAGCTTCTTTAATGTGAATATTTCTTTACCTTTTGAGTCAAGACATTTTGACCGATCGACATACCATAATAGCAAATAGCCCTATTCTCAACTTGCACTCACCTAAAGGATTATTAGGAACACCTGTTCAATTTCTCATTAATTCAATTATCTAATCAACCAATCACATGGCAGTTGCTTCAATGCATTTAGGGGTGTGGTCCTGGTCAAGACAATCTCCTGAACTCCAAACTGAATGTAAGAATGGGAAAGAAAGGTGATTTAAGCAATTTTGAGCGTGGCATGGTTGTTAGTGCCAGACGGGCCGGTCTGAGTATTTCACAATCTGCTCAGTTACTGGGATTTTCACGCACAACCATTTCTAGGGTTTACAAAAAATGGTGTGAAAAGGGAAAAACATCCAGTATGCAGCAGCCCTGTGGGTGAAAATGCCTTGTTGATGCTAGAGGTCAGAGGAGAATGGGCCGACTGATTCAAGCTGATAGAAGAGCAGCTTTGACTGAAATAACCACTCGTTACAACCGAGGTAGCAGCAAAGCATTTGTGAAGCCACAACACGCACAACCTTGAGGCGGATGGGCTACAACAGCAGAACACCCCACCGGGTACCACTCATCTCCACTACAAATAGGAAAAAGAGGCTACAATTGGCAAGAGCTCACCAAAATTGGACAGTTGAAGACTGGAAAAATGTTGCCTGGTCTGATGAGTCTCTATTTCTGTTGAGACATTCAGATGGTAGAGTCAGAATTTGGCGTAAACAGAATGAGAACATGGATCCATCATGCCTTGTTACCACTGTGCAGGCTGGTGGTGGTGTAATGGTGTGGGGGATGTTTTCTTGGCACACTTTAGGCCCCTTAGTGCCAATTGGGCATCATTTAAATGCCACGGCCTACCAGAGCATTGTTTCTGACCATGTCCATCCCTTTATGGCAACCATGTACCCATCCTCTGATGGCTACTTCCAGCAGGATAATGCACCATGTCACAAAGCTCAAATCATTTCAAATTGGTTTCTTGAACATGACAATGAGTTCATTGTACTAAAATGGCCCCCACAGTCACCAGATCTCAACCCAATAGAGCATCTTTGGAATGTGGTGGAACGGGAGCTTCGTGCCCTGGATGTGCATCCCACAAATCTCCATCAACTGCAAGATGCTATCCTATCAATATGGGCCAACATTTCTAAAGAATGCTTTCAGCACCTTGTTGAATCAATGCCACGTAGAATTAAGGCAGTTCTGAAGGCGAAAGGGGGTCAAAGACAGTATTAGTATGGTGTTCCTAATAATCTCTCAGTTTAAGCGTTATACTGTGATGTGAAATATGCTCTTCTTTTATTGCAACTATCTGGCACTATTGTGTTTGTCTGTGTGTCTGATTTTTGCTTCCTCATCTCGCAACTGCACATATGTCTGCATCTAAAGGAAAATAATGGATCACTTTATTGTGGGTAGGTAGGTAGGTGTGTGTTTGTGTATTTGTGCTTGCACTTGTATTTTTTAACAGAGCGTCTTTGTCTGTTTCAGACCTACATATTCACTGACGCTGAGGACAAGGAGCTGAGGATGAGAACAGGTAAGAAGCTCGACAATCCTAATAAGAAATAAGTGTTGAGTTCAAAACGTTATTTGTTTTAGTGTATCCATGCTATGTAGTGACCCAGCAAATCAGAGTAAACATGCATAACACTTTGTTGCAATAATCAACAATATGATATAGCTAAGGCACCAAAGATCTTTTTATTTTTTTTACATTTTGGGCAAGCTAGCCAATAACAGTATCTGGCTTATCCATTACTTTTAGCTTACTGTTTAGACTTTGCTTGCTGACTACTTTTTACACACACAATTGTGTGTAATTGTGTATTCAAGTTAGCTGACTTACAGTATATAGTGTGGTCTAGTGTCCCGAGATTTGACACTTTAAAAAAATAAAATTGAAGTGTGTGTGTGTCAATACAAAACACTGGCGGAAACCCTGGCTTATTACAGCATCTCCGTATCGGTTTATTGGAAAGTCTGTATTTTTGATGATATTGAAAATCATACCTTGAGGATTTCTTAAATAACCTGCTATCTAATTATGCCTTGACTTTGCCCAAGCTTAATGCAAATATAAGTCTTTCAAACCAAGCAAGCAGAAGAAGAATGTTAACGTTTAGGATGTATCTCCAGTGCTTATGTACTATATGTGAATCATCTGCTACCAACATATAAGATACTGCAGATACACAGCAGCATGGAACTGAACTGTGCTGTCCTCTGCTGTCTCTTTACCAGGAGCTAACGTCATCAACACTAACTGCTCAGCAGCTCACACCCGACAAGCTCTGTGCTGCAAGATGTCTGTGGAGTACGATAAATTCATCGAGTCTCAGAAAAAGTGAGTTAAATGCCATCTGGACCTGATCTGAACAGACTAGTTAAACTGCATGCAGGGGATGCATTAAACATTTAACAGTTCACTGTGAGGGTGTGGGTGCGCGTGTGTTTGTGTGCGTGCGTGCAAAACTGCAGTGTACATTTATACTAATGTATCTTCTGTTGTCCCCGTGTGTTCTGTAGGTGGTTCTGCCATGTGGATGATGATAACTATGTGATCCTGCCCAGCCTGCTGCGGCTGCTCTCCTCCTACCACCACAGCCAGGATGTCTACCTGGGCCGACCCAGCCTGGATCATCCTATAGAGGCTGCAGAGAGGGTCAAGAGTGACGGCTCGGTCGGTGTGCTTGTACCTTGTTAAAACACTCTGACTTCACAAACTGAAATCAATGAAGCAAAAATCTTTGCTATGCCACAAAAGCATCAAACTTCTTTAGGCAAGTACAGCCCTAACAGCTGGCTGTCTTTGTCTCATTTCAGGTGTCTGTCAAGTTCTGGTTTGCCACAGGTGGAGCAGGTTTCTGTATCAGCAGAGGCCTGGCACTGAAAATGAGCCCATGGGCCAGGTAGGTCAGGCACTCACCTGGTTGTTGAACTAATCCAAACTTCGCTGCATTTTGTGATAGGAAAAAAAAGAATTTTTTATGTACAGTAAGAACAACCCTGTCTGTAAGCTGTATTTGGTCCAAAAGTCCAAACCATCCCAAAAATGCCTTCATACTAGAAACAAACCGGACCGAGACTACCTTATTTGGTCAGACCAAATTACCGTTTGGTCCGGACCGGGGTCCAGGGGAGGTTTCACACCTGTAATTTTGGTTTGGATAGGTGTGAAAACACAAAACACAAGTTTCCAGAGGATGACATGAGTCTCTGTAGTTTAAAAGCATCATGTAGCATTTCAATGCATTGTGAGCTATAGTTGAAATAGTTTTTTCTGCCTCCTCTTTGCACATCACCATCTATTCCTTAATTTGCAACACCCAAAATAAGACAACAAAATCGGACATTTAACCCTGATGTGTTCCTATAGATAGTAGGGTTGTGCCAATGGACGATCTCATCAGACAATTGAAGTGTTTTGGCGTGCAAAGCGACGCAACAACTGGGAACTTTGTCCATTGTCTGTCTGCTATTTCATCCCCAAATTCACTTCTGAGACTTTTTCGCACGAGGAATCAACCACGTAGAGCTAAAAAATGGGCCGTTTCACGAACATTGATGGCTTGTTGCAAATTTGGTCCGACTCTGTTGAATTTCCAAAGCTCCACAATCTGACGTGACAGCCGGACGGTGCCTGCCGGGGTCGGAGTGCTATCAGGAGACTCGTGGACAACAGGCGTTTAGTTCCCCAATCGTTGGTTTAAATAACACCGCACACATATCCATTATAATATTAACTGGAACTTGTGGTGTTTTTCAAAGTTAGAATGCTCTATAAGAAATTACCGTAACAAGCTTGCTGACCCAGCTGTTACTCACACACACTGGCCACGGCAGGCAAAGGGGAGGGAGAGCAGCTCCTGGCACAGAGATACCTGTCTGCCTTTGACAGTCTTGTAAATAAATTATAATACGTATATTAGATCTGTCAGTCTCCTTTATCATAGGCGCCGATTTATGTTTTTCTCCATGCTCACGGAAAAAAGTAAACAAAAAATGTATGCACTTCTGAACCTTAGAAAATGGACAGCGGCCGACAACACACACGCCTATTGACTCAAAAGTAATCTTTAAACTCGGGACAGCGCCACTTCTCACAAATACAGATAGGATTGGAGATGAGAAGTTTAACTGACACGTAACCGCTGTTGTGGAAGTTTCTGTACAGCGAGGGAGGAATTTCAGTGGCAGAAGAGACCTTGTTGAAAAATAAAGACAGGCTGCAAACTGGTTTAAAGGGATAAGGTATTCGGTGAAAAGGTTTAATTGTTTCCTGCAGAGAACAATCAAAATGACAAGAACAGCTTTCACAATGTACAATTACAGAGTGGCCACAGTTCTGTGTGAATTCAATCAGTAATACACTTCTTTATATCCAGTGCCCCCAGAGGAAAACCAACCCTTGTTTGGAAAACAGTCTAATCTTAAACATAACAATTAGTTAGCTCAGGCAGACGGTTGTATCTCTTACGTATTTCTGAATCTGTCCTCTGTGCGTCAAGTTTTCTTGACCGGTCAGTCTATCTTAGCTGAAAAAGGACATCTTGTCTCTCTGGATAGTCTATGGTCTCGACCTGGGACCTGCTATGATAAACACGGCTTTAGACAACTGTTTCTGTCAGACTCTATGCCATTTGCCCTTAGAGGACAAATGCAGAGACATAACAAATTCAGTTGTCTCCTACAACAAAAAGACAATGACGAAAGATACAGAAGTCATTTACTCTGAGAGGCATTGGAGAGCTTATAAATGAATAATATGAAAATCATTGGTTAAATGTTGTGAAGAGTTGAATGACTTGTTGGTTCCTTTAAAAATGGACCCCAAATCCTTTAAAGGTACCTTTTACAGGCTGTTGTTGGTGTAAAATCACACTTTAAAAGGCTTCGTAGGCTGAAACTGTGTCCCCTGCTTTCAGTTTGGGGAATTTTATCAGCACAGCAGAGAAGATCCGACTACCAGACGACTGCACCATCGGCTACATCATCGAAGCGCTGCTGGAGGTGACCCTCACACACACACACCTCTTCCACTCTCACCTGGAGAACCTACCGAAGCTGCCCACGGACACTGTGCTGGATCAGGTGAGTGTGTGGTTTTGTGTACAGTATAGCCTTGCATTGCCAGATCTTGCTCTACAGACATCACCCCATACATGTCATCCTTTCCATGATATAAATTGATTAAGTGTTGTCATTAAATGACGTTTACAGATGGACTACCTGGCACTTTTCTATGAAGGTAAATATGGTGCAAAATGTGCGACCCCACTGATGGCGGTCCGTCCGCGGCTGCAGGACCTGGAGCTCACCGCCAGTGTTTCAGTTGGACTGTTAAAAGTGTTGAGATAACTAAAAGGTATTTACAGTATTCAGAAGCGGGCTGGCTGCTAGTTAGCTAACGCTAGCTTTCATGCTACATAAATAAGCTGGAGAGAGTTGTCCCTCATCTGGCGATAGAAACCTTGCTGTCCCGGGCCGTCCGGTTGGCTCAGAGCTCCACAGACTAAGTCCACAGGTCACAAAAGTTGAGGGCGCAGACTCGCCGCTGTGTGATGAGAGAGCACATTGCAGCGACAGATTCCAGAGGTTGGAATCACTGAGTTGTGGTTGTACTGGAAAAGTGACTGCAGTGAAGGGGAAAAAAAAAAAGAGTACAAAGCTCTCAAATCATATTCTACAAGTGCTCACATCGCATCTACGCTCTCTCACATTTTGCACCATATTTACCTTCATACTTTTTCATCTAAAAATTGTCTACATCCTATTTTATTTTTTGTTTGTGGTTTTTTTTTCCCCTGAGCTCCTTTCATAATTTGCTCTCTGCAAAGTTAACAGTGGGCATTTTCTGTTCTTTTGCAGGTGACTCTCAGCTTCGGAGGCTTTAAAAACAAAAGAAATGTGGTCAGCATTGTTGGAGGCTTTTCCCTGGCTGAGGACCCCACAAGGTAGGCATATTAATAACTATTACTGATATTACTAATATGGCCCTTCTGTTCTGTTCCTGCAACAAACAACCCAGCAGACTCCCAGCAGTCAGTGAAGAGAAAGGGGAGCATTGCAACGCTTGGGAGCGCTATGTTTAAAACTCACAGAAGAAAGTAGTAGCGTTTGTGATGCAGTCGGCTCGTCAAATGAAATATGAAAGTTATTTAAAAATGAAATCGTGAACAGGGTGAATCGAGATTGTGATTTTATAACCATTAATCGGGTAGGCCTAATGGTTGGCACGTTTTTTGAACTAATGTATTTCAGTGGGAAGCATCTTTCATGATCACATTTCGAATCTTTCTACCAGCCGGGCTGCAGCAGAGAAGCTGTACAGCTTTGCTATTATTGATATTATCATGGTTTATATCTATTTCTTTTAATGTTATTATTTCAGTCTTATTGCCAGGGAAACTGGTTTGCTTTGTTGTTTGTTGATATTTTTAAAACTATGCTTCATCTATCAAAATGTATGCAGATGTTATCGTGGTATTCATTTCTTTATTTTAATATTATTTCGGTCTTATTACCGGTGAAATATTACAGTAAGACAGAACACTACGATATCATCCGAGCGGGGCGCATTCAAAGCCGATATCCCACAATGCAATGCAGGTATTAATATCAGAGAATCAGTTAAGTTTTGTTCCAGTAAGTTATGCGCCGTAATAACGTTTTAAATATCAGCGGAATACTCCGGAAGTGACATAGTAATTATCCATCAGCCGATAGGAAATTTAAAAATACATAATATTGATGACGTATTTTTTTTTTATATATATTTAAGAAACAAATGACAATTACAAACAATACACTGAGATGGAGAACGCGTCCCAGGGCCAAAATAAATAAATAAATAAATAAATAAATAACAGAGAGGAAAGACGAGAGAGTGGGAGACAAAACATGTCTCATGTACTATTTGCTCAGTCGGTCAACGGGCGGGGGCAATCTGAAATGGAATGAAGCCCATTCACGGCAGACAGCAGAAACACAGGAGTCGAAAAAGTCCAACCACACAAAAGATGCTTCCCATTTGAAATACATTGATTTAAAAAAAAAAAAAAAAAAAAACATGCTGACCATCACGATAAAAACCAAGATAAACGTGCCCGTGTACACTAATCAGTAGATCAAATTACTTGAACATTTCCCGAACTGCCATGAGAATGGGTTGTCCTCCACACACTGCTCACTCCCATGGCTCTGTTCAACATGCATTGTCATATACTGTATCTGTGAGACTTCCAACCAGGGGTTCCGACCAGCACTATACTAAGCCAAATATGGCCTTAAAAAGTAATTCTGATTCACTGAGGTGATCAACTTCTGGTACCATGAACATTAGCATTGTTCTGAGGCAATCTTAAGGATCAGTATCACAAGGAATCAAAGCTTTTATATGGTACTAAGTTGGCACTTAGTTTTTTAACATTTTGTCCTGTTTTTATATTTGTAATTGCTATTCATCTATCGGACTCTGATGAAGATGTAACTCTACATTGAAACGTTAGTCACTGTTATGCACCTTAAAAAATAAAAATACAACAACTATAAATTAGGAAGATATCTGTGTTGCACCGCATTCTTTTTTTACTTTACACTGTTTTTGTCCTGCCCTGGTGGCACCGGATTGTTGTGGTTTGCAGAAGCTTTTCAGCTTTTTGTCTGTGAAAAAAAAATATATTCTTACTGTAGATGAATGAGTTTAACTCCGCAGTGTACACTGCATGAACAGTAAGTGGACATCTGAATCAGGAAAAAAAAAAAGGTTACACTTACGAGGAATTTGCCCAAACTAATTAAACATTAAGAATAAATAAACAATAAATTTAAAAACAAATGGATACATATAGCTGAATGGATTGAGTGCAGAATAATATACAGTATAGGCCGGTTTCACAGTCAGTGTTCCGGTTGTGTTGGATGAGGTTGAAGACAGGTTTTTCCACATCAACCTGTACTATGATGCAGCTATACAACTTCTCTTATCAAAAGTAATCATTGGGCTCATCTGCAGTAATATTTAGGTAAGTATGTTTAAGGTCAAGTCAGCACGTGTCACAAATGGTGACAACAATCCTTAAAACATATTGTGTTTTTGTGTGCGTAGGAATCCCTTTTGAAGGCTTGTACTCTTGGATTCACTGCACACTTTTGCAATTTTGCTTTTGTGAGAGAAGTTAATTTGTCCCTGATTCTCTTCTCTTCCCATCCAGGTTCAAGACGGTGCACTGCCTTCTGTATCCAGATACTAACTGGTGTCCGAAGCTCGAACATCGCCACGTAAACTGAAAGACGCTGGGTTTTTAATCCTGTAGCACTCAAAACAAACATGTATTCCACTGATTCACCCTGCCACGTTTGGATCAAGTTAGGTTCGGCTGGAAGAAATATGCCATGTCACATGTGTCATTTTGTGGATGCCTGATGCAGCCTCACCTTACGAATGCAGTGCCAGTGGTAGATAGATAGATATTTATAGTTTTAGTAGTTTTTTTTGTTGCCCCTCAGAGGCAAAGCTATTCGACAGGCAAGATATATACAACGCATTAACTCAATCTAAATAGGTGGAACCAAAGAATGATTAGTTTCGGGTTACCGGAGCGCACATGTGGGTAAAGCCACTAGTAACCAGCGCCGTATTACCCTCTAATGTAAATTAGCTTTTGAGAGTTGACTATAAAAGCTAATCTCAATGTTCATTAACAGAGATACACAGCAGTCTGTTAGATAGCGTGCCAAGTTGTAAGTTCACGGCATGGCCATCAGGTAGAAATGTTTTGATCTTAATTCTTGAGAAAACAATTTTTTCATGATTTTTCCCAAAGCTTTTAGCTTGGTCATCGCTATCAAGAAGACTCCAGCTAGAGCTGTGAAAGAATGCCACATTCATGTTATATGGTTTAGTCTGTAATCATGATCAGCAAAATGGGTAAAAAAAGAGGAGGCATGTCGTCTTCCTAGTTTTATTAATTTGATTTTACCTGGTGGTTACCAAGGCTAGCAATTTGAGTTGAATAATGGGTGGGTTTTCTGTTTGTACACTTCTTTTGACATCTGCAGCACAAGAGTCCTTTGCCGCTGTAGTCAGGATCCAACACTGCACCCTAGTTGCTGAACTGGCCAAATGTCAAAAAAACAGCTTTTGTATTGCGTCTACCATTGTTGTGACGGCTCACTTTGAGGCTCACTGCAGTTGGATGTTTCTTATCTCAAATCTCTGTGGAACTCAGTAACTTCTCTCCTAAAGTTAAGGGACACGTCTTTTGTCTTTGAGCTATTTTCAGAGAGGTAGTTTTTTTGTGTATTCATGATTCAACCAGGAGAAATCTATGCCCAGCTAAGCAGCCACCGAATAGTGTCTCCATCTGGACCCTTGACCACCCCACAGACTGTATCCCAGCACATGGTGGTATTCCGCTTGTCAAGTTAACTCAGTGGACAGAGACAGAAAGTAGGCCAAATAGAAGCCAGGACTTTAAAACCTAGCACTGTTGCTAAATGTAAGTGTAAAGTTCTTTTTTGAGCTAAGCAAGCTAGTTATCGTAAAGGATCTTATTTCAACCCTCACATGGCATATGTATGTTGAAAGAGCAACAAGTCGCTGTAATTATTCCTCCTCTCCGTAACAGCTGTGAACGTTAATCAAGTGGGTGTCCTTGTTCTGGGAGTCCCATGTGGTTTTACTACAGGTGTTTTGGTCCCACCAACAAACCTAAATAGGCTACCGGGAGGAGTGCCTCCCACCACGGCTCGGCAGAAATGCAGTAGAATAAAACTGGCTTAGCCACTTAACAAGTCTACCAATATTGTGTGACTATGTATTTGCTATTCAAAAATAGCTTGCATATCTACAGTTCTAGTGCTGCATGTCAAAGAACTAGTTCCCAACCTTTCCTACTTCCTGCCTTTATCATTGGTTAAATGAAGGAAATATTTAATCCTTTGGCTTCATCCACTGTGGTTCAACTTTAACTTTAGAGTAGTGAAATGGGCTAGGTAACCTAACCCAAGGCTACAGAAGTGATAATCCTAAAATCTGAAGCTACCCCGTAGTTCTAAACGACTATAAAAAAAGTTGCTGCTTTGACATTCATGTTAACCATATAGCTAACGTGTACTTTAGAATCTAGTGGCTCTTTGGCCCAACCAATGATAACCCGTCTACAAAAACTGGTTCTGAAACTTCACTCTGCATGTCAGTGTCATGCTTCTTCCGCCAAATGCTACAGTGTGAAGAACCCGGCAGTAAAACCATTGCCTTGAGTTCCCTACTCTGTTAATGAGATGAGGCATAGATGTTTGAGTGTTTAATGAAAGGCCTCACTGTCCTCCATTACAAACCACCGTCTCTTAAGGCTCTGACACACCAACCCGATTATCAGCCGTCTGACAGTCTGGCGAGGTCGGTGACTCGAATCTGTGCGGTGTGTTCTGCGCCGTCGTCCATCGGAGGCGCCGTTGGGGTTCATTTAGGCTGATTTGACTCGTTGAATCGGTCGGTGGGCGGTCGGACTCAATGACCAATCTGATTGGTGGAGTGCTAGCCCTTCACTAGCGAATCAGTGCAGAAGAAAATCCGAGCTGACAACGCCACTATCTTATTATTACTGGCCATCATATTTTCTTCCGTTCAGCAACTAATGACAACAACGATCCTTCTTGACTACTATCAACACTCTGATGAAAACAATGTATGACGACAGCGTGCTCTGTGTTTACGAGGTCTAGACAGATGTTCTGTCATTTCTGGTTTTCATTTTTTGGGCGACAATACAGATTAGCGCCGCCTGCTATTATGGAGACGTATTACGTCTCCTGAACGCGTAGAACGTACGCTCAAGTCGGCGCCGCTTCGGTGTGTTCGAGGCACTTCTTTTTTTTTTTTTTTTAGACCCCGGGGAGCCGACTGATCAGTCCGACTGCCTTTTCTGTCGACAGTCGGCCGTCGGGTTGGTGTGTCGGATCCTTTAATGTAATTTCACCACTTTATTATTTTACTGTTGACAGGTTTCCCCTAAGTGAATATAAAATCAAGATTGTTGCTTTAGCATAAAAGATTGTTGAGGTACTTTTAAAGAGTGTGATTAAGATCTATCTATGAACTGAATCAATAATTGATATGACCATAAACAACAGAAAATCTCTGTGGAAGGTTTGTATGCTGAGTTTGTATTGCAGTTATTTCAGTCTCTTGTAATTGTTCTGATGTCTTTGTATTTTCAGCCAAATACCTTTTTCTTTATATTGGCCTACTTCTAACAGGCCCATCTTTATGGTTTTGCACTACTTTGATCTCGTCACTTCGTGTATGTTACCGACTAGTTACATGTTACAATGTTGGTGTAAATGTGAATGAACTTCACATGTATCCTTTCTTTGCATAGGTTGTAGTTTTAGCTCAACATGCTTCTTCAAGGCAGAGCAACGCTGAAAGGCAATGTGTAAGTGGAGCCAAAGGATATCTCAAACATATTGCTATGGGATTTGGTGAGTGAATTCATGGTCCCCCAGGAGGTGTTGCATTCTTCTGCTAGCAAATGTGGCGGCCGGTGTAGTAAATTATTTTCACAGGATATATCTTAAAATAAGTCATGGTGCCCAGCTACAAGAAGTCTTAAAATGAGATTAAATTTCTCGATAACACACAGGCAAGACCTTAATGCTATCTGACACAACTTATGACCTTCAAGTGGACATGCATGTGTCTGTACAATATAAAGAAAATATGTGGAATGGGATAGCGTTGTTGAATATCGCGATAACGATATTACTTGCGATACATAAACAGATATTCAAGTGTACTCAGTTCTGCTGCTTTCAGTATTGTTAAAATACAATAACTTGCTTGTTGAATTTAAAACAGATGAGAGGAAATTATTACCACCATTCTTTTAATAAACAAATTGAACATTTGAGGCATCACTAAAGTGAAGGGACGGCTATATTTTAAAGAGGGGTTTTCTACTGATTTTATTTCAACTTACACAATCAATCAGTCTCTTTCCCGATATGTCACAACCTTTCACAATGTGTGTGTGTGTTGTACCACTTGATATCATAATGACGATTTTTTTAAAAAACGATATTGTGCAGTTAACCACTCTCCAGACTCTTAGTCTGGTTTATGAATAGGGTGCATTGTCATTTTGAGCGGGTTAGCATTTAGCTCAAGCACTGCTGTGCATTAATACAGCCTGAGTAGATGCTTAGTCATGTTTCTAGCTACAGTATCCTGTGAAAAGATGCCTTATCTAGGCATGAGGTACTGAAATACCTTACTAGCCACAGCCATACTGTAGGTTTTAAAGTATTCTCGGCTGACCCTCCAAATTATAAAATACTCATGATATTTGGAAAAGGAAGTCCTTGTGACAATTTTTTTTTACTAAATATCAAGACCGCTGTTCCTTCTTTAGACTTCAGGTTTGCGGTTTGTTTTTTTTGCTGACATGACCTAATAGACTGGTTCTTTGGCTCCACCCACTCTGTTTACACCAACCAGCGACAGTATTTCAGCCTGTGAAAAAGTATTTGTGTATAACACTCTTCTACCTTTTTTTTGCACACAAGACTAGAATCCAAAATCCAGAGCATGTGTTCCACTGCAGGTCAGTGGGTGAGACTGAGTGTTTTTTTGTAAAGCCCTTACCACTTATGTATTACTCTGTTGTTCCAATAACAATAAACCCTTTCTGCATTGTCAATTGTATTTATTGTTGAATTGCTAGCATATTGCAGTTAATGTATGCATTGGTTTTGTTTGGGTCATTGAACACAACACCATGTAACCAAACCAATGCTTCACCAGTAGTAGTAGTGGTGAAGTGAATGAAAACATTCAGATCAGTCAGATTTTGTGTGTGTGTGTGTGTGTGTGTGTGTGTGTGTGTGTGTGTGTGTGTGTGTGTGTGTGTGTGTGTGTGTGTGTGTGTGTGTGTGTGTGTGTGTGTGTGTGTGTGTGTGTGTGTGTGTGTGTGTGTGTGTGTGTGTGTGTGTGTGTGTGTGTGTGTGTGTGTGTGTGTGTGTGTGTGTGTGTGTGTGTGTGTGTGTGTGTGTGTTAAGTGTTTCTTAGTCACTAGATCACTATACCCATAGGATGTGAATGTTTTTTTGCATAAAATAACTAAATAGGAAACATATCGGTATTTTGTAGGTTTAAATATGAAGAATATGGGGAATTTCAATATATTTTGACTTGTATGCTGTGTGTTGTCCTTTTTTCAGTTTTGAGGCATACGTTTCTATCTGCAGCACGTATGTCTGACTTTTTAGAAAATTATACTTACGTACTTAAAGTAAAAGTTTCTATTTGTGGCATTTACAGTGGCAAAGTTAATTAACAATTAATAATCTGAATATTTTTGAGTAAAACTAGAAACTATCAGATCAATAGGCCTACATAAATAAACAAGAAGATGAAGATAAATCATGATGAAGCATCATTACTTTTCACTAAAGAATTAGTCCCAATGATAACTGTTATTAGTGAGGCCTGTGGGTTATTGTGATTTAAACTCCATTATATTGTATTGGTCTTAATGTACCTGGACAAATAAACCAAAAGTAAATACAAGTAGAACGGAAGAGGATTAGGGCCACAAGGGAAATATGTATTTTAAAGTCAGTTTAAAATCAGAATTCTAAAAATATATACTGTACTTTAAAACACAAACTCAGATGTCTTAAAAATACATTCTGACTGTGTTATATGAGAGAGATCATATAGCCTATGACATTTGGGTTTACTGATCTTTAGAAAAAAGAACCAGGGTCCAAAACTTTGTCTACCAGCCAAATCTAGTGAATATTCAAATTTTACTTTCCACTCAATAGATAACCATAGTTTTTATGGCTGGTGATGAGTGAAGCAAATCTACAAGCCACTTGCATGTTTTACCAGCATTTGGCTAGCAGATGGTGCTAATTTTGGACCCTGTACAGGATTGACCTGGAAGATAAACCATTAACTTTCCTGTTAATCTTTGAGCCCTGCGGAACACCGAGACCCAGCTTCCTTCAGCCCGGACCGGCGGCCGCTCTGTCTGCTGCTCTGGTAACCACCTCCACGCTGTTTTTAGAACCATAAAAAACAAGTTGAGCATACTTAGTGTAATGGATGCAGAGTTGAGAGAAAGATCTGGAAGTTGCAGCGCAGTTAACGTCAGGTCGATCAGTCCTGACTGCTGCATGGCTTCTCTTCGGTCTGTAACATGTCTGTGTTGTTGCATGTAACTCTGCAGCTGATCTCTTCGGACTCGACCGACCATGGAGATTTCATTTGCAGAGAAACGAGCTCTAGTCACCGGAGCAGGAAAAGGTAAAGGCTCCACTTAACACACATACACACACACACATACAAGACGTTTTCAGTGCGTACACTGACACCACCAGGCTGCTTTTAAAAATCACATCCTCTTCAGCCCTGTGGAGGACGGAACATGACAAAAGTCTCAAATAAATTCAGACAGGCTTCTCAGATTTATTATTAACTTATGTAATGAATAAAATATGTAACAACCTGTAACAAAATAATGGCTCTTTTCAAATAAATATGAAATAATGTTCTAAATTCTGTGTCAGCTTCAAAATCCAGCTTCAGCAAAATATCTCTTAAAACCTTTTCAATGTAATAAGATCAGGTTTTTCGGTGTCCGTGTGAGCTTTGACATCTCCAGCACCTTTATTGGACACTGAAGCATATCTGCTAGCTTTGCACACGGTGCACCCCGCCTCCCCTTTGTCCCGACCAGGACGGTACATGGAAAGGTTTTTTTTTTTTGCTGTTCAACTGTGCTGCTGGACTTACACTTTGGCATTTTCTGTGCATTGCTGCTCCGCTGTCTGATCTGCTCCCTGTCTAATCTGCTCCCTGTATGTGCTGCGCTGTCTGATCTGCTGGGTATCCTCTTCTGCCTTTGAGAAAATGAAAGCTCAGATGGGCCGAGTAGGAATCTTGCCCCTTATGAGGTCATGAGGGGCCCTGCAGCCCTGCTACACCCTGTAACGCCCTGCAGCGCCCTTCTACACCCTGTAATGCCCTGCAGCGCCCTGCTACACCCTACACTATTTCTAGTCATAGTTCCATTATCTTTATTGTGACTATTATTGTCACTGTGCATCACACCGTTTTCTTCCTAAAAGGGAGTTTTTCCTCGCCACTGTCGCACTAATTGCTTGCTCTGGGGGGAATTACTGGAATTGTTGGGTCTTTGTAAATTATAGTGTGGTCTAGACCTACTTTATCTGTAAAGGGTCTTGAGATAACACTTGTTAGGATTTGATACTATAATTAAAATTGAATTGAATGACGACATAATAAAACGCAGTTGTAATGATATAAAACATGTCCTTCAAAGTTATAAATGTGGAAAGTACTGTACACTAAAACACACTCAAACTGTCCTTACGTTTGCTTACAACTACTTTACAGTGTGTAATCAGCCATTTATCAACGATTTGTACTTATAGGCATAATTTACAACCCCCCCCAGTAATCAAAACTGGACCACCCCAAAAAGCTAATATGATTTTCTTTAAATAAATGAAGACATTGGCACCATAAATGGATAATGAAAAAAGGCACAAATTGCTGCAGAGAAATCCACCAGAATGCAGAAAATAAAGTGTTTGACATAAAAAATTTCAATTTTGCTCAAAATTTGACATCTCAACCACCACCCCCCCCCTCCCCAATGTTGAAACCAAAGCTACGCCCTTGTTTGTACTACTTATAAATGCTGAATACTGGGACTTAAATCAAAGTTTTACCGTTAAAAACATTATCTGATGAAAGCTGGGGGTGATAAAAATGAATGTCAATTAAAAACTGTAATGACATTGCATGTGAACTTTGGAAGACTGATCAAGGCATGCGATGAATTTGCACATACCCTCAAAGAGTCTTGTCAGTTGCAACACAGTGAGGAAATGGATTAGAAAAATGCTTTGTTCATGGAGCGCAGTGTGGAAAGCCTGAGACATGCGTGGAATGTGTGTGTGTGTGTGCGTGCGTGTACGTGTACGTCAGCTCTGGTGTCACGGCAGCAGCTCCACTCTGTAATAAGTCTTTGTGTTTATGGATGCTTTGTGTCTCAGGGATCGGCCGGGCGACGGCTCTGGCTCTGGCACGCTGCGGGGCAAAGGTCACAGCGCTCACACGTACGCAAGCTGACCTCAACAGTCTGGTGCAAGAGGTACTCCGCTTACTTTGACTTAAAGTTCTATGTGATGGATGGGAGAGAGATTTTCAATGACAAAATAAAGAACATTCCTGCACACACTTGTCATTTCGGTCACAAGGACCTTTTCAATTTAGAGGGCATTTGGTATTTTCAGAGTCAGCATCCCAATCAGAAAGCTATTGCCACAGTAGTGAGACTACATTGAAGTTGCCTCAGTAATTGGGTGCATTCATACAAACAAACATATTAAACTATAATAAGAATAAACAATAAATACAGAAACAGAGACAAATCCATACAAAATAGCTGTTTTAGTGGTTTAACCCGTGTTGTCTTCCCGTTAAAGTTGACACTTTTTTTTAATGTTTTTAACTTTTTCTTACGTTTTTGTACCTTTTTTCAACACTTTTGATGCTTTCTTTCGACGTTTGTTACTTTTTTTTTACTTTTAACACTACGTAACACTAACTTATTAACTTTAGTTTTACAGTTATTTTTTGAATTTATGGTTAATAAACCTCATTTATAGGAAATTATGCCTAATATTTGAGTTAGAAAAGCAGAAATTAGGAATTATTTAGACTAAAATTAAAGGAATGGGTGTTGATGGATAATCAGAGACTGGAATATGTCAACTTTTACTCAATACTATTTCAGTTTGTTTTTCAAATGCTATAAAATTTAATAAGATGCTCCAAAATTAATGAAAGTAGAGATTTGTACTTGCCAAAGAGCGTTGTGTGGAATCAATCATGTTATTTTGGGGAATCAAAAAGAACATTGATATAGGAAAACCAGTCAATTTGACCCGAGGACAACATGAGGGTTAAGCACTGTGTGCAATTGAATTTTAGGTGTTCTCTCTGTGTGTGATCATGGACCAGTCTTGTATAAAGTACTTGAAAGCTTCAAAAGTTTGGTTGAAGTCACCTTTTAAAGAGTATTACTTAAGAAAAAGTGTTAAAGTATCTGATATGTACTGTACTTAAGTATCAAAAGTGATTTTCTGATGTTAGATGTGCTTATTATACTTACTTATATTCCCAAACTGGGAAATTACTATGTTCTACTACTATGTTATCTTCATTAGCAACACATTCACCATTGTCGTCTGGGTGATCGTCTGTTACGTTGGCGACAAAGGCTGCAGCAGGCGCTTCCATGGCGCTATCGGTTATTATCCTTCTCTTCTTCTTTGGTTTTGGCCTATGGTTTTGGCACTTGGAAACAGGCATTACGTCAAAAACTGGAATGGAGCATGCATTAACTTGCAACCTAGGAGCAATGCTTATGGTAAATGTATTGTGAAATGTAGGCAAGTGAAAGTTTCCAGAAATATCAATAACGTAACAGAATATTAGCATTTTGTCACGTTATAACACCGTCATGGACACACCTCCAAAAACAGCTGTGGATCATTATGTCATCTTGATTTGTATTTAAGCACTATGTCACTCTACTATGACGTGTCTTGAGGAAGGTCCTTGTGACTGAAACGTCACCAATGCAGAAGCGACAAGTGCGTGCAGGAATTTTCTTTCTTTTTTCTTTGGAAATAGCGTGTTGCGTTTTACTCATCAGAGATGGGAGACATTCCCATGTTTATGACTCGTCAACCTTCACGTCATCTGACAATTTAAGACTGTATTATTTTATTGTTTATGTATTAAGAGTTTTCAGAAGCTATCTATTGATTTTGCACCAATCTGAAATTTCAACAATATCAACAATTTGAAGCTCTGTCTCCTCCATCTGTTATCTGCGCCAACATGTCTGCTTCTGGCTTCCTCTCACAGTGTGCGTCCATCACCCCGGTGTGTGTGGACCTGGCAGACTGGGGGGCCACGGAGGCGGCCCTGCAGGATGTCGGCCCCATCGATCTGCTGGTGAATAACGCCGCCTGTGCCAATCTGCAGCCATTTCTGGACGTTACGCCCGACCAGTTTGAACAGTAAGATAAAGCAGATAGTCATGGAATACAACCCAATGTAGAACATATGAGTCAAAATCAACAATTTCAGGGCAACCTGGTACCTCCCTTGGTTAAGTGTGCACCACATGTACTAAGGCTCAGTCCTTACTGCAGTAGTGCAAGTTAGATTCCAACCTACGGCCCTTTGCTGCATGTCGTCCCCCTTCTCTTCCCCCCCCCCCCTTTCTTGTCTACAAAGGCAAACATGCCCCCTAAAAATAATCTAAAAAAACAATTTCAATCAACAATTTCATCATATGGCACCCTGTTATGTTTATTACAATATATGTTCTAAGATGTCTTTCATCCCCAGGTCATTTAATGTGAATGTGAAAGCTGTGCTCCATGTCTCCCAGGTACAATAACTGCTCCGATCACTACACTTGCATGTCCTGCATTCTTGGCTCCATTTTGTTTGTTTTTTGTTTTTTTATCCTTTGGTTGTAATAGATGTTTTGCTGATCTGAACATTAATGGTAACCTCACCCCTATTTTCCACCGGGTGCGTCTGCGCCGCATTCCGAATGCGCCGCGGGCCCCACAAGCAATCACAGCCATTCAAGTCAATGCTTTAGCCCGGTCCTACCAGACTCTGGTCCATTAGCCTGGTCCTACCAGACTCTGGTGCATTAGCCTGGTCCTACCACACTCTGGTACATAAGCCTGGTCCTACCACACTCTGGTACATTAGCCTGGTCCTACCAGACTCTGGTCCATTAGCCTGGTCCTACCAGACTATGGTCCATTAGCCTGGTCCTACCAGACTCTGGTCCATTAGCCTGGTCCTACCACACTCTGGTACATTAGCCTGGTACTAACAGACTCTGGTCCATTAGCCTGGTCCTACCACAGTCTGGTACATTAGCCTGGTCCTAACAGACTCTGGTCCATTAGCCCGGTCCTACCAGATTCTGGTACATTAGCCCGGTTCTACCAGACTCTGGTCTATTATCCCGGTCCTGCCAGACTCTGTCCATTAGCTTGGTCCTACCAGACTCCGGTAAATTAGCCTGGTCCTACCAGACTCTGGTACATTTTATGTGTACAGAGTCTGGCCACTCTCCATTGACAAGCGTTAACTTCCTTGAAGGCGGGTCCTCTGTTGAAGTTTCAAACTATTGGATCTGCCCAGAGCCACTCTGGATCTGCCATAACCAAATGTTAATGAGGTCTCCATGTCAATGAATCTTATTTGTTTGTGTTTGTCTATTTCTGTGTGTCTTGTTTATGAGCTGCGGACATTGTTCTTGCTGTTGTTGTTTTTGTCGTGTGTCCTTAAGTAAGATGGAAAATCAAACGTTTCCCGAGCCCCGTGGGGAGGAGGGCCCCAACATCACGGCCCCCAACACAACTCAGCAAAGATTGTTCTTGCTCGGGCTTTAATTTCTGGATATTCCGACCGAATGGCTTTGCTCACGTCTTTCTCCGCCGCCATTAAGGAACTACAACTCAAAATAGCGCACAACCTCAACGTCATCACTCTCAGCCCCTCCCTCTGTTTGCTGATTGGACCGGAGAAAACCCGCAAATATACCGCAAACCCTGACGTTGTACTGAAAATGAAAATTGAGCGGAAGTACATAGATAGCTAAAACATTTCAGAAATTACTGCTAGCTTAGCTACAAGCTAGCACAACAACACAACAAAGGCTGTCAGTTGAAAAACTATCGCTAGCAAAAAAACTATCATAGATAGCTGTTATTGTTTGTAATGAGAAAAGTACATTATTTCATGGATTTCACACGTCAGTACGACATGTTTTGTCGAAAACCGTTTAACGCTGAGCATGCGCGACTCACATGTGCACTCGCCTCACATTGGGCAGTGACACGGACAGCTGGGCAGGAAGTGAAACAGCGAGAGTATCCAGTCAGTTTACTGAACCCCCCCCCCCCCAAATATGGTATAGGTTTCCTCTAAAACACCACGGACAGGAGAGATCTTGGAGATGGAAAAACATAATACAACATCACAGATCTTTTTTTACACCAGAAAAGAGAAGACATTGAGTTTAACTGTGGGAGAGCTTGGAGTGGAAGGTAGATACTAGCTTAATAACCATGTGATTGTTCTGTAAAGTTTGAAGTAGAGACAATAGTATCTGCGAGTCGGGCAGCAAGACGCTCCAGATGTTCCTGGTGTGGTATGGTGCAAGGCGGAGGATGGAACAAAACCGGAACGCAGCACAAATGTGCCCAGTGGAGAATCGAGTATGTACAAGATGACTTAAATTCCCTTGTTTCAAAAAATATATAAAATATCTCCTGTGATGGACGAGCAGTGTATCTGCATTATTTACAACCCTAACAAGCTATTGAGCATCCTGCTGGAAGTGGTTTAATTTAAATATCTGCCTCACCGGGTTGCATGATATTGACAAAATGAGATATTATGATATTGATTATGAATATTGTGATATACAGTAGATATTAATTTTGATATTTTTAAACATATGTAAAATTACAAATGTTACGGAGAGCGCACCAAAATAGAGTCATATATATAAAGAAGGACCACGTCTACTGAACAGGACATGTTGTACTGGTTGGATAGTATAAAATATATAAATAAAGAGAAAAGGACACAACTTTTCTTTCTCTTATCTGATTCGTTCCGTTTTGTCGTCTCTATGTATTTCTTCACTTACACTGTCATTCTGTCGAAATATGAACACACGTGGTACGGTCCATAAGGTTTGTCACGTAGCGTCCCCGTGCGCTGACATGCACTAACTTGCGCAAGTGACACAGTGATTGGCCAATGAAATGATGAAATCCAACACAACTAAGCTACACAGTCAACGGACGGGACCCAGCGCTCCACAAAATCAAATATTGCATACTTACCGCGACACTTTCGATACAATTTTGCACGTGATATCGCGATATTGACATTGAGTCGATGTATCATGCACCTCTACTGGCTTATCTAACTGCTTCTGTCAAATCAAACCAATCTCTGTCTCTGTGGTCAGATAGTGGCTCGTGGTATGAAGGCCAGACGATCAGGAGGCTCCATCGTGAACGTGTCCAGCCAGGCCTCACAGTGTGCCCTCCGAGACCACGCTGTCTACTGTGAGTAATGTGCCAACATTCACCTGGAGCCTTTCCTTGAGAAGAAAAGGGATTTCAGTTCTTAGATCTGTGTATGGGGTAAGAGGTTTTCCTGCTGCAGCCCTGGTGACAGTAAAGTTCATGTGCTCTTTGTGTTCCTGTCATTGTTCAGGTGCCACTAAAGCAGCCCTGGACATGCTGACTAAAGTGATGGCTCTCGAGCTGGGACCCCACCAGGTACTTTTACGCTTACACAGCATTGCAAATGCCTTTAATAATTTGGACTATATTTTGGCTCAAACATAGCTATACTGCGTAGTTTCTGTCGCCCCTATGAGGAATTCTAAGTAATGACCACAAAACTGTCAACACGTCCACATGATACAGGCCTTCCCCACCTCCCTTCCCGCCTCCACGCAGTTGCTAGTAGCCAAGGAGGACACAGAGGATTAAAAAAAACCAGATGACACTCTTCTGAAAATAGTAGTACTGAGAAATACAGAGAGAGTTGTGTGGAGCTGATAGTCTTAATTAGCTTTGTAGCAACTTATTCGGCAATGGCTTGAATGTAACGGACGTTCATTAATATCAAAATGTTACGCAGTAAAGCTGTTGTTGTCTTCCCGTCAACAGCGGAAAAAACATAGGCCCTTTTTTTGTCCCTTCTCAGCAATTTCTAGCATTTTCCAGATGTTTTGGTCGCTTTTTCGTTGCTTTTTTCAACATTGTTTTATGCTGTCGCCAACCGTTTTTCACTTTTGCTGCTTATTTCAACATCCCATATATCTGATTTAAAAAAAACTTTGAAAACAGGTCAAATTTGACCCAATGACAACATGAGGGTTAAAGTCTCTATCCACTACATAGCTTAACTTTTTAAGCTAATTCACCTGTTACTCTCCTAATTTCCTTCTTCCAAAAGACTAAAATAACACCAGGAGCAATTGGCAGGAGTTGAGTTTTCATTAAAACACAATTTTGACTGGTGTGTGTAAACTGCATGGCAAATTAATCAGCGAACACAAGGCTTGCCTCCTAAGTTAACATATGACTAGTTGCTGACAAGCATTTAAAGGCTATTCATTAAACCGAGTCTGACGTAGTCACTGCACATTAGTCTCGCTTTGGCAGACTCTGGCTAGTCCACACAGCATTCCGGGATGAGAGAAAACATGCTCTGGTTTATTGGCATTTCGCCATCGTCTTGGGTGGTGCTAAGCGCCGGACAGAGCAGTGGTGCCGCTGCAAATTAGCCTCGGGAAGGAACTTGTTTTGGTGGAACATGTGAACATCCAAAAGTTGTTTTAGTCGTACAACAGAAAACTCCAACTGGACAGATAGTCTAGCTAGCTGTCTGGATTTACCCTGCAGAGATCTGAGGAGCAGGTAACCAGAGTCCTCAGAAGTCCACCGGAGTTTATAATGCAGACACAAACAAAGCAGAAGGTGACAAACATCTGGCCAAAATGAAGGACTTCCAGCTGAATTTCTGGCAGCACCTGCAAGATCCTGGAATTTAAATGTCGTGGATATAGACTACTCCACATAAAACGCACAGGAGCTACACTCACTTCCAGCTAACTGGAAGACAATGGGGCCAGAACAATTCAATTCAATTTTATTTATATAGCACCAAATCACAACAACAGTTATCTCACAGCGCTTTTCATAAAAGAGCAGGTCTAGACCGTACTCCGTGATGTTATTTACAGAAACCCAACTATATCATCACCAACTGATCTATTTTAATTAACAAATATTCTGTGATGCTGAGTCTGCTGCAAATTACTCATTAGTCTCGTTCCCTACTGAGTCTATTTCCACTGACTTTACCAAATAGAACACATCTGTCATGTCCTGTTATTATTCCAGATGTGAACTAACCAGAGGTGGAAAAAATACTAAAATGTTGTACTCTAGTCAAAGTACCAATACTTTGATGAAATATTAATCAAGTACAAGTAAAAATACCTATCTGAAAAATCACTCAAGTAAAATTAGTTCATTTAAAATATACTTTAAGTAAAAGTTACTTAGTTACTGTTTTTTTATTTTTTATCAAGGAGCCAAGGGTTCTCATGCAAATGCATCTTTCTGTATAGATATAGCATTGAAAAAAAGATTTTTTTTCAATAATGTTATTGCTACCCTGCACTTTCATTCATTCATTCATTCATGTGTTGCAGCTGCATCCTCATTTGTACTGCACATTTCATTTTTTTTTTTATTTCATTCTTTTTATTTTAGTATGCATATTATAGTACATATAGGCCTACATTTATGTTATATTATGTATACAGAGCCTCATGGGAACATTTTCCCTCTAGATGAAGAGTTTCATATTATCTGTCTGTGTTAAAATTACTTCATTTATATATTTGCTTAACTGTCCAATGTGTTTTTTGACATATTAAAATTGTGACCAAAAAAAAAAACATATGTTTATGTGGTCTTGACTGAAGTTTCAGTGTTATGTTCTGATCAGATCCGTGTGAACAGTGTGAACCCCACAGTGGTGATGACTGAGATGGGTCGCCTGGGCTGGAGTGACCCCGAAAAAGCCAAGACCATGACGTCCCGCATCCCTCTAGGCCGCTTCGCAGGTCAGACACTACGGCTGCACATATACAGTACATAATGTTGACACCACGTACATCAGGAGGCCACAGCTGATCTCAGGAGATTGTGGTCTTCTTCTATTCTGTAATACAGTGACATGCCATTTCAGATCACTGTTGCTATAGTCTCGCATTGCCACCCCTTCCTTCACTGGGCTGTGCAGGCTAGTCCAACAACATTCCAGTATGGGAGAAAAACGTGCTCCGGTTTATTGGCGTTTCTTTGAACCAATCACGTCTTAGGCAGAGCTGAGCGCCAGATGCAATGACGGTGCCTCTGCAAAATGGCTGTGTGCGTGTGTGAGATGAGAATTTTTACCCTCCGGTTGTCCTTGGGTCCCATTTGACCTATTTTGGAAAGTTTCTTCATCAGAAATGTTCAACCAAATTGTCAAAAAAGAAAAAATGTGGAGGGTTTATTGTTAAAATGATCCCTATTAGCTGTTACCGAAGTGGGACGAACTAATCTTCCTGAGACAAGAAAAAAAATCACTTAATGATAATCTAAAATCAGTAAAACATTGTAGACATCATTTTAAACATAATCAGAAATTGGTCAGAATATTATTACAGTATAACATTAATTGTTACATTCATACAGTAAATATGTCCATTCCATGGTACTTTGCTATTCAGTTTACGTATATTCAGTGGGCAATTACTCCAATGATTGATGGCACTATAAATTACTATATATCATATATATATCATATAGCATTAGAAGAAAATAATTGATAAAAGACAGTGGGAAAAAAGTGGGGAAAACCCCTCAAAAATGTGAAAAAAATAAATTAAAATTTTGACCCAAAAGAACAAAAAAAAAAAATGCATGGTCGACAGGAAGGGTTTTATCAAGGGTTGATAAAAAAAAAAAAAAGATAAATATGATTTGATTGCCGGTTCTAGCTGGGAGGATGTTTTGCGAATATATATCCCCATCAATTATCTATACCAGTTGGAGCCTATCCCAGCATGCATTGAGTGAAAGATCACCAGTCCATCTGGTTACTGCATATGGTAAGCATAGTTCAACATTTGTTTTTTTGGGGGGGGGGGCAGCCATTTGCTTTCCTTCTCAGAGTGAGATGAGAAGATGGATATCACTCTCAAAATATAGTTTTTAGTGCAGCAAATCTTCATACCTTAAGTGGAATATGGGTAAGGAATAGTTTCTGTGTGCTGGGGCTATTGAATGGGATAGGGATGAGATGGCTTAACCTATAAGCCCCCATCCCCCACAACCCCACACCCCCACCCGTCCTATGCATACCAGGGTACTGAAAAGGAGGCTGATCGTTGATTCAGATTCAGGAATGTGGATTCAGGAATGTGGATTCACCCTTGCCTGGCCATTCAGTCTATATGTGTTTTGTGGACTTGGATAGGGTTTATTATGTCCTTTTTATAACTGGAGAGAGACCTGTTGTGTTCACATTCTGTGTATCTGACTCCAACTAGACTGACTCATCAATTCTGATCATGGTTTTCATTGACAGTCAGCAGCCAACGGGTTAATCTTGTTTTTTATCTTATCTTATTGTCCGAATGGGTATAGACAAAAAGGCCTCCAGTGTATACTAGGGTTGTACCATACAGACAAAATATGATATTACAATAATGATATTGCGATTCAGAACGCACCCAAATAGGTTTTCAGAACATCAAAACAACAGGTTTCATACGGCACGTTTTGTATAGAGCAACATCTGTTGTCTTCAAGCCGAAGTACTTCCACGCTGGCGTAGAGGCATTACTTTTTTGGCTACTAACATTTTCTCTTGAGTATAGTTTTGTCGTCTCCCTGAGCCACACTCATGTCTTTTCTCTCTCATCTTTCCTTTCGCTCCCCACACTTGCTTTGTTGTTATTTTCTGTCCTTTTGCTTCTTTCGTAACAGGGTGACAGGCCAATGAAATGTAGAGGCTCAAAATTGATCACAACACGCAGCCGCTGGCGCATCTTTATAATAGAGATAATCTCTATTGCAAAAATGATTCTGAGTTGATATATCGTGCACCCCTAGTGTATACACACACTTATGCTGCATAAATGTGTTCTTGTGTGTCTGTGTGCAGAGGTGGAGGACGTCGTAAACAGCGTCCTGTTCCTGCTAAGTGATAAGAGCAACATGACTAATGGAGTCACTCTGCCGGTGGACGGAGGCTTCCTGGCCTGCTGAGCAACACCAACCTCGTCTCAGCACACATCCCCCATTGGCTCTGAGGGAAAAGAACAACTACTTCCTGTCTTATCACCTCACTGCATTACACAAACAGAGGTGAATGCTATTCAGTAATTAAACTCAGCCAACCTCTAACTTATCTTTCTCTGTTTTTTTTGTATGTAATATTGGAGCATGTTTCCTTGCTCTTTATGGACAGAGGGCTGAACATGTGGTTAGAGACGACTCTGAGAACTGATGATGTAGGGGTTTATTTAACATACTGCATTACACAGAGGATACAATCATAATGGCTGAGGCACCAGCAGGATTCTGTATCACTTTTGCAAAACATGGTATTTAACTGCTAATACTAGGTCTGTGGTCATAAATAAAATAGGAATTTACTGGAGTTTTTCCTCTGACTGAATATATAGAACGGCCATTTTGATAAAGCAATAGCAGAACATGTCCAACAAGCAGGGAGGGCAGTGTTTGCTCTGTAACTCAAGCAGAGGATACTGAACATAGAACTCCTCCTGCATGGGAGGAAACATACAGGGTTTTCATAATCTTGACTTAATAAATATGATTTATAATTTAGTTTGAATAGTTTGTTGGAACACAGAAATACAGCAAACTGTATCCCGTGTATGACAGTGTTGGGACCCCCTAAAAGATGTCACAATCGAAAGGGTTCACATGACAAACGGCAGGGAAGGAGAGACGTAAAAACACACGTTTCTACAAAACTTTACTTTTATGTGAGATGCTGTAGACGTTGCTTTGTTCGCAGGAAACAGAAGCCGAAAAGATCCAGTGTGCGTTATATAGAATTGTAAAAATCCATCCATTATTTGTAATCACTTGTTAGGGAAGGGGGGGGGGGGCGACAATTTGTTTTGGTGGATTTAAAAAGTAGTGCCCAAAATCAATTGCAGGTTAACCTTGCACGCAGAGCTATGGATATTCAGGACTTGCAGCAGCTAATTATTTATTTTTTGGATTAATCAAGTTCTATTAATTGATAAAGTCTGTTACATTTTTCTTTAGTCTCAGGTTATGTCTCTAAATGGCCTGTTATATAAGGAATAATCTAAATCACATAAGCAGAAGGAAAGCAGCAACGCCTCACGTTGCACAAGATGAACCCAGAGAATGTTCATGGTCATTTTGCTTGAAAAATTACTTGGGGTAAGTAATTATCAAAATAGGTATTTTCTGTTGATCAACTTAATCAATCATTCAATTAATTGTGTCAGCTCTGTGTATATATTGAACAAAACCTTTTTTAAATTAAGCCATAATCTACCAAGACAGTCGCATGACTAGTAACATATATTAGTTTAGAGATACAGATTAATTAAAACAATACTATAGCATAAGCACTGCCAAATACAAAAAAACCCAACAACCCTTTAAGGATAATAAGCTATTTAACATTTACCAGAGTATGCTTTTGTTTGCTCATTTGCATAATTTTCATTTAGCCTATCTATTCTCATTTATTGTATCGTATTTGCCCAGAATTTGATTTAACCCTCATGTTGTAGAGGTTTACTCCTCGACACAGCGGGCCCAGATTCGACTCCGACCTGTGGCCCTTTGCTGCATGTCACCCCCCCCCCCCTTCATGTCTCCAGCTGTCCTGTCAAATGAAGGCCTAAAATACACAAAATATAATTAAAAAAAATATACATATGGGATGTTGATAAAGCGCCAAATATGTAGAAACAAAACCAAAAAGAACACGCCAAAATGTTAAAAAAATGCACAAAAAGTGCCAAAAACGTCAAAAATAAGCACCCAAAACATTGAAAAAGTGCCAAAAACGTCAAAAATAAGCACCCAAAACATTGAAAAAGTGCCAAAAACGTCAAAAATAAGCACCCAAAACATTGAAAAAGTGCCAAAAACGTCAAAAATACGCACACAAAACATTGAAAAAGTGACAAAAACTTCTAAAATAAGCACCCAAAAACATTGAAAAAATGACAAAAAAAATTCTAAAATAAGCACCCAAAACATTGAAAAAGTGAAAAAAACGTGACAAAAAGCAGGGAAAATGACGCCAGAAGAAGTGATTAAAACTGACCAAAACAATGGAAAAAAGACACTGAGCTGTTAATTCCAAAACGTTGAATAAAGTGACTGAAACATTGAGCTAGGGACAACAAAAGTTTTTTTTTCATGGTTGACGGGAAGACAACAGGAGGGTTAAATTAGCCTACTGGGCAATAAGTACTTTATTTCAGTTTCTTTGATGGCCTTACATGTTATTATGGGTTGTAAAAGGGGAAGATAAGGCAGACTGAAGAACAAATCATGACAGAATGCGGAGTACCATACATATACATTTGTATTTAGTATACAAAAAATTGAAATATTTCACCACACAGACGTGAAGTAATAAAAAATAAGACAAACCGTTGGAACAAGTATACAAGTCATCTTACATTACATACGTACATGGCCAATGCATTTCATACAACCTCTCCTAAGAATTACAGTGTGTCAAATAACCAGAAAACTTCCATGCAATAGTAGATTAGAATGGTTTTTGCTGCGTTTTCTCATCTACATTTTCAACACCTTAGCTAGGCAGGACCACACGACATGATTCAACCACATAGTTTGCTATGCCAACCAAAGACAGCGTGACAGGGCGGGCTGCAGTGCTGCGTCTCACCACCCGAGGGAGACAGACACACTGCAGACCTGGAACCATACAGAGATGCATTTCATAAAGGTGCAATCTGCACTGATTGCCACAATAACAAACCCCACAAAGATTGGCCCCTTTATTGTACACTGTTAGCAACATTTCTAACTTCAACACAAGCGACTATAATCCCTTTAGTTTTGAATTGTTTTAGTTTTAAGAGCTAAATATTCAGGTACATGTAGATAGATATTCATAACGCATTCCTTTTTCTAAGGATTATTCTGTACATCACTATATGTCATCAATATCCGTTTTTTTCTTTCTTTATGTCCACAGATTGTTGAAAAGTCTTGTGTATTACTACAATACAATATGAAATAGTACCAAAAACGGGACACTTAAAAACTTGGCTTAAAACAATACTGTCTTTTATGCACTACCCCAAACTGTGAAACAAAGCTGTCTCACTGATACCGACACATGCTCATCCGCGCACACACACACACACACACACACACACACACACACACACACACACACACACACACACACACACACGCACACACACACACACACACACCAGCGTTCATATGCACGCCCGTGACACACTCTCTCACTCACGCGCACACACGGGAACAGAGACAAGATCTAAACAATGGGATAAATTAAGACAGAATATTTTAAGACCCATGCAAGCTCTACTCCACCCCCAGAGGCAGAACTCAGGCAGCAAGGTTTGTACAGCCCCCATGTTTGGCATGCTTGTCTGTCACATGTTCACAGTTAGATGAAGTTACCCAAAGACACTTGACTAAGATCAGATGTTCGTCCAAAGTAAGAAACAGATCTGTTTTCTTCTTTTTTTCCCCACCGTAAAAGGCTAGCACAGATTGGAGCATGCACCATTTCCAACTTGCTAACAGTGAAATGTTTCAGAAGTAAAAACAACTTCAGGTCATTTGACAAAAACGATGTTAACTCAAGGTTCATTTAGTCGTTTTTTCCCCCCAGAGCCTTCAACCACATCTCATGGGCTTCATTAGCGACGCAGTGAATGACCCATAGAATTAGTTTTCGCACAGCTAAGTCTAGCAGCCACATCTCGTAGTGAAATCTTGAATTGAGCAAACTCTTCTGCAAGGTGTGGCTGAAAGCTCCAGCAAAAAAAGTAAGTTTTGCCTTGGTAACTGAATAATTTTTGGCTAAATGAGAAAAGCCAAAAACGGGCTGAGCTCAGACACACTGGAGTTAAAAGTCAACACTCTCTGACTGCTATTTCAATGTTATGCAAGGTCTCTACCATATAATCCTTTTAGTGGAACATGTTCATAGTTTTGTCCATTCATTCCTGTCAGTATCAATTACATTGCACACATAGAAATAACTGCTGAGATGTCCGAAAGGGCAAGGAAACAAGCAGAGAGACAGTTAGCCACGGCCATCTTAACCTCTAAGGTTAAATGCAACAAAAAGGCAACTGGGCCCCCATTAAACCCCCATTCCTTTGTCTCTGTCCAATCCCTACCTGGTCCCGGATTCACTGGGGTTGCGTTAAAGCCCTTCTTGTGTTTTTTGACTCATCTGACTTTGTCTTCCTAAATCTGGTGAGTGCAACGTTGTTACTGATTGGAATGAAGGCTAAAACTGCAAAAAGATGACCCAGGTTGTAATAAAACCAGAATTTCCTCATCCAGAGTTCTAATTTCTTGTAGAAAACCCATGTTATTTCCATTTAAGACACCGTGCTCTATTTGTGAAATTTAGTGAATGCAGGCAGTAGTACTCTGTATTTATTATCAGTAGCAACCAATTTCTGTGTGCATGTCAGTAGTATGCATTTGGTCTCCACATGCTGATCTTAGATCAGGAGCTAAGGGGTAACTTCAGACCTGAAGGCGTATTCATAGTTTTACTTTCCATCTAGTCAACACTGCATTAATTCAAGCAAGCATGGCTGAAAAAGAAGAGATGTTGCAGTATGAAGACGAGTAATAGAAACCTTTTGTAAGCCCTCGTGGCAACTTTGATGTGGTTCTATGAGTACAAAGTAGGTGGACAGTCAACGTCTTTCACAGAGAACCTATGAGCCTATTCAGTAATGGTAAAAAAACTGGATTAAATATTGGTAACGAGACCAATAGACCGCTTTGAAAAAACATCAATATAAAGAAAGCAATCTCAGCAGTGTACACTCACTCTTGCTAGTTTTCTCTCAAATCCTCTCAGAGAAGTAGTGGTTGTTGTAATATGGTGATGTAGTGTAGTGTTTTAGCAATGTCTCCTCCTCAGAACATGGTGCACCTCTTCCCCCTCTTCTTGACCGGCGGAGGGCAGAGCACGGCTCGGATGGCCTCGTCGAATACCGTCTTCAGGCCTCGCTGGGTCAGTGCAGAACACTCCAGGTACTTCACAGCCCCTGAGGAAGGAAGAGGGGATGATGGGAAAAAAGTTTTTTTTTCCAGTGCCACACTCAAATGGAGACAGTTAAAAAGAACCAGATATATCAAGCTTAGGGCCTCAGTATGATTCAAGGGAAGTGTTTCTTGAATCCTTTAACAGCGTCCGAAACCTCCACCCCCCCCCCCAAACCTTTTTTGACATCGGAATTGGGGGGATGTGACCAACAATAACTCTCCAAATCTGACAATCTGACAAGCACATGTACTTTACGCAACAATTGGTTTGATGCAACATTGCAAAAAATAAAGATTTTCAGAAGCTGTCACATGCAAAAACCACAGAGATATAACATGTTAGTTAGTGAGATTTAGAGGTCTTGGTAGGTGTATGCTTCTTACCTTTAGACCAGGGGTGTAGTGCTATTTGTTTTAGTACAGGAGCGCGCTTATGACAGTCACATGCACACTGACAGGGGCGTAGCACAAGGTTCTGGACCCTGTACAAAGGCATTTTCAGCTATTCCTTCTAGCATCTTTTTGGGCCCTCCCTGGGTACTCTGTCCCTTTTTGCCCCCAGTCCAACGCCCCTGCACGCTGATGTTGAGACTTGTTTCTAAGGTTATGTAACCACTGTTCCATAGCCTAGATAAGTAAATAAAAAACGGATATAAAGGGCATTCCCATTCAAATCAACGTAGCAGTATGGTCAGAGCTGCAGCAGTTTTATGGGTTTTTATGTGTACAGTTGCCATGGCAATGTATACATTTCTGTATAAGCAGACTTCCTTCAATTCGCGGAAGTGAAGTTTCGCAGTAACAGACAAACGGGCAACATTAGCAGATAACATTACGAGGCAGAGGCAGAGAGTGCTTCATCCACACAGAGGATATTGCTATCGCCAGATAAGTGACAGCTTTGTTCGGCCTGTTTTCTGTGACTGGAGGGCGTTCAACTAACTTTTAAGGTGGAATGGTTTTCTTGCATGTTACTCAGTGCATCTTACTCGTGCATGATATACACTTGGGTGATTATTGGATCCCCAAGTCCTTTCAGAAATGTCTATGAATGTCAATCGGTGTATGCAAACCAATATTCTACAGTCTCACTTGGAAAAGTACTGGAGCGTCATTCTGCACTACACCCCTAGTCTGGCTATCACCAGACCAAGCTCAATCTTTTAAGATTGGGCATTAGTCTAGGGAGTCTGCTCTAGTTCAAATGCTTCAAATGATTCTGTACGCAATTGGATAGTCCTTCAACCAATCAGACCAACGATCCGGGTGATGTACTTTATCAATGGGTTGCCGTGTTGAAAGACATCTGAAGGTGGCCGGGGTGGTCAGTGGGTACAGCAGGTACACACATACTTCAAGGCTTGTCCCTCGACACAGAGGTCCAGGGTTCGAGTCCGATCTGTGACGATTTCCTGCATGTCTTCCCCCCTTTCTCTCCCCCCTTTCTCACTGAGCTGTCCTGTCCATTAAAGGCAGAAAAGCCCAAAACTAATCTTACAAAAAAAAAGAATGATATCTGAACAAAAAGCTGCTTGGCGTCGCTTCTCTATCGTCATCGCGTTAAACCCGACCAATAGCGTTCCAGGTGGATAAGTTAGTTTGTGATTGGTCCCTGCAGATTTGTAACGGAAGCAGGGTAGAAAAATGTACAGGTTTCAGGGTGAAACCAAATCGCCGGCTACTACACCCCCGCTTTAGACAGAATCAGGCTAGCCGTTTCCCCTTGTTTGCAGTCTTTAAGCTAAGCTAGGCTAACCACGTTCTGACTCTTCTTCATTTTCAAAAATGTGTATCCATTTCTTTGAGTCTTAAGCCTCTTCAGCTCATCAGTCCTACCTCAATAAGAACGCTAGTTGCCTTGAGGTTGAGAATGCAGCACATTTCTGTCCCGATTCACCCCGTTTGACCTGATTTGGGATACTTATTTAAAGCTAAATAAATGTTGTAATTGTGGTAACTTTTGAGTAGAATCTGTATCAGGTAAATGCAGTAGTAGGCTACAATGTGTACAAGTACACAGTAAGTCAGTAGTACAGGCCTACATTTGCATATTAACCCTTGTGTTGTCAAAATTGAAAACCAACACTTTTGTTGACGCTTTTTATCGATGTTTTTAACGGTTTCTTACATTTTTGTCCCTTTTTTCAACACTTTACATTTAACTTTACTTTATTTAATTTTACAGTTATTTTTGGAATTTATGGTCAATAAACTTAATTTATAGGAAATTATACCTAATTCTGAATTATTCAGACTAAATTTTACTCAATACTATTTCAAAACCACTTCAATTAATTTTTTCAAATGCTATAAAGTTGAATAAGACGCCCCAAAATTAATGAAAGTAGAGATTTGTACTTGCCAAAGAGCATTGTGTGGAATCAATCATGTTATTTTGGGTAGTTAAAAAGAACACTGATATAGGGAAACGGGTCAATTTGACCCGAGGACAACATGAGGGTTAAGTGCTTTGGGGTCCTTTTGTAAGTTGTTTCGGAGGACAATGGTTCATGAAATTACGGACTACAACTTTAAATCTTCCTACAAACATATCCAGTTGTGCATGTGGCACACACAGCCTCACCAATCTCTCTTGCCATGGCCAGGCCCTGCGGGTAGGTGATGGGGGAAAGCTTCTTGTCCCGCAGCCTCTCAATGGTGTCCTTGTCATCTCGCAGATCCAGCTTGGTGCCTACCAGGATGATGGGTGTGTTGGGACAGTGGTGTCTCACCTCAGGGTACCACTAAGTGCACCGCACACACAAACACACGTGGACATTTGCATATACAAAGGACAAAGCCAGTGAGAGAGGAGAAAGACAACAGTTAGCAGATACAGAAGCAGAGCAATGAACGCCTTTGCACTGTGACATACAGCAGACTCTGAGTTGTGGAGCTAGAATATGTTTTTCATAGATCTGTCTGATCACATCCTCAGGCAAAGTAGCTGCTATTCACATCACATGATGATAAAATCCTGTCAGACAATAAAGCATACAGACTCTGCAGAGGGAGGTTGGACCTTTGGGAAAAGTGTGATTTCATATGAGAGCGTCTGATGATGCTCAGCAGACCAAACCACAGCCGGCCGTCACGCTCCCTCTGTAGAGTGTCTGAACTCTGCTCAGACCTCGCCTTACAACATGTCTCCGTTGGGGAATCGGTCAAAGTCCAGACTGTTCTAAGCCAAGGTCTGAACAGGTGGGGGAAGCAGTGTGATAAGCCAGGTGGAGCCATAGATGTGCCTCCTTGTGGTCAGACTCGGCATGGACGGGGGAGGGGGGGCAAAGGGAAGGGGCGGGGGTGGCGGGTGGTCAGTCAGCGTACTGACCTTAGCTCGGACGTTCTCAAAGGAGGCCGGACTGACCAGGGAGAAGCATATCAAGAACACATCCTGGGAGAGAACCAGAGAGATGGCTAGTTGAGAGTGAAGTGTGTGTGTGTGTGTGTGTGTGTGTGTGTGTGTGTGTGTGTGTGTGTGTGTGTGTGTGTGTGGTTTGAATACCGTCTGCGGGTAAGACAGTGGTCTGAGCCTATCGTAGTCCTCCTGTCCTGCTGTATCCCAAAGGCCCAGATTCACTGGTTTCCCATCCACCATCACATTGGCAGAGTAGTTGTCAAAGCTGCAGGAAGGCGGATACTACACTGAGTACAATGCAGTTAAAAGAGAGGGTGCATCCACTTTCCAAAACTATTTCTTTATGGAATTGAATAAGAACCTTTAAAAATGGCAAGAAAAGTGACAAAAACGTAGTAAAAAAGTTTTAAAAATGTCAATAAGCAGAGAAAACATCAAGAAAACATCGGAAAAAGTGACATAAAACTTGGAAAAAGTGGCAAAAGTGTCTTTAAAAAAAAATGACACGTTTAAAAAAAAAAATTATGCAGGCACACTTATTTTAACCCAAATATAATCTCTTTCTAAACCTAACGAAGTACTTTTAATATTCAACATTAGCCAAGCTTTTAACAGTAACCATTTTACAATGTCGCTCGAAACGTAATTAAAGGTCCCATGACATGGTGCTCATTGGATGCTTTTATATAGACCTTAGTGGTCCCCTAATACTGTATCTGAAGTCTCTTTTATATAGACCTTAGTGGTCCCCTAATACTGTATCTGAAGTCTCTTTTAAATAGACCTTAGTGGTCCCCTAATACTGTATCTGAAGTCTCTTTTATATAGACCTTAGTGGTCCCCTAATACTGTATCTGAAGTCTCTTTTATATAGACCTTAGTGGTCCCTAATACTGTATCTGAAGTCTCTTTTATATAGACCTTAGTGGTCCCCTAATACTGTATCTGAAGTCTCTTTTATATAGACCTTAGTGGTCCCCTAATACTGTATCTGAAGTCTGTTTTATGTAGACCTTAGTGGTCCCCTAATACTGTATCTGAAGTCTGTTTTATGTAGACCTTAGTGGTCCCCTAATACTGTATCTGAAGTCTTTTTTTAAAAGCCATGATGTCTCTCTCTCATGGGTGGGCCACATTTTCTGGGTGGGCAAAGCAGAGAAAGGGGAGGTAACCGTGCCCCTTATGACCTCATAAGGAGCAAGATTTCAGATCGGCCCATCTGAGCTTTCATTTTCTCAAAGGCAGAGCAGGATACCCAGGGCTCGGTTTACACCTATCACCATTTGGGGGACCACTGGGGGACCATAGGCAGGCTGGGGGAACTCATGTTAATGTTAAAAACCTCATAAAGTGACATTTTCATGCCATGGGACCTTTACGAATGGAATTTTGTTGTACATTCATTGGCACATTCATTTCTGAGAGACAGGGTTGGTTGATGATGTAGCTTGCTGTAGACTGACACCAGGTAGCAGGCCTGCACAATTCGGGGAAAAATATGAATCCAAATGTTTTTGCTTAGAATTGCTATCTCAATTCTCTGCCACGATTTTTTTGACCATGACAAAATGCAAATGTTTAACATCGTAAATCAAGGTCAACTTAGTAGCTTTGGTTACACTTTACTTGAAGGTAGCTACATAAGAGTGACATGACACTGTCATGAACGTGTCATAAACATTATAAACAAGTCATTAACGGTCATGTCATGACGCTTCTTTTAGTAAGTATCACTCAGTTTTGTCATGACAAGTCATGGTTAGGGTTAAGGTTAGGGTTCATGTGTCATGACTGTCATGTGTTCATGACAGTGTCATGTCACTCTTATGTATATACCTTGAAATAAAGTGTTACTGTAGCTTTTCTGGAGCTTTCAAAACACATCTCCTTGTCTTCATCAACAGTTGTCGTCACTGTCGTCAACTTTGCTCAGGTGGTAAAACTTGCTCTGGTCACATACAGGCAGCCGTGATCCTGTACGCAGACATTCGGACACATCTAATAATAATAAAAATGTACTGTATGGTACAGTTTCAGTTGTTTAATGCACCGGTTATTGAGAGAACTTTATTCCTCCACCAACTCGTAAAGGAAACGTTACAGTGCGCATGTGTATACACAACTGTGAATAAATGGCTCACCGAATCCTCTAGACTTTGATTTATTTTTAGCCTAGAACACAAAGCAAGTTATCCTTCGGATATGACTACAAGTAAAGGTTATTGTGTATGAACGTGCATGTGTGTTGGCTGGAATTTGAAATGCATGCAGGGGGCTAATCAGAGTGTTTTAGTGTAGTGTTGTATCGACGTTTGTGCCAAAAAACAGGGCTCAATCTCTCTTTGTCTTGCTCACTCGCTCGCTGAGAAGTTTGCATATGTGAACACGTGAAATAGAATCCTGCTGGCGCCACTGACCATAGATATCATACGTGTTGTGACGTGGTCATTGAGACCGAACAACTGAGCCATACTGTTGGAATTCCTGGAACTAGCTAGGAAGTCAACCTTGAGTCACACCTTATTTTTTTCTTATTTTTGTTTAAGGGGAACGATTTATTTTTTTTTAGCTTAATTTACCTTAACTGAACAGCTTTGGAGTCATTGGAATGGTTATTTGACTTTTGACCAGTCAGGAAAATCTTATTATAACAATATTGCCATAAATCAAGTCAATGACATCGCCAAATATGGTATAAGACATCCAGCGATATTAAATTGAAAGCTACCATAGTATAAACACTATGGAAAAATCTCACTCACGCTTGTATGTATTATCATAGCACTCAACCTTTAATTATGGTATGGCCCTATAACATGAAACCCCAGCTTATAGCAAATAAGCGTGAGCACATGTGCAGTGGGTGGTATACTCACACAGTGGGGATGTATTCACCAGGGAAGGCATTGGTGGTGTAGCTGATCAGCAGACAGGTCTTACCCACCGCCCTGAGGAAGAGGGACAAAAGAAGATACATGAGTGCAAATGTGTACAACAGTTTCACACTAGTATGTACAAAAACCAAAATCTGTGTAGACTCTATGTATGTGACTGTATGTGTCCGCATGAGTGTGAAGAAGAAATGCTGCTACTCCCTTTTACTGGGCCACAGAGACACTGGCCTACATTCATGTTGCCTGAGGGACACAGTAGACCTCTATGATACCCCTCCCACACACACATTCACTCACTCACTCACTCACTCACTCACTCACTAACCTGCCTCTCCTACTAACATACAGCACACACACCACCCCCTCCCGTGCTATACTGTACAGTACTGTATTGACACAAGGCGCAGGATGCCAGATTGGTGGTGGCATGGAATCAGTATCGGCTGTGTGCTCATGCATGAAGTAATGAGCAATTTTGTGTGCATGTAGACCCAGAAAATGGTGGTGGCACACAGTGCCAATATGTGTGAGCGTGCCATTAGGCTGATTTGAGGTCAGTGAGTTTCTCTGGTTGGGATTGAGAGCAGGACAGAGGATGACAAAATAACAAGAGGGAAGGAGACAAAAGTACAGCAAGACTTTACGTTAATGTCTTTATGTCTCTAGTGATGTAGCATTACTTCCGAAGAGTTGGGGTACTAGTGAAAGACAGATTTTACTGTAAAAAAAGAATGGACAAAAACGGTGCAGCAGAGACCTTCAGTCCCAATTTTGGGTCGAGCTCCAAAAACACTGGATCCTACACTTCCCACAATGCAACTTGATATTGTATATCTATTCTTTAAAGTGTGTTCAGATTGAATGCAATGTTATTTCAAAAGCAATAGAGTTGTGACAGGAGTCTGATAATGTAACAATGCTATAGGTTTATGTTATGGCCCTTAATTCGAATTATTTCAATGTTATTGTTTAGATTCAAAAATGTGTTTTGTCCATTGGTTTTTCACAGTGGTCGCCTCTACTTATTACTATTCCCATGAGCCTTGGTTGCTGTTACTATGGAGAAGGCGCAATTCAAAGCTGTAAGAATATTGTAAACACTTTGCTGTTGCAATTTTAAGTTCTGTAAAATAACGTTTCTTACTGGGAGTCGTGGTTAGCTTGTCCACTTTTGTTTTTATGTCCACAGGTCCTTTTTTTTTATCAAATAACCAGACATTTTCTAGCACAGTTGTTCATCTTTTGTACTTATCATTGCGCCGGGAGAGTGTCCAAATCAATTTAAAGAAGCAAGTTTATACATCCAGTAGATTGGTGTTTTATTGGAAAACGAGAAATTGGAGAAAAAATACTAGAAAGAACTGGAGTTTCTGAGATTAGTCGGAGTCTGAGCTGTTACACAAACACACACAGATGGCCTCCACATTCATGGCCAGTGTGTACTCTGCTTGCAAGCTGCGGCTAATGTCTGTGCAGCTGGTACATCGGCCTTATGAACAGCAGACCTTTTGACTTGTCATGGTCGGAAAAGTGTAATTCTAATATAATAATAATAACATGGTTGTGAACTAACCGTGACAGTGTAACAATTAGCCAGTGTGAAAATAGCAAGACCCTAAAACTGATCATTGATTTTTATTATTTCCACCTGTGATTTTGCTACTGTCACATGTAAAGGTGTCTTCCATAGAAAATATTATATATTTATATATATATATATACTATATTTTCTATTTGAGGCTAGTAAATATGAACTGCACAAGCAGTCCAGTGATCAAGATTGCGCCATGTAGCCTATCTTCTACACCAAATGCCTTTTCTTTGATAAAAACCGACAACGAGAATGTGTGTGAATACGCATTAAGTGTGACCCCCGCCTCCCCCGCGCCCTCCCCTGCCAGATAAACACCCATGCCATTCCTAGTTTGTGATTGCAGGCTTTCTGTTATAGATTCATAGTTTCACAGCCCCAGGTGATGACGTCATCATGTTTTTTTTTTTGTTTTTTTTAAAGGTTTTATAAATACATTTTAAATCTATATCTCCACAGCAAACTGAATAGTACTCCCCATGACAATTAAAAACAACTGAGCTTGATGTGTGAAATTGGACGAAACACTCCTTTAAGTCATTTGTGACATTTGAGAATTCCCAATTAACAATCTCTTTTTTGCACATATGGCGAGAATTACGATTAAAAAAGAAAAGCAGCATTCAAAAATAGTATTCAAAATTATTTAGTTTCAGCATTCTCATATATGACTCAGGCCTATTCTTTTTTTCCTTTCCATTGACACTTATGGCTCATTCTAGCAATGATATTAAGGTTTTAAAACAACAATGAAGAACATTATGTAAAACAATGTCAGTCCACATGAAGCTATACAGCCGGGTGTAGTAAGAAAGGCACAGTGGGAGCAGAATTAGGGCTGCGGGGCCTGTTTGCCACTGACAGGGCCACAAATTCCTTAGCGTGCATCAGCACTTCAGCCTGCCTCCAGTGGCCTACGAGGCGTGTAGGTGTTCCCGCATCCGCTCCTACCGACACAATGAACCGGAGGCCACGATGTGATCAAACCGAATGCGATTACAAAGCAGATAACTGAGGAAATATATTGAGCATCAGGGAGCATACCACAAAAAAAACAAAAACAGGGCGACCGACAGATCGGTGAGCCCCAGCCCCTTTTCCTACATAGCATCCTCCCATCATCCATCCATCCGTGGACGCTTCGCCGAAAACACAAAATGTCTCGTTGTTCTGTGTCTGTATGCATGCTCTTACCCGTCGCCCACCACCACACATTTGATAGCCTGCATTTCTACAGGAGCCGAAGGCTTTCAGGGAACCGGCGTTGGTGGTTTAATAGATCCGACAATGTGCACTGAGGTCTCGGATGAGAGCAGCGGGCCAGTCCGCTCGGCGATGGAGCCGCAGTGAAAGGGGATGACGAGCAGTGCCGAGCAACTCCGGAAAGTACCGAGACTTTTTAAAGAGACAGAGCACGGAACCGAAGAGCTAGTAGAGCTAATATGAGATAATTCACGTATTCTAGTTCCGTCTTCGCTTATATTCATGAACTTAGCACGCTAGGCTACTGCTAGCGCAGGCTAAAATCGGTCCAACACTAGTTCTACTACTACAACTACTACTACTACTACTACTACTACTAGGCTAGGCTACTACTATCTACTCTTACTACTAGGCCTACTTCTACTTCTACTACCACTGCTAACGTTACTAGCCTACAATTGCTACTTTTAGTACAAGCCTACTACTACTACTACTACTACTACTACTACTACTACTAGGCTACCACTATAGGCTTCTACTCTTACTACTAGGCCTACTACTACTTCTACTACCACTGCTAACGTTACTAGCCTACAATTACTACTTTTACTACAAGCCTTCAACTACTACTGCTGCTATGCTGCAAATATTATATGAGCTTAGAAGGCCATTTTGCCAGCCTGGGCAAAAAAAGCAGTCTATAGATACAATATTTGGAATCAATGTTAATAGCCTACTCACAGTAAGTCAAAATGATGACTTTTCAAGATAAAATTATGACGAAGAGTCAAGATGTACTTACTATTTTATAATCTGATTGAGTATCTCATATTTTTTATTTTTTTACATACTCACTTAATGTCTTAATAACTTTCAATTCAGTTCAATTTTATTTATAGTAGGACACTTTACAGATAGAGTAGGTCTAGACCACACTCTATAATTCACAAAGACCCAACAATTCTAGTAATTCCCCCAACTTTGACTTACCATTTTTATTTTTGTAGTCTATCATTTTAGGGGCTGCAATTTTATCACTGCACTACTGTACATCTGTAATGAAACTACAGTATATTCCTATACTATATTCCTATTCATATACTATATTCTGTGATGCTGAAGGTTCCTCCATACTGACTTTAATTGGCTTTAAATGTCTGTGCTCTATCATGACAGGTAAGGATATTTGGCTGTAATTCTAAGACCCAGTGACCTCATACATCCCCCACCCCACCAACACGTACAACATTAAAGTATTTTGTGTTTGTGAGTTGTATAAATAAATAATAGATGTCAAATCATCCACATTAAGAAAAATTATGAGACATTTATTTTAGAAATTACCACTGATCAAAACCGCAAAATGGTAAAAACACGCCTGAAAAAATAAAATTTCCATTACATATCTGAAACAAAATATAAAACAGCAATTTGTATTATAAAAAGAGTTTATTTGCAGTTTCTTCATAAAATATTTTGTAAAAACAGCACACTTCATTTCGTATCTGAGCTGCAGAGGGGCAGCTGTCTGGTGTGACAAATACAATATTAAGACATATTTGGATCAAATCTCATTTTGTATGTAAACATCAACAATGGTGGGGACAGAAAATAATGAGACAAAAGTACAGCCAGACTTTACGTTAATGTCTTTATGTTTCTAGTGATGTAGCATTACTTCCATAGAGTTGGGGTACTAGTGAAAGACAGATTTTACTGTAAAAAAGAATGGACAAAAACGGTGCAGCAGAGACATTCAGTTCCAGTTTTGGGTCAAGCTCTAAAAACACTGGATCCTACACTTCCCACAATACAACTTGATATTGTATATCTATTCTTTAAAATGTGCTCATATTGAATGTAATGTTATTTAAAAAGCAATAGAGTTGTGAAGTGGGAGAATCTTCTTAATGCCAATAAAGAAACACAGGAGTCTGATAATTTAACAATGCTCTAGGTTTATGTTATGGCCCTTAATCTGAATTGTTTCTTTGTTATGATTGATAATAATAAACTAATCCATATCGAATCATCCACACATTAAAATAAAAATAAATAAAATAAAAATTATGAGACATTTATTTATTTATTACATTTAACTGATCAAAAACAGCATAATGGTAAAAACACGCCGGAAAAAATAAAATGACAAGTTTCCTTTACATATCTGAAACAAAATATTAAAATATAAAACAATTTGTATTATAACAAAAAAATGCATCCAGAGTTTATTAGCACCTTCTTTGTTTTGTTTAGACTGGATTAGAAAAAGAATGAGTGCAACCGGATGGGTTGGACAGCAGTTCACTTTAAGCACAGTACATCTCAGTTAATGGGAGAGCTAAATGCACGAGAGTGGGAATTTCAACGGCAAACATCCGAGGACATGTTAATCATTAAGTCAAGGCTGTGGTCATAGCAGATTTAATGTCCTTTCAACAGCAGTTGAGTCTCAAATCGAATATTTTCTTAAGATAAGACCGACAATAATAAAAATACAAAGCACTCTGTGCACTTGTAGACATTTTGAGATGCCTAGCATGGTAAAATTAAGTACCCTGATACTGTTTTTACCCCCTTTTATTATATTTGATGTTTGTTTCGAAGGTAGCAATAGATGAAAGGTCAGAGCATCATTTGTCTCCTCAAGAGCATTAATGTGCTAAATTCATCTTAAGATGTAAAAATGCATTAAAAATATATCTTGTATGTAATATTTGTCTTCTGGGGACCAAGAATGTCCTGCAAATATAATGGATGTTGGGCCAGTCAGACTTTTTAAACTCTTCATTTCTTGACTGGATATGCACATTGTGTTAGGTATGATTACAGCTCACAGGGAAACAGATTTTCCTGTGTTTTCCAAATGTTTCAAGTTCAGACAATCATGATTTTGTTTTATTCTTCAGACCGTGCTGACTTGTGCAGGAACTGTGCAAGAGGTCAGAGCTTACAGCTGAGAGGGTCGAGGTCTGTGGGTCATTTTTTGGGACTGCTGTAGTGTCCCAGAGGCGAGCCCTGAACGTAGGTGAGGATGGCGCTCTGCAGGTAGCTGGCTCTGTTGGCTTCGTCTTCCCTCATCCTCTGGATCTCCGCCTCTTTCAGCCGCAGCTTCTCCAGCATGGAAGCCATCTCACTCTCTTTGTCGAGGAGCACCTCCCTGTGGTTACCGCTCAGTACTGCAGGGCATCAAGCCACAGGGGGAGAAAGGTATGAAAGATATAAGACAGAAAATATTTCATTTTTCAAATAAGTTGCATTTGAAATCCGCAATATCTGACCTGGTTACAGGACTCAAACAGATTACTGGTTGACCTGGGTAGTTCTACTTTATTTCAAGTAGGTTGTTACACATGTGAAACCTTTTGCTGTATATCTTCTGGCACATGATGCTGATGGTATCAATACATTTCGCCTTTAGTAGCTGTGTGTCTTTAGTATACGAGTCCAGGTTAGCTTAGCCGTGTAACACCCATTCTACACATCCCAGCAGTACTTCATGCAGACTGGATTGTTATTGAAATAGGAAACTAATTGACCTGTTAAAGTGTACTCTCTTTTGCAAAAGGAAAATAAAGACTTGTGTCCAGTGATAAGAGAAAAACAGTGGGGTGCACCTTTAATCTCTCTCTCCAGAGCACAGATCTTCTCTTTGAGCCCCCCCTGTGCCGTTCTTTCTGCCTGTAAATGTCCAATCTGCTCCTGCAGTTCCACTTTCACCCGGCTTACTTCAGCCACCTTCTCTTGGTCCTTAGCGGACAAGTCCTGCAACAACACACCACCTGTTAAACACCCACATCATTTCACTGACAACAAAGAAACACCTTTATTTATTTAGAAAAATGTGCTCTGCTTCTTTAAGCCAATCACAATCATCTTGGGCGAGGCTAAGCGTCGGGTGCAATAACGGCGCCTCTGCAAAATAGCAGGAAGGAACTTGTTTTGGTGGAACGTTCAAAAGTAGTTTTAGTTGTGCAACAGAAAACTCAGATTGGACAGATATAGCGTTTTTCCACTGCATGGTATCTACTCGACTCGCCTCGACACTACTCGTCTTTTTTGGTTTTCCATTATGAAAAAAAAGTCCCTGGTACCTGCTAACAGGGGGGCAAACCTGCCGTGATAAATAGTTTATCCAGAGTTTTTTTTTCCCCACCGGAGTTTGGATAGTGAGGGAAATCAGGTGCAAATAAGGGACATCCGGCGGCACCGGAGCAATGCCCTATATGAAACGTCGTCTGTTTAACCAGGACACAAGACACAGCCACACTGAGTGGACCGGAGGGCTTCCTGACCTGCTGGAGCTCATCCGTCCTGCGCCGCATTGCGCTTATCTCGCTGCCCTGCTGGCTGTTCTTGGCCTGCAGCTCAGAGATGGTCTGTTTCTGCTGGGAGCAGTGGAGCTGGACCTCCTGCAGGTTGGAACGCACCGAGCGAAGCTTCTCCTCCAGGCACGACACATGCTCCTGCTGCTCAGAGGAAGCAAAGCGGAAAGTCAGAACGATGGAGAAACCGAGCAACAACTGACTTTAAAAACAATGAAATGTGAGGGGGTGGGGAGAGAAAGCATGCCGTAAGGCAATGTCTCAAATACCTATAAATTCATTTTAATAAGTCATACTTATCTTTTGCCTCTCCTTTTCCAGGTTCTTTTATAAAAACCACACTTTGGTCGAATGTTATCTAGTCTAAACAAGGACTTTCAAGTTCATGTGCTAGTGTACAGCATAATACAAATTATAAAATGTATTCAACATTGATTTATTGTTATATTGTTCAGTTAACCCCAATAAAATTCAACAATGGATTTAAAAGGATTTGATAAATTGCATTTGATGAAATGTAATGGAACTAGGCCTGTCGCGATAGTCAATAAGTCAGTTAATTGCACGATAAAAAAAAAAAATGAAATCAATAATTTTTCGGGCCGCGCATGCTTTTTTTGTTTTCATTTTCTCTCTCTCTGTACCAAAGACACTGGATGACCACTCTCGGTTCCGTAGCTTAACGAGGAATGAGCCCTCTTGTCAGTTGCATATGTCTTTGTAGGGGGAGGCGGGACTATTTTGGTCCAAACATTTACTCGCCATGTGGCAGATAACCATATATTTAATATGTCTTCCAGTTCCAGTGTTAAATATTCTCTAGAAATAAAAGTTTATTGATCTTTGAAAAGGTGTACCTTCATTATTATGCCATTATCATTATATTAGATGAAAATGGTCTCAGAACGACAATATTATTGTTTATCGCATTTATTTCCGGGACAATTTATCGTCCAGCAAAATTTGTTACCGTGACAGGCCTAAATGGAACCCCATCCCTATTGAGGCTTTGATCGTAGCTCATGATGCTAATTTTTAAACTCACCTCCTCCAGACGCACTTGAGTTCGCACTCTTGCTAGTTCCTCCTCTGCCTGGGCCCTCTCTGTCACACACGCTGCTTTAGCTTTACTCAGCTCCTACAACACATGGACATTATTACATGGCATTGTATTAGGAGCACAGGTAGACTAGAGAATCCGGCTGTGCTTCCTACACATTATGCTGGATCCAAACCACAATGAGGAAAAGAATATTAATTTCTGTAGGAAAAGAAAAATACAATTAATTTTGTTGGAGTACCCTGTCCACCAACTGTACTTCTCCACTTACACAACATTTATAACAATCTATTGCAGCTTTTCCTGAGAAGTGGGAAATTCCCAGCATGGAAAGAAAAGCCCCCTTGTGCATTTGAATAACCAAACTGTCTGGAAAAATACAGTTAGGTAAGAAATAACTTCCCCTTTCAAAAAATACAGGCCCCACTCAGTCGTTGGCAATAAACCTCAGCTGCCTTTAGTGATTTTATGTGAAGAAATAAAAGTTCACGTAGGTTCAGTGTCTAAAATCAGCCATAGATATTAGGCATTTTCAAATCGGTATCTACATTTATAATGGCCGATAAATAAATGAATGAATTATATGAATAATATATATATATATATATATATATATATATATATATAAATAATGTATTTATTTATTTTATCAGAATCATTTATTTTCATTTAATCATTTAAATGATTCTGATAAATTAATAATTAAAAAATAAAATGAAAACGAAACACCACCAGAGGGCGATCTACAACGTCCCAGTTTTGGTTCAAAGGACTTTAAGTTTCATATCTTAAGTTTGTATTTTTATACATTTTATTTATCAGAACTTTAATATAGTCTGATGTACTGATGTTCTGTTTTGACAATAAACAAGTTTATTTTTAAACTGCATGCAATTATATTATTTTAGTGAGGACTCATATATAACTACGTTTCGTTATGCATTTCTGGATTTTGTTTTAAAATATATATCACACACTCACAACCTGCCCTATGCAGCAAACAATATTATATATGTTGCTGCCTATTAAAGAGTTACAGCAATTGTTTCAGCTATGCACCGTTATGGCGGATATTCAATACTTTATAGGCACTGACAAATTGCCTCTAAAGCAGGGATCTTAAACAGGGGGACCGGGACCTCTAGGGGGTCCTCAGAGTCAATGCAAGGGGACCTTCTAATCTTTTTAAGTTTTTTCAAAAATGAAAAAGTCTTAACATGAATCCAACAAAATATTTGAAAATACAACTCCCCACTGCTAAAAGGCTTACTGGCCTATAGACAAGGTAGTCACTCAGTTACAGTTGATCCCAAGGATTTACTGCTCCACGTGTATGTCAAACATTAAAACATGATTTATAAAATCATGCCTATTAGTTTTCTATGCAAAAAAGGTATGTATAAAGGTTCTAAGCTACCCTAAATGTTCTTGTAATCCCAGTTTAATGTGCATCTTAATTTAATACAATATACAGTATGTAGTAGGGGGTCCTTGCTCCATGTCTCTTTCAGTTAAGGGGTACTTGGCTTAAAAAACGTTGAAGATCCTTGCTCTAAAGTATCGCGTATCAAAAAATGCCTCGTCATTTAATACCCAAAGGAGTAAATCTCATCAGTCAGCGAGCCAATAAGCATGCAGCATGCTTCTACCAAGATATCTAATAAGGTTTGTGATTGGCTGTGTAACGTTACACATCGTAGAGACACGCAGGAAAAGCTCTACATTACGCTGAAAATACATAAAAACATTTGTGCTGTAATGTGTAATGTCATTTCTTCTGTTGTTTTATAAAACTGGTATCAAACAGAGTATCGCTTAGGAACCGATATCGAAGAAACGTTATTGGTATCAGTACCGGTATCGAACATTTTTGACGACACCCTGCCCTAAAAATAACAGACCATAACAATACCTTATGTGTTATTAGCAGTTACTTTGTTGACTACATGTATGCATTACATTGTGTTTTTATCTTTTAAACATGGACACTATAAACTCTGACCTCTTCCAGTTGTATCCGCTGTCCCTCCAGCTTGAAGATGCGTTCCTGCAGAGACCTCTCGCTCTCTTCTAGATGTCGATTCATATGCTCCACCTTAAATCAAGAGATTTAAACTTCTAGTATTTCATCATTTTCTATCTAGTCAACGTACACACCCACACACACCCACACACACACACACACACACACATATACAGTACAGTGCTGGAAGAAGTAGAAGAATTCAGATCCTTTATATAAGTACGTCAAGTTGGGGAGAGTAGCCTCAGCCTAGTACTAGAGTTATGGCGACTGACTTGGATGAGGAAGAGGTGGAAGGGCCAGCAGCCCTGTAATTTCGAACCTGCCAGACGTGAGAGGGGAAATGAGGAATTGGGGAAGTCTCCTGGCTCTCATTTAGCAATGCAACAGTGCCAGCGCAGCAATACAATAATTACTTTTTTTTTTATTTTTTTTTTTTTTTACTGTCAGTGAATAGCACAGAGTGTTTTCTTTCTATCTCGTGACAGTGATCATGTCGTTAGTTCAGATTAGTACTGGTAAACTTATCTAGATCTAGGAATAGAAGGCATCATGCTTTCTCCCTTTTATTTGACAAAAACGCAGAATTTTAAAATAGCATATGGAAGCTTTTTGAAGGAAGGAGCAGGTTGGGTCACACACACACACACACACACACACACACACACACACACACACACACACACACACACACACACACACACACACACACACACACACACACACACACACACACACACAAAATCAATCTTTGCAGTGTCTGACTGTCGCGCAAATGCACTGCGAGAAGGCGAGGGCCCGTCCAATGCTGCTTGCAGCTTTAATTACTTAATTACTTGCTAATTTGTAACAGAGTATCTAATTTAGTTACTTTTTGGAAGAAGTAACTAGTAACTGTAACTAATTACTTTTTTAAAGTAACTTGCCCAACACTGGTGGCTACAGAGTAATTAGTAAATGTTTCAATATGTAGCCAATCAAATACCTTTTGACTGGAACGGTGGCATAAAGCAGACAGCAAGGGAAGCCTTCATTTAAAACCAGAGATTATTTCTAATATGCAAAATGTGAAATTATGACCAGCCATAAAGCAGGCAATTGGTGAGTATGGAGTAAAAGTAAACCATGGGCTGCAGTGTTGCATGTAGCTCAAAGCCAAGATCATGTTTATTGTTTTACAATCAACTATATCAACATTTTATGTTGATGCACTACTATATATTATTATTATTTTATTTTTATTGTGGTAAAAAATAGGTAGTTGCAGAGCGCACATGGTTTTTGGAGTTAGAGAAAATGACATCCCAACTGGCGCATACTTGTGTCTACTGCTCATGAATCATCAGAAATCATTACATTCATAATGTATATTCAAACATAAGCAAACTGGTGTCTCATAGCTACAATAACCATTTGGATTGAAAACATAAGAATGCATGTTGTTGTCATAACAACACACAGAATACTGGGACCCAACTTTAGTTCTGACACACATTCACTCAAACAGCAGTTTGTATCAGAGAGTCATTTGACTGTGACAATCCAAAGGTGCACATTGCAACAGCAGAACAAACACTGGAAAACATGGAACTCAACTCCAGAGAGATTCAACCAATCAACTTCTATCTCAGTTACCTTGAAGAACAAGTACGGTGTGAGCTGAAGGACAGTGAGGCAACGCTCACCCAATGTGAATCTGAGGGGAGAGTTCACCTGATGATGTGTGACTTGAAAGTTCAGCTTGCTGAACGTGTCCCCTCCCCACCCAGGGAAACAGAGCATCTGAAATCCCAGCTGGGAAAAATCAGCAACAGGCTGCGAAAAGCCCAAAAAGATCTGGACCTGCAGTACTTCATTACTGAAGACATGAAGGTCGAATTGGAGCAGATGAAGGGAGAGAAGGAGGCTCTGAAAAAGGATGTAGAGACTCAGAAGATGGAGCTTTGTAAAGAGAGACAAAAGCTCAAGGTAAGTAAGACCAACGTGGAGTTAGAGTTGGAGAGCTTTCTGGAGATGGAAAGGGCTCAAGCTCCGATCCGGGAAAGATCCCAGGCTTCCCATAGAGCCCAGCTGGATGAGGCTCCGGCTGAACGTGTCCACTCCCCACCAGGGGAAACAGAGCGTCTGAAATCCCAGCTGGAAAAAGCCCAAAAAGATCTGGACCTGCAGACCTTCATTATTGAAGCCCTTAAATATATTGTGGCGACTCAGAAGTTGAAGCGTCGACAAGAGAGACAGATGCTCACGGTAGGTAAGACCACCAACGTGATGTTGGAGAGCCATCTGGAGATGGAGAGGGCTCAAGCTCAGGAGCTAAAAGATAAATTGAGCAAGGTGGAGGAAGCTCTCCTAAAACAGGACGAGGAAGCAAAGAAGATTCTGGAAAGATCCCAGGCTTCCCATAGAACCCAGCTGGAGATGCAGGACCAAAACAACAAGAACCTCATGGAAGCGCTTGAGAAAAAGTATGAACATCAGCTGGAGAGTCATCTCAACCAGTGGAAGGAGGAAAAATCATCCCTCCTTCAGGCCACAGAAAGCCTGAAGCTGACTCAGCAGGAAAAAGAGCATGACTGGGAGAGGACTGAGAGCACCTTGAGGTCCCAGCTGGTAAATCTTCAGAGCCAGGTAATGCAAAAGCCAAAGAAGAAGAAGTGGTACAAAAAGCTTCTGCCTGGCTGAGGAAGAGAAAATGCATTTGTACTGGTATAGTATCTGTCTGTCTGTCTATCTGTCTGTCTGTCTGTCTGTGTGGGTCTGTCTCTCTGTCTGTCTGTCTGTTTGTCTGTGTCTGGGTCTGTCTGTCTGTGTGGGTCTGTCTGTTTGTCTGTGTGTGTGTGTGTGTGTGTGCGTGCGTGCATGTGTGTATGGGTGTGTGTGTGTCTGTCTGTCTGTCTGTCTGTCTGTCTGTCTGTCTGTCTGTCTGTCTGTGTGGGTCTGTCTGTCTGTCTGTGTGGGTCTGTCTGTCTGTCTGTGTGTGTGTGGGTCTGTGTGTGTGTGTGTGTGTGTGGGGGTCTGTGCGTGTGTGTGTGTCTGTGGTTGTGTGTGTGCGTGCGTGTGTGTGTGTCTGTGTGTGTGTGTCTCTCTCTCTCTGTGTGAGTGTGCGGGTCTTTCTGTGTGTGTGTGTGTGTGTGTGTGTGTGTGGGTCTGAGTGTGTGTGTGTGTGTGTGTGCGTGCGTGTGGGTCTGTGTGTGTGTGTGTGTGTGTCTCTGTGGGTGCGTACGTGCGGGTCTGTGCGTGTGTGTGTGTGCGTGCGTGCGTGCGTGTGTCTCTGTGTGTGTCTGTCTGTCTGTCTGTCTGTCTGTGTGTGTGTGTGTGCGTGCGTGCGGGTCTGTGTGTGTGTGTGTGTGGGCGCGTGTGTGTGGGGGTCTGTGTGTGTGTGTGTGTGTGTGTGTGCGTGTGGGTCTGTGTGTGTGTGTTTGCTCGCAGGGCATGTGATGCGTCAGTACAGTAGTGTTGGAGTAGTAGAGCTTGTAGTCAGTGCGTGCTACATGCTACATGTTGCTTCTGCTCGCCACTCTCTGCTTCCAGCTACTGCCACCGGACAGCCCTTTGTTTTCAGGGGCTGAAAGAGGAGCCGAGTGTGTAAGCCTCCTCCGCCGGTACATAGCCTCTCCACTGCCAAGACCTCGTACACGTAACTCAGGAGGATACAGTGGCTAGGGGAGCAAACCCTGTGGCGATGTGAGAAAAACTGAAACTATTCCTCACAACTATATAATAACAACTGCATAAACACACACACACACACACTAGCTATAAAAATGATGTCCTGTTTGTTGGTGTGCTGGCCCTGGGCCTGTCCTACATGTGTACTGTGGTTTGTTTTGTTAACTTGCAGGTGTAGCGGAAGCGATAATGAGATGACTGTGATCACCTAGCGGGTCCTCCCAGACTATTTAACTCCGGCTGCCCCGAGACCAGGCGGCCGCATTCTCCCAGCGGCGCACCAACATGTTTTCTATCCGTTTGAGTTTTCCCTTTGTTAACTACTGACAACATGCAGCTCACATCCTCCATTACATCTATCCACCTTCATTCATCACTGATACTGACAATCACTCCTCATCGTGCTCTTGTTTGCATCATTATTTAATAAATGTCACTTTATCATTGTTACGTTGCTGATCATCTCCCTCTTTTGTTGTGGCCTGTGAGCCGGTTGTAACAAGTTGGGGGCTCATTTGCCGTGAGTGTAAAACCAGGACCTTGTTTGTGGTTTTCATTAATTAATCCTAGTTAGTTGTGGTTGAGGTAATTTGGTTTAGTTGAGCTAGTCTATTGTTTAAATGTTAAGTTGCACTACAGTCATGTGTAATATAGTTTGATGTATAAATCAGGGAAACGCAAACGCTCATTTGCATCCTAAACCCCCAAAGTATAAATTAGCTCAAATTATTTTAAATGTTAATTAGGTTTTTGTCCGGAGGTACATGTAGGGTTTCCTTCAGCCAAATTGTAAAAAAAAAAAAAAACGTAGATGGTTCCATACAACTCTCCTCACAAGTTAAATAACTGATCAGTTCTCTATTTTCACTGAATTTGTGTGTTTTAATTTCATATCATTTTAAGAAAAGAAAAAAAAGATTTAAGAACACTGAAAAAAGTGACAGAAATGTAGGGAAAAGCAACAAAAAAGTCTGCAAAGAACTTTGGGAAAAGTGACAAAAGTGTCTTAAGAAGGTTTTAACTTAAAATTTTGACCCAGAAAAACTAAATGTTGGTCTACGGGAAGACAACACGAGGGTTAAATTAACAACACGGGGGCATTTTACAGGTTCACTACGAGTCTCATGTAGCTTTAGACTTTAAGACAAAACAGGTTTATTTAGGGTCCCAGAGCCTTTCAAACACAGCTGTAATTCAAAGTTTTACGAAGAAGAAATGCTTTAAAATATACACTGGTTATTGTCAAATCAGCTACAAACTTGAATTATTTGGTAAATATCAATTATCAGTTTACTTCTTTATTTTGGGAGTAATCAATAAATCCAATGATTTTAATCAGGGTTCATACACCTATTCCAAGGTCTAATTCAAGCATTTTTAAGCACTTTCAAGGTCCATTTTA